>JAREIK010001333.1:851089-1444783 GCA_029783825.1 Sapria himalayana | reverse complement strand
GAAATGTCATATGATGTTTTTTATTTAAGCATGTAAAAGGTGGAAACTCAACATAGAAGAGATTAAAGTTTATACATAGTGAAATTTGATTATAAAATATTTCTATAATTGGAGGATGATTTTGATATGAATGAGTTGATAAAATATAATAATAATAATATTGTGAATCATTCAAGAAATGGGTTGGATCAAATAGCTTTCATACACATTAATAATATAAACTCTTGGACAAAATCTTTGGTCAAAGGTCATTGGAATGCTTTGAACTGAGATATAGACAAGTTAAAAATAACTCATGATTGTGTCAGCTATATATATAGTTTTATGATTGTAGGCAAAATGGACACTCATTACTTGATTATTTTACTAAATTAGATTTATTGTGGGATAGTTAAATGCATTACAGCCACTTACTACTGATATTAATGAAATAGAAACCAGTAAAATATGTTGAGGAATAGTGAAATTTTTGTTTGATTTAGATTTTATGTATGAATCATCTCGAATCAAATTATTTCTAGTCTTCTCTTCATGATGTGAATGAAGCATTTGTATCATATTTAGAATGTTGATACTATATTGTCTCAACCATCACAAGTCACCTTAGAAAGTGTAGCTTTTGCCTCTATAAGTGGTGTTATGGTAGAGGTAGAGATGCAATAAGAGTAATATATGCTAGAGATAAATATTGTCATTATTCTCAAAAGACAAATTACCTTCTAGAAAAATATTAGGTGAAATTTTATAAGACAAATTGGGTTAACAAAGCTAACTATGAACCTGCTCTTGCTATGAATTCTTAAACACATCTAAGTATGCCAGTAAATCTTCCAAATAATTCATCTACCATGCTAGAACATTAGCTTCTACTGTTCATTTAGATAATTAAATTTTTTATCTCATTCTCACTTTATTTGGTATAATGATTCTAGAGTTGTATACATTATTTCAAATGATAAATCATTGTTCTATACCCTATACTGTTCATTTAGATAATTAGATTTTTTCATCTCATTCTTACTCTATTTGGTGTATTGAATTTGGAGTTGTATGCACTGTTTCAAATGATAAATTTTTATTTAATAATATAATGGAATATTCTACAAAATCACTTGTTACAATAGTTGATGGGTCTAAATCTCATATTGTTGGAGAGAGTAGTGTGTTTTTGAATTTTGGTTGTTCTATACCCTCTACTTTTCATTCTTGAATTTCCAATAAATTTATTGTCCATTATTCATATTCAAAAGAACATATTGAAAAATTACTTTTTCCAATGTTATTGTGTATCTCATGATTTGTTATTTGGAAAGATGGTTTGTGGAGGTCATGAATTTGGAGGTGTCTATGTGTTGATGCAAGCAGCACTGTTACTTATTTATATACTTTCCACCATGGTGCCAGCAACTTAGTGGCATTATCTCCTTGGTCATGCACGATGCACCTACTCCTTGTTTCGACATCTTGGTCTCTCATCTATTTCATCATGCCCTTTTAGAGTGTAAGACATGCCAACTTGGGAAGCAATATTGAGTCTCATTCCTAGCTAGGGATCAATAATATTAGCACCCAACCTTTTCTCTTGTTCATTCATACATTTGGGGTCCTGTGTGAATTCCTAGTATTTTAAAATTTTAGTATTTTGTCACTTTTATTGAAGATAACTCTTGAATGAATTGGTTATATTTATTAAAAGAAAGATCTTAGGTTTATTATGTAGTAGATATTTCTATCATGAAATAAAAACTCAATTTGGTTTTTTCATTAATTATGATGAATTTAAATATTGTTCATCTAATGTTAATAAGGTTTGTGTATCTCATGGTAAAATTCATCAAACATTATGTGTAGTTACACCTCAACAAAATGTGGGTGACTAAGAGGAAATTAGATGCTTACTTGATATGCTCATTCTATTATATATCATATGGAAGTTCCTTCTTGTTTTTGGAGCGAATCTATCTTAACTATATGTTATTTAATTAATCACTTACCTTTATCAGTCCTCAATTTCAAATCTCTATATTTGGATTTATATCCAAATATTCCATGAATTTTGAATGTGCTTATTTTATTCATGTCCACCTTCCTATGTATGTTGAAATATATATTTATTGGATGATCTAGGACTCAGAAATGATATAAATATTTTCATCCACCTTCCCATAAATTTTATGTTGGTGTAGTTATAAATTTTTTTGAGCCTATACCTTATTTCCCATCTCATGGAACTTCACTTGATGAGTCTTGTCTCATACAATGTTCTACCTCTATGCATATATCCTACACAACTAAAGAAAATCTTGCCATAGATATGTCTTTGTCTCATACATGTGGATGCATCAACTTCCACACTTGTCGATCAATCTAAATTAGTGCATGATCCACCATCTCTACATAAAAGCACTCACACTCTTGTCCCCACTACAAGATATGCAATAGATCATTAAGTTTCTTTCAATCATTTATCTCCTTTCTATCATGCTTTTACTACTTCCTTGTCATTGGTGTATATTCCTTGCTCACATGTAGAAGCTATGGCTCATTCTAATTGACAAGTTGCTATGGAGGAGGAGATTCATGTGCTCCGTGGTGGTTTATTGAAAAACTTAAAACTTGCCAAGTGGCTAAGGAATACACTCAAACTCTTTGTGTTGATTTTTTTTTTGAGATATTTTCTCCAATTTCTCTGTTAAATTTTGTTCGAATTATTATTTCTCTTTTGTATTTTTTTGATTGGCTTCTATTTCAACTTGATGTAAAGAATATTTTTTTTATATGGTGAGTAATATGAAAAAATATTAATGGAACAAACTACAAGGTTGAGTTGCTCAAGTGGAGATGCATGCATATAGTTTGTATTTTAAAAAAATGAATTGTATGAATTGAGACAATCTCCTCGGGCATGGTTTGATAACCTAGGTAGAGTTTTGATGAAAATAGGATCTCTAGTACCATTAAAATCATTTAGTTCTTGTTAAATTAACTACTAAAAGATATTATAATACTTGTGGGGCTCATAGGTGATATAATTTTTCTTATAGTGATCTAGTAAGAATTGAAGAGATAGAGGAGTGCATGAAGAGGTTTGAGACAATGGATTTGGGGTAATTGTCCTATTTTTTTAAGAATTGAAGTAGCTAGAAATAAATAGGGAATAATACTATCTCAAGGAAGTATGTTCATGACATATTAACTTATAGGAATGTTAAGAGCTAAACCCTCTCGATCATATATGAATCAAAATGTTGATTTAAAAGATACATCTAGTCCCAAGTATGATAACAGCAAGAGATATCAAAATTGATTTGGAAATTAATCTATCTCACTCTGATAAGACTTGACATAACTTTTATAGTTAATATACTTAGTCAGTATATGTAGAGTCCACAAAAGTGTCATTAGGCTACATGCCACCAAATATTGAGATACTTGAAATGCACAATTAGACTATGAATCCTATATAACAAAAATTAAAAGTTAGATGCCATTGATTATTTTAATGTAGATTGATCATTCTCAACGAAATATGGAAGATCTACTAGTAGTTATTGTGTATTTGTTGAAGGAAATCTTGTAACTTGTAAGAATAAGAAATAAACAATAAGTACAAGATCAAGTGTTGAAATAGAATATAAAGGTATGACACAAACAGCATGGAAGTTGAAATGGATTAAAATTTACTACGAGATTTACATATAAAGTTCAAGGAGTTATTTTTCATGTTTGTGATAACCAAGTAGTGATATACATTATAAAAATTTCTATGAATAATGTAAGAATGAAATTATTGATGTGGATTATTATTTTATCATAGAAATGACAAAAGATGAAGTTGTATTCCATATATCAAAACCACTAAAAATCTAGGTGATTTGTTTACCAAACCAATACCAAATATCACATTTGTCTTTTTTTATTATAAGTTGAGGATGCAATATAGTTTTGTCTAATGTAGAGGGACTGTAAAATTTTATTTTTTGTTCACTAAAGTTAGAGATGTTAGATAAGGTAAGAGATGCTAAGAAAGGTATGATATGTTTTATTATGATTATGTGTGTATATTAATACTTGATAAAATTGACACATATAACTTCAAATAACATTTTAATTAAACTAAACATTGCATGAAAAGTAATGAAAATTTTAGTCTTAAACTATTGAAAATTTTAGTTTATTAACTGGCAACAATAGTTACTATGACACCAAAATTGAGCTTTAAACTATCAATTGTACATATCATGACCAGTTCCATTTTGGTAAAACTATGACAAAAAATAATTGTTTCCAGCAATCGGCAAGTCATGGAACAATGGCTTGATATTATCTTCCTAGTGTATAAAAAATTGTTAGCTGCAAACTATGGACTTGTGGAGAATTATTTTTTCTTATCTTTTATTTTTGTTTATTATAGGTTGTAGTCTGTCCTTCTAAAACTATTATCACCCGTAAGAATAACTACTGACTCTTGACATTTCATCTACCTATAAAACTGCTGAAATAACGTACTAAAAAATGAACATTTAAATGTTTATTCAACAAGACTCTCCCATAAACTTAAATGCTTCTGCCATCTTTCACGCCGAGCAATATTTGTAGTTGTCAAGTAGTATGGTAGGTAGTTGTTTCGTGAAGATATCTGTGACTTGGTCCTGACTTGCCATGTGTACTAATTCCACACTTCCTTCCTTCACTTGATCTCAAATGAAGAGAAAACGGGCATCAATATGCTTGCTTCTCTCATGATTCATTGGGTTCTTGCTCAACTAAATTACTGATTTGTTGGGCAAGTTGGAGCAACAATAATTTGACGAGACTGTGATACGAGTTGACAACAAAATCAGTAATTAGTTGAGCAAGAACCCAATAGAATCATGAGAGAAAGCAAGCATATTGATGCCCGTTTTCTCTTCATTTGAGATCAAGTGAAGGAAGGAAGTGGAATTAGTACACATGGCAAGTCAGGACCAAGTCACAGATATCTTCACGAAACAACTACCTACCATACTACTTGACAACTACAAAATATTGCTCGGCGTGAAAGATGGCAGAAGCATTTAAGTTTATGGGAGAGTCTTGTTGAATAAAACATTTAAATGTTCATTTTTTTAGTACGTTATTTCAGCAGTTTTATAGGTAGATGAAATGTCAAGAGTCAGTAGTTATTCTTACGGGTGATAATAGTTTTAGAAGGACAGACTACAACCTATAAATAAACAAAAATAAAAGATAAGAAAAAATAATTCTCACAAGTCCATAGTTTGCAGCTAACAATTTTTTATAACACTAGGAAGATAATATCAAGCCATTGTTCCATGACTTGCCGATTGCTGGAAACAATTATTTTTTTGTCATAGTTTTACCAAAATGGAACTGGTCATGATATGTACAAATTGATAGTTTAAAGCTCAATTTTGGTGTCATAGTAACTATTGTTGCCAGTTAATAAACTAAAATTTTCAAATAGTTTAAGACTAAAATTTTCATTACTTTTCATGCAATGTTTAGTTTAATTAAAATGTTATTTGAAGTTATATGTGTCAATTTTATCAAGTATTAATATACACACATAATCATAATAAAACATATCATACCTTTCTTAGCATCTCTTACCTTATCTAACATCTCTAACTTTAGTGAACAAAAAATAAAATTTTACAGTCCCTCTACATTAGACAAAACATATATTGCATCCTCAACTTATAAATAAAAAAGACAAATGTGATATTTGGTATTGGTTTGGTAAACAAATCACCTAGATTTTAGTGGTTTTGATATATGGAATACAACTTCATCTTTTGTCATTCTATGATAAAATAATAATCCACATCAATATATTTCATTCTTACATTATTCATAGAAATTTTTATAATGTATATCACTACTTGGTTATCACAAAACATGAAAAATAACTCCTTGAACTTTATATGTAAATCTCGTAGTAAATTTTAATCCATTTCAACTTCCATGCTGTTTGTGTCATACCTTTATATTCTATTTCAACACTTGATCTTGTACTTATTGTTTATTTCTTATTCTTACAAGTTACAAGATTTCCTTCAACAAATACACAATAACTACTAGTAGATCTTCCATATTTCGTTGAGAATGATCAATCTACATTAAAATAATCAATGGCATCTAACTTTTAATTTTTGTTATATAGGATTCATAGTCTAATTGTGCATTTCAAGTATCTCAATATTTGGTGGCATGTAGCCTAATGACACTTTTGTGGACTCTACATATACTGACTAAGTATATTAACTATAAAAGTTATGTCAAGTCTTATCAGAGTGAGATAGATTAATTTCCAAATCAATTTTGATATCTCTTGCTGTTATCATACTTGGGACTAGATGTATCTTTTAAATCAACATTTTGATTCATATATGATCGAGAGGGTTTAGCTCTTAACATTCCTATAATAGTTAATATGTCATGAACATACTTTCCTTGAGATAGTATTATTCCCTATTTATTTCTAGCTACTTCAATTCTTAAAAAAATAGGACAATTACCCCAAATCCATTGTCTCAAACCTCTTCATGCACTCCTCTATCTCTTCAATTCTTACTAGATCACTATAAGAAAAATTATATCACCTATGAGCCCCACAAGTATTATAATATCTTTTAGTAGTTAATTTAACAAGAACTAAATGATTTTAATGGTACTAGAGATCCTATTTTCATCAAAACTCTACCTAGGTTATCAAACCATGCCGAGGAGATTGTCTCAATTCATACAATTCATTTTTTTAAAATACAAACTATATGCATGCATCTCCACTTGAGCAACTCAACCTTGTAGTTTGTTCCATTAATATTTTTTCATATTACTCACCATATAAAAAAATATTCTTTACATCAAGTTGAAATAGAAGCCAATCAAAAAATACAAAAGAGAAATAATAATTCGAACAAAATTTAACAGAGAAATTGGAGAATATATCTCAAAAAAAAAAATCAACACAAAGAGTTTGAGTGTATTCCTTAGCCACTTGGCAAGTTTTAAGTTTTTCAATAAAACCACCACGGAGCACATGAATCTCCTCCTCCATAGCAACTTGTCAATTAGAATGAGCCATAGCTTCTACATGTGAGCAAGGAATATACACCAATGACAAGGAAGTAGTAAAAGCATGATAGAAAGGAGATAAATGATTGAAAGAAACTTAATGATCTATTGCATATCTTGTAGTGGGGACAAGAGTGTGAGTGCTTTTATGTAGAGATGGTGGATCATGCACTAATTTAGATTGATCGACAAGTGTGGAAGTTGATGCATCCACATGTATGAGACAAAAGACATATCTATGGCAAGATTTTCTTTAGTTGTGTAGGATATATGCATAGAGGTAGAACATTGTATGAGACAAGACTCATCAAGTGAAGTTCCATGAGATGGGAAATAAGGTATAGGCTCAAAAAAATTTATAACTACACCAACATAAAATTATGGGAAGGTGGATGAAAATATTTATATCATTTCTGAGTCCTAGATCATCCAATAAATATATATTTCAACATACATAGGAAGGTGGACATGAATAAAATAAGCACATTCAAAATTCATGGAATATTTGGATATAAATCCAAATATAGAGATTTGAAATTGAGGACTGATAAAGGTAAGTGATTAATTAAATAACATATAGTTAAGATAGATTCGCTCCAAAAACAAGAAGGAACTTCCATATGATATATAATAGAATGAGCAATATCAAGTAAGCATCTAATTTTCCTCTTAGTCACCCACATTTTGTTGAGGTGTAACTACACATAATGTTTGATGAATTTTACCATGAGATACACAAACCTTATTAACATTAGATGAACAATATTTAAATTCATCATAATTAATGAAAAAACCAAATTGAGTTTTTATTTCATGATAGAAAGTATCTACTACATAATAAACCTAAGATCTTTCTTTTAATAAATATAACCAATTCATTCAAGAGTTATCTTCAATAAAAGTGACAAAATACTAAAATTTTAAAATACTAGGAATTCACACAGGACCCCAAATGTATGAATGAACAAGAGAAAAAGGTTGGGTGCTAATATTATTGATCCCTAGCTAGGAATGAGACTCAATATTGCTTCCCAAGTTGGCATGTCTTACACTCTAAAAGGGCATGATGAAATAGATGAGAGACCAAGATGTCGAAACAAGGAGTAGGTGCATCGTGCATGACCAAGGAGATAATGCCACTAAGTTGCTGGCACCATGGTGGAAAGTATATAAATAAGTAACAGTGCTGCTTGCATCAACACATAGACACCTCCAAATTCATGACCTCCACAAACCATCTTTCCAAATAACAAATCATGAGATACACAATAACATTGGAAAAAGTAATTTTTCAATTATGTTCTTTTGTAATATGAATAATGGACAATAAATTTATTGGAAATTCAAGAATGAAAAGTAGAGGGTATAGAACAACCAAAATTCAAAAACACACTACTCTCTCCAACAATATGAGATTTAGACCCATCAACTATTGTAACAAGTGATTTTGTAGAATATTCCATTATATTATTAAATAAAAATTTATCATTTGAAACAGTGCATACAACTCCAAATTCAATACACCAAATAGAGTAAGAATGAGATGAAAAATCTAATTATCTAAATGAACAGTATAGGGTATAGAACAATGATTTATCATTTGAAATAATGTATACAACTCTAGAATCATTATACCAAATAAAGTGAGAATGAGATAAAAAATTTAATTATCTAAATGAACAGTAGAAGCTAATGTTCTAGCATGGTAGATGAATTATTTGGAAGATTTACTGGCATACTTAGATGTGTTATAAGAATTCATAGCAAGAGCAGGTTCATAGTTAGCTTTGTTAACCCAATTTGTCTTATAAAATTTCACCTAATATTTTTCTAGAAGGTAATTTGTCTTTTGAGAATAATGACAATATTTATCTCTAGCATATATTACTCTTATTGCATCTCTACCTCTACCATAAACACCACTTATAGAGGCAAAAGCTACACTTTCTAAGGTGACTTGTGATGGTTGAGACAATATAGTATCAACATTCTAAATATGATACAAATGCTTCATTCACATCATGAAGAGAAGACTAGAAATAATTTGATTCTGAGATGATTCATACATAAAATCTAAATCAAACAAAAATTTCACTATTCTCAACATATTTTACTGGTTTCTATTTCATTAATATCAGTAGTAAGTGGCTGTAATGCATTTAACTATCCCCACAATAAATCTAATTTAGTAAATAATCAAGTAATGAGTGTCCATTTTGCCTACAATCATAAAACTATATATATAGCTGACACAATCATGAGTTATTTTTAACTTGTCTATATCTCAGATTCAAAGCATTCCAATGACCTTTGACCAAAGATTTTGTCCAAGAGTTTATATTATTAATGTGTATGAAAGCTATTTGATCCAACCCATTTCTTGAATGATTCACAATATTATTATTATTATATTTTATCAACTCATTCATATCAAAATCATCCTCCAATTATAGAAATATTTTATAATCAAATTTCACTATGTAGTAAACTTTAATCTCTTCTATGTTGAGTTTCCACCTTTTACATGCTTAAATAAAAAAAATCATCATATGACATTTCTTCATTAATGTGCACACCTTTATTGAGCTCATCTATATATGTTGAGTGTCTATTTTTATATGTTTGAAATTTATCACCTTTAAGAATGTAACAAAAATGCTATTTCCTCAGGTCTATTCACTTATTATCATATTAAATACTCAAAAAAAAATTTTAAATCCATAACTAAAAGAACATTAGCAAAATAAAGTGACTATGAATGCCACATGTGCATATTATTATTTTATCTCTTTTGTTTTAAAAAAATAACATGAATTAGCGAATAATACATTCAAATTAGCATTTTACTATGCACATTCAAGTAAATTTTGTTAAAAATAAGCAAAATATACAACTTCAACTAAAATATTAAGACGTGCTCAATTTTTTCACCATAACATTAAAATTCAATGACAAAACATAAATAATTTACTATTACATTCACTTTAACCATTTTATTTATTGACATTCGAGTACATATTGTTCAAAAATAAATAAAAAGCATAGTTACCTAAAATTGTATCAAAAAACATTATTAACATTAACATCAAATTAGTCAACTTCATAGAATGAGAAGAAATTGATCAATTAAAATTATTATGCATAAAATATAGCAATTAGAATGAACAATTATGCATTACAACTGATCAAATATTAAATTACAAATGATTTTCATTTTTAAGATGAAAAACAAAGAAAAACAATTGTTTGGACAATTATTAAAAAAACTATCAAGAAAATAAGACTTCTCATCTCAAACTCGAACTAGCAATATAATTATTATGGGGGGAGGTTTGATATACTAAATACAAAATAATTAAAAAATGAAACTTTTTTTTTCAAAATTTTTAAAAAAGCTAACCAAAAAAATAAAATAATTATGTTTAGGTGCACTTAAAATTTAAAACTCAACATTTTCCTCATCATGACATGCCATCAGATTAAAATAAAAATGAAGAATTATGTTTGAAGTAGTTAATTTGAAAATAAATGGGAATAAGGTACTAAGAATTGATAATATATCAGTCAGTACACTTGACAACTTATTATATTTGAGGAATTAATTACTATAGGTGCTACCTTAATTTACTGTAGGTACTACCTTCTGTAGTAATTAGTTTATCAATCATAATAAGTTTAATTTTCAAGTGTAATAATTGATATAATATTAATTCTTAGTACCTTATTCCTATTTATTTTCAAATTAACTACCTAATTAATACATCACATTAAAAAAAATAAAAAATCAATAAAAATCATTTAAATAAAGATATAAAGCATGAGATAATCAAAAAAAAAAAATATTGCGATGTCCAAACATTATTATTTCATGAAAGAACTTCAGCCACCAGATACTTCAAATCATTAGTTTGTAGAATCATAATTTTTTTATATCAATATAAATATAGAAATATAAAAAATATATATATAGGCATATAAACATTTTCACACATAGACACACAGACACACACACACACACACATATTTGATTCCACAAACCAATGATTTAAAGCAAGTATTTTGGTGGCTAAAGGCATTCTATGAAACAAATTTGACATGGTTCAAACCTTTGTAACTCTCTCCGATAGTATTATGCTTTAATCTTTTTATTTAAATGATTTCTATTCACTACAATAAAAATCAGAATTAGAGATGAATTAGAGACAAATTAGAGATGGATTAATTAGAGACGGGAATTCCATCTCTAAATAGAGACATAATGATTTCCATCTCTAAATAGAGACATAATGATTTCCATCTCAAATATGTCTCAAATCTGAGACGGACATTATTTCGTCTCTATTTAGAGACGACATTTAGAAACGTAAATATTTTTGTCTCATAATTGAGACCGATCTGAGACAGATATTATTTCGTCTTTAAATAGAGACGAAAGAATTTTCATTTCTAATTAGAGATGGAATACAATTTGTATTTTATTAGAAACGAAAAGATCTGTCTCTGAATTCCATCTCTAAATAGAGACAGAATGATTCCATCTTAAATTTTGGATAGAAATCATTCCATCTGTAATTACAGATAATTCAGAGACGGAATAATTTCAATCTCTAATAAATGACGAAATAAAATTATTCTTTAATTAGATATGAAAAATTA
The DNA here is from genome assembly GCA_029783825.1 of Sapria himalayana. Taxonomy (NCBI): domain Eukaryota; kingdom Viridiplantae; phylum Streptophyta; class Magnoliopsida; order Malpighiales; family Rafflesiaceae; genus Sapria; species Sapria himalayana. The sequence continues at coordinate 1,433,047 of JAREIK010001333.1, read as the reverse complement.
TGTATCTGAATTTTGTCTCTAAATAGAAACAGAAATTGAGACTGAATTTGTGTCTCTGATTATTTATTTTTTAACAAAAACAAAAGTATGAGACTAAAAAATTCAAAATAACTCTCCCTCAAAATAATCTAGGTTTTATCCCAACTATTTATTTTATTTTATGAATAATATAATATTGTAGTATAATGTGAAATGAATATATGTAAAAAAATATATATTACCCCATTAACATGCACTTACACTTTTGAAATAAATTTTATTTTCAATAATAAATAATAAATATGTTTATAAATAAGTATAATATTATTTTATTTTGGACATTTTTTTTCCTAAATATTTTATATTTATTTCTATATATTGAAATATGAAAAAAAAAATCCATGTATAATGAGATAAACATAATATCTATACTAGCATTCAAAACCATTATAGATTTTAAAATATATATTTGATATACTCAAATTCATTTACTTAAATCATAAATCCATTCACAATTTGTCTTACGTGAAAAAAAAGTGAAATCCTTATAAAAATATAGTACTACAATGTAATATGAAAAAGTGAATATAAATAAAAATAAATAAATAAAAATTCATAAATCCATTTCATTCCCTATAAATTATGACTCCATTATCATATATAATTTCAAATTTATGATGACCCATTAAATTTATTCTCTTGGGTCAAGACTTTATAATATTTTTTTTATATTTCTATCATATTTGTCTATTTCTTGTTCCTAATAATACAATCTTTTTTTCAAAGTATATTTGGACCACTTCAATGATGACGATAGGGTATGAAGTAGGGATTGCAAAGTTGAACACACCCCATGTCAATAGGTAGTAAAATATTATATAATTATGACAATTTCAAATGAATAGGTAAATTATAAAATAAATAATTGGAAAATGGAAATTTAAAAATATAAATATAAAAAAATACTAAATTAATATATGGATGTTAACATAAGTTTGGTTATAATTGAGAAGTTGACAGACAATAGGCGATACTTTACCCTCTTAATTTGCTTCCATGTTTTCCCTTTAAAAGGATAGTTGAATTTATGATTTCAAATAAACTTGAATTTGTTTAAGTGAGGCCCACCCTCAATCAAATTTCATAGTTGAATTTGTTTTCAAGTGAAGTCCACCCATAAACCTAATTGGGATAATTATGTTTTGGAGTGTTTCACTATAAATTTTTAAGATTTAGAAACTAAAATTTTTATATTTTTAAAAAAGTTACAAAACTAAAAATAAATTAAAAATAAGTGCACCAAAATTCGTAAGTACTAAATTACCCACGCCCATGCCCGTCGCCTTTGCCCACGCCCCTTGCCCTCGCCCCTCGCCCTCACCCCTCGCCCTCGCCCCTCACCCTCGCCTCACTCACTCTAGCCCCTCGCCCTCACCCATCTTCCTTCACCTCTTGCCCCTCTCTTCCCACCCCTCTCCCCCTACCCATCTCCACGAGCTCCTTGGTGGAGTCGTCATCGAGTTCTCGGTCGAGCTCCTGGAGCTTGAAGGAGCTCGACCGAGAGCTCCATCGAGCTTGTCATCAAAAACCATGAGTTCGACTGAGAACAACGCCGAGCTCCTGAAGCTCGACAACGAGCTCGATGGAGCTCTCGGTCGAGCTCTTGGAGCTAAAAGGAGCTCTACGCCAAGCTCCTGGAGCTCGACCGAGAGCGAGGGGCAAGGGCAAGAGCGTGGGCATGGGCCAGAAGAGGGCGTGGGCGAGGGCGAGGGCGTGGGCGAGGGCGTGGGCGAGGATTGTTTAGGACTTACGAATTTGGGTACACTTATTTTTAATTTATTTTTAGTTTTGTGACTTTTCTAAAAATATCAAAATTTTAGTTTCTAAATCTTAAAAATTTCTGGGAAAATACCCCAAAATATAATTCTCCCAACCTAATTCTTAAAAAAGAGCTTTGTAATTAATTTGTTCCTCAACTTTAATAGCTAGGTTGTTTAGAATATTGTTAGATTAATGGGTATGGTGGGACAAAACAAAAGGAGTAATGAGTTTCTTTCTATGAATAAATGATTTACTTTTATACTTACTTTCTTTGTTAGCTTTTCACAAAACATAGAAAAAGGAGATGGAATTTACCTCAAAAAATTATTTTAAAAATTGAAAAGTATATATCACATTTATTTAAAACTAAAGGTAAATAAAATATAAATAAGGATAAATATTAGTTCAAAACATGTCAAAGAAAAATAATTAGCTTTTGGATTGATGTATTTTTAACTATTTTTAAGTACTACATCAATCAATTATTTAAGATAGTATTTACATTAAGAGCATCTCCAACCACACTTAACAAAATAGCTACTCAAAATATATTTAAATATTAAATTCACTAATTTAGCTAGCATAGAATATACTACAATCACACTCTCTATTTTATATATACCTAACTTTTAATAATTTTTAAAAAGTCAAAACATATATAGAGAGAGAGATTGAGAGAAAAAAGGGGAGAGAAAATTTAGAGAGCTCAAATGGCTCTCCAAATTTGTTGAGTCATTTAAGTAAACTAGAAAATAGAAAGTGAAATAGAGAGCGGGTTGGAGAGGAGTTTTTGTGTTTAACTACTTAAAATAGCTAAAAGTGAATAAATAGCTAGCATGTTAGAGATGCTCTTAGCTAAGATAGTACCTCAACTTCAAAACCAATTATTTTTCTTAAGTTGTTTTGAACCATATATTTTACATTCTTCATACTTTTTTTTATCTTTATTTTTAAAATAATTAATTTGAAGGCACACTTTCCTTCCAAAATTCTTCTCACTTTCACTCTTTGACAACCAAAAATCAAACTATGTTTTTATTGATCTTTCAAGTCTGAATCTCATTAAGGTGTTATGTGATTAATTTGAAGACATACTTTTCTTATCTTTGTAAACATACCTACTTTTCTATGTGATGGAAAAAGATTCTTAGGTTTCGGGAGAGGTTGGGAAAGTGAGAATTGTTGGTTCATAATAAATTGATTTATATTTGGCTTTTTATCACAGGTTGTTTATAAGATCCAAATGGGCCATCAATAATTGATTGAGAGAAAATCTTTCTTTCTTGTATGTTGGAGATTTTAGAGCTTCATTTGGACCTTTGGAATAGTTTTCCTAGCTACTTTAAGAAATTTCTAGTGATTATGGGATCATTGAACTTCATTAGATTTATACGTGCCGATATGGCGTCGAATGTCAGGGAGGGTATTAAGAAGTATGATACTCATATTAACCACATGAGGGAGATTGGTAATTTAACAATGATTATGATATTTGATTAAGGTATAATAATCAATTATAACCATTACGTTTAAATTAGAATGGGTTTTTCTGTGTCTATTTATTATCAAAACTATTTAGCTCTTACTAGTTTTTAAAACTAGAGATTTCATGTTTGTTTCACCAGTATCAGTTATTTAAACTCATTCTTTACTTCATTGAAATTCAATCTACTTTAAGAGCCAAAATTAATACTTCTAATGCTCAAACTCAATTACCTCTTATAGTCAAATAATAAACTTAACTTTATGAGTTGTCTTTTTGTTTTGGTACTAATGGATGATTGATTAAATGAGTTGAAAAATAAAATCTTATATGACATCTCTTTCCTCTCTTGCCTCATGTTAAAATCTAATTACCTCGTATAATTTCTAATTTTTTATAAAAAAAAGTATGTTCTATCCATCTTAAGAGAAATTAGAAAAAAATCATAATTTTTTTCTCCCTCTAGGTTTATTTCTCAGTTATGAAAATCATTTGTTTTAGGTGAAGAAGAAAAAAAATCATATGTTATAAGATTCATCTCACTGTCCAATCTTGAGATGAATTTCAACTTCTCCTTTTTAGTACAAGTGAAGTTTGTAATTAAAATTTGCAATTCTTTAATTTCTTATAAAAATTATCTCCTCGCTTATCTTCTTCCATGGGATTCTAATTCAGCATTTGAGTGAAAATAATAGACTGAGCCAGATCTCACAAAATTGAAACTAAATACAAGATTCATAAAGTCAATAAAAGATTAAGAGTGATTAATTAGACATAGAGTTAGTTTTTTTAACCCAAATAATATTTCGAAAACCCAAAAATATTTGTATATGTATATTAACTATAATTTTCGGAGTAGTTCATGAAATTCATTTTTTGAATCAAATTTATTTTAGATGGTTTCTGGAGCTTGCCGGAAAGATTTTCAGCAAGATTTTGGCAAAACTTCAAGAGCATATTTGGAGGCCAAAACGTAGAGGTGTCAAATGGGTCGGGCCAGGTTGGCCCATTTTTTTCAGGTCGAACTTGGCTAACATGCTATGCTATGTTAGTTCATTGACATCTTTTTATGCCCAAATGCCCCATATATATATATATATATATTCTTTTTAGTTGTATTTTGAGCCACTGATTTCATTTTTATCATTATTTTTGTGAGTTTCTGCTTTCTTTAGTTTTCTTTTGTATGTGGAACATTTATTTTTGCTTTTTTAGATCTATTATCTCTATTTATTTTCTGCAATGTATCGTATGGCTATGTGGGGATGAGGCCGATTGGCGGTGAGAGCTAGGTTTTGAATCTCACATCCCTAAGACTGGTGTTTATGAGCTTGTTACATATAGAATGGGCACCCAACCTATATTACCATGAGAGATAGTTTCTAGATGTTTTAATTATCATTTTTGGAGTAGTTCAATAAATTTATTTATTGAGTCAAATTCATTTCAGATAGTTTCTGGAGCTCATCGAAGAGATTTCCGGTGAGATTCTAGTGAAAATTTGAGATCACATTTGGAGGTCAAAATATGGACGAGATTATAATGAAAATTGGATAGTAGCTCGACGTTGAGATAAGCTTAATTTCTATATAATTTTTTTAGTGTATTTTATTAAAAAATAACTGACATAGTGGCTGGCCTAAACATTTTTTGAGAAGTTATTTTGCCTCCCAAACTAGTAGAAAACATTAAAATATGTATGAATTGCACGATACCTTTAATTTTAATTTCTATATATATACCAATAATGATGTCTTGTTATAAATTCCACTACAAATGCTAACTTTGACTTGTAAATGAGGGATTGATTCCTTTATTTATGTGTTTCACCTTAATATACAAAATAAGTTTGAGTTCTACAATTTTGTATACCATCGTTGTTATTGCTTATTATTGTGATAATATTTTAAGCAATCAGTGAAGGATTATAGTATTTGTATGCCATTATGCTTTATGCTATTGTGATCATATTTCAATATAAGATATAATCGTGATTTTATGCTTGTAGATTAATACTTTATGCTTGTAGATTAATACTTTATGCTTGTTGGTGAACTTCTTGGGTAGTTGGTTTACTAATCATCATATGTATAGATGAGTAGAGATAAATGAAGAGGAAAAAATCATAAAGGTAGAGGTAATAATAATAGTAGATATTAGAAAGAGTCGATTGATGAGATAAATCATGTATTAGAAACCAAGACATGACTCCCATGATAAAATCACAAATTCTTTTAGTACAACAATCACCTCCTCCGCCAACACATACACCACAATAATTTTAAATTGGCTCTACATCAGCATCTATTGTTGAATCTATAAATGTTGAGTCCAACAATAATGGTACTTCAAGAACTGACCATAGAGAGGTAATCACTATTGACAACAGAGAGTAAACTTTCATCAAGTTAAGTTTCTTCTAATAATGCAAATAGAAGTAGGCATTATATTAACATGTCATAAGCATTACTATCCATTAATCTAGGAAATTTAATCATAATTGATAACATTTAATTGATTGATATGTACCAATATACTAGAATACTCACAGTTTTAAGTAATCAAATGTGGTAGAATTAGGCAGAAAGAGTTAACTTATTTTTTTTTTCTTTTCATTTTTTATATCAGCTAGTCAAGCCCATTATTCTCATCATTTTTCTTAGACACTGCTAGAGCTTGAGCTATCCCATTATTTACTTTAATCAATTGACTAGCATAAGAAGGTTTAAACACAAACACTTGTCCTCAACATATTTAGGTTTGGATAAAAATATATGTTCAAGTCATTTTCAGTAGAATTTTAAGTCAATTGCATTTAATTATCCAATCTATTCATGAATAATATCATTACCAAAAAAAAAAATTTTTTTATTTGTTTAAAATTTTAAGTCAACAAAGTAATTTTCTGCATAAGTTGTCGCCTCATGAAAAATGCTCATGGATGATCACTAAGAATTTCGAGCAGTGACTTCATGTGGATAGGTATACTTGGAAGAACATTCTTAAGAACATTATGGATTTGTATTATAAGGATTTTCAAGCAATATTTCTTTCAAATATATTGTAATATTTAAAATATATAATGAGTTTCTACTAACTATCTATTTTTTTTTTGAAAATCTATAAAAATATTTTTAGTGGAATCCAAAAATAAGTGGCATAGTCAAGATTCTGTGGGAGAGACATGTATAGCTATTAGATACAAGAGTTTCATTTGAACCATTAATGCCAAACAGAAGCCTGCCTATGTTTTTGATAATATTTGGAAGGCATTATATGACGAATTCAATAAGCTTGAGTATATTGCATGAGCATGACAAAACAAGCTAAATCGGCAAGCCAATGAAATTGCCGCACATACAGGAGGATCTATCATAGATTCTTTACATGCCAAACATATTGTTAAGTTTTTATGATAAGAAATTTTGTTACAAAAATATTTTAATTGTTCGATCACATTAATTATATACTTTTTTTGTTTTGGATTCATAGGAACAAAGTTTGGGAAAGAAGCCTGCATACCATAGATTGTTTGTTCACAATTATACTAAAAGGAGTGATGACGCATTCATTAATGAGAAAGCCAAAGCTTAGAATGTTAGCATCTTTATTAAAATACAATATTTTATTATATTAATAGCTAATTCTTTCATTACTGAATTTATAAATCTAATGTGATGTGTTGTTAAGTGTAGGATGATATCATCTGACTACGGGAAGAGATGTCCCAATTAGAGGAAGGGTCATCCTCACCTCATCCAGTTGATGATTATAAAATATTCGTTAAAGATATAGGGGGAGTTAAGAAATCAACACTATATGGCATTAGCTCATAAATAGCAATATTTTGTAGCATTGCTTCTTTTAGCGGTACTTCACTTATGACAGGTCATTGCCATGAGTTAGAGGATCAATTACAGCTTGTACATGAAGGAAATAAGCTGTTACGTGATCAGATTAAGGATTTGCAAGACCCGCACCAAAAAATTCAGAAGCAAAATGAAAAAATACAAGAGCAAAACCAAAAAAATGCAAGAGGAAATGCTTAAACAATTGCAGGAGAAACAAAGACATAGCAAGATTTGATGAGGTCATAGTTAGCTGCTTTTTTTCACAATGACAATTATCAGTAGTTGTATTTGACACTAATATTACCATTTTTTTATCTAATAATACTATTGATTTTATAATTAATTAAAAGTATTGTGCATTTCAACTTATTTTAATGATATTTGTTAATTTAACTATAAAACTACATTTTAATGATTTCATATAATTGATTTTGAATGACAATAAGATAGGTATGAAAAATCAAGATATGTCAACAAAAAATATTAGTATATATAGACATAATTGAAACAAAATTTTCTGTTTAGATTAGAAATAGAGAAGGAATTTAAGACCAAAAATTTCATCTCTAATTATAGACATAATTTGAGACCGTAAATTTCATCTATGATCAGTGGAATTTGAGATCAAATAATCCATCTCTGATTAGAGATGAAATCAAATTAATCTCCGGTTAGAGATGGAATCAATTCGTGTCTGTTCAAAAATAGAATTTGAGACCAAAAATTCCATCTCTGATTAGAAGAATTTGAGATTGAAAATTTTATCTCTAATCAAAGACGGAAACAATCTGTCTCTAAATAGAGATGGAATTTGAGACCGAAAATTCTGTCTTAGATCAAATATGGAATTGACATTGGGAATGGTTTATTCAGAGATGAAAAAATCAGTCTCTAATTCGAGAATTTTAATCAAACTAAATACTAACTAAATTACTAAAAATGAATTATCATTTTATAAGGATAATTATGTCAACTAATATTGATTAACCAAACTAAATAATCCTTAACAATAGAATTAAAAACTTATTGAGATTTAATATACCGCCTAATTTTGTTGGTTTAGTGGTATTTTAAAAGCTCATTGGTGAGATTATCTCATCAATAAAAATTAATAAGTGCAAGAGCTATATAAATAGTAAATAAGACTTTTATCTGGATATCAATACTATAAGAATTATATCAGTAGCTTAATTATTCAAAAATAAGACAACTCAATTCTAACAAAATATATATTTAAATTATACATTCGATCTTAGATCCATAAATTTATTTATTTAATTTATGTGATGTATATTCAAATTAGCTCAAATTATATTATGTTTTGAATAGAATAAATATCAAGTTGTTGTATAATAACTCATTATCCTAGTAGTATAAAAGTTGAATATCACTATTGAGTACATCCCAAAGATTGTTTCCTCATAGCTATCATTTAAGTTCCTCACCATTTAGACAACAAATTATATTCGTGAAATCCTAGAAAAAAAAAAAATAAATAATATGATATTTTTTTTCTGGAAAAAATGGGTAAAAAAGTAATTTTACAAAAAAAAAAGCTAAACATTTTAGAACCATGATGATAAAATAAATTTCATAATTGAATTTATCTTTGAAAATAAAACTACGGTGATAAATTTCATCAAATTCTGAGGAAGTTAGAATTTAGTTAATTTTTTTTTAAAATTTTTTAAATAATTATTAGAATAATTAGGAAATAAAAAAAAGAAAGAAAAGACCACGCCACGACATCAGCACATGGTTGTGCCATGTGCAGTTCGAGCATCATACAAAAAAAAAGAATAATAAGTTTTTTTAAATATTATTTTAATTAACAAATAAATAAATGATGGGAATCCAGAAAATGGAATGATGGGTAAAAAAAGAAAAAAAAATACATCGGGGAGAGTGAGACACAATGCATAGAAAAAAATATTAAAAGTTTCATTGATTTTCTTTTGATAATAATTGATCATTCTTAAGCTAGAATAGAATAGTCCAAGAACAAAAGTTATTCTACACGATGAGATCTTCAGTTTGATATCAAATTTATAAAGTTTGCGTGAGCTATTCTAAGAGGTATTGGTTTTCTCCTATTAGATTTTTTTTCTATTTAAAGGCAATAAATGATCATGATTTATATTTTAATTCGAACGATATAAAAATTTTATTTGGAATGATTAATTGGTGAAAATTTTCTATGATTCATTTAGTAAAATTTATTAAAATGTGAATTGGGTTTGGATACTTATAACTATGTTTGTAATATGGTTTAATCATAAATGACATAATTATATTTTATGTGCATGGAAATATTCCATATAAATGGGTGGGTGCATGATACACACACACACACACACACACAAATAAAGGTATAATGAATTGTATTTTGCAAACTCAAATTAGGACAATATCCAGACTAAGTTGTAATATTTTTTCAGGAGCCTGGCTAATATAAATATACGAACTCGAATTAGGACAATGTTTAGGCTAAGTTACGTGGAGATTTTTGGAAAATATCAAAGGAAAAAATATTTTATCAGAAAATATCCAGTATGATTTTTTGAAGGAGGTCCATATTTCTTGGAGTATGTCCAAAAAAAGTATATTTTGTTCGGAGAATGTCCAATATTATATTTCAGAGAAGGTTCATATTTTTTGGAATAATTCCAAAAAAATATATATTTCTATAGACACACACACACACACACACACATAGAGGTGTCAAACGGGCCGGGCCAGCCCGGCCCAGCACGAGGCACGGCATGGTTCGGCCGTGCCTGGGCCGGCCCGTTTGACACCTCTACACACACACACACACATCTATATATAATATATCATACATGGCTTCGACATATGTGAGGAAGTGGACGAGACTTAGGAATATGGGCATATAAATATTTCATCCATAATTAAATTCATATAAACATTGTACTTGAATGGGTATTGATATATATATATATATGCATATTGTTTTATGTGCACTTAGATAGGGAGTAGTCCTGTAGGAGTTTACCTCTATTGAGCTTTGCTCACTCTGTTATGGGACCCCTTTTAGGTATAGGTCTAGGACAGATGACAGACCCATATGTGGGATCGCACATGTGAATGGAAGTTGGTTGTGGCTTGAGTAATATATTATGTATTTTTATTCTGCTGAGCAAATAAAATAAGGAAAAAAATATGTGTTACATTTGAAAAAATTTTATTTTATTACACATTTTGTTGTATGATGGAATGAATGGGACCTCCTGGGGCATGGGATGTCATAATATTTGCTTGAGATTCATTCTTAATTTCAATCCTTTTAGGTAATTCATCAACTACTCTTGATGAATATTTCATATGTACACTCTAATTTTCTTGTTTTGGGTATTATAAAAACCAAGGATTGATATGGTTTATACGTATTTGTATTTTTAACTTTGTAAGTGGTATACTCACATAATTAATATATGTTTCCCTCAATTTTTACTAGTGGGAACCATATAAGTAAAAAAACTCACCATGGTTATCACTATCTTATGAGTCATAATATACTCAAGCATATCTCAATGATTGTCTATCACTATCCTTCTCAGTAACTATATGACTCATATATTAAAGGTAAACTCCTTAGAAGAATGTATTGTATAATATTTTTCCTAATCAAGAACTAATTCTTTTAAGATGTATATAATGGATTGACATGTAAAGTATTCATACTTTTAGCTTCATAAGAAACATACTCATAATGATTAATATACACAAATTTTGGGTTTCAACATATTGATTTATCTCATGCATCAAAGTTGGAAGGGTTCTCATTTTCTTTCTACCATATGCATGAGTGATCCTTATGGTTTATCTATCACTATCCACCATGATAATCTCACACAAACCTACTAATAATTAAAATCTCAATTCAAGTCTTTTTAATTACTCATCTATTAGTATCCATAATATAACATAAATCAAAATAAATTCATTAATATAAAATTATTGTAATGTCACATAAACTAAATTACTCAAATACTAGATCATATACTATTTTAATAGAAATTTTCAAATCTATCTTATAAAGAGTGGTTTTAAAGTCATGCTCCCATGTCTAGGAATTAGCATGAAGTCTTACATGTGTTGTTGCTTGTAGAGTTTCTAGGGAGTGCAAAATTCATCCCTAGGGTTTAGTAGTTGCACCATGGTTGCTTGTTGCAAGGAGGAAGAAAAATAAATGAAGAGCTCCCTAGAATTTATCTCTCTTCCTTTTTTATACTTTAGTGATTATGTATTACATTAAGTCAGAAAGCATGACTTTTAGAAAAAAAGTGATTGCTCTGGCCATCATCTCTTATGATTGAGGTTGCAACTCTAGAAAATGATCCTGACTTTAGAATGTATCACAACCTCTCTGTAAGACAAAGTCATGGTACAAGGAAATGACTATAACTAATTGGGTCTAATATATTTATAATATAAAGTCGTGATAGCATGAAGTGGCTACTATTTCATCTATTTGTTTTTTCCTATTCTTCAAATATGGCTATGACACTAGAAATGACAATGATATTGTGAATGGTTTCTCATATCATTATATGATTATAGTATTGGGTAATGCTCATAGTGTTGGAATTCTTCTTTCTTGATTATCATATGCATATGGTCATGGCTTTTAGAAATTTCTACAATAGTAAGAAAGCCTTTTTTTATTTATTCTATGGTCATGACATTGGAAAATAGCCATGACATAAAAATTGGCCTTTCATATATCTTTAGTATCCACGATACTATGAGTGGTCATGACAGTGCCTTTATGTCTCTTATATACCATATCACTTGGCAATAGTCATACTCGAGTAATACCCTCTATAACATTTTGTGTCCCAAACATAATGGCATAGAATTGTTTTTGTAGCTTTCACCTGAGTAATTTGACAATATAATTATTTTGAAACTAATAGTAGTAGTTTTATAACAAAGCTATAGCTCTAACTTGTGACTACCAAACTATATTAAATATAAAATCATGATAATATGACTTAGTCATTACATTAGCACCAATGAGCTACTTGGTTGATATGACATAAAATTAAGTAAACAACCATTTAAAGTTTATGAGATAAGCATGACTGTGACTCTATGATAATATTACAGCTAAAAAAAATCTATTACATAGTAGAATAATTATGCTAATGTGTTAGTAGGGTCAATGCATACAAAGATTATCATGCTAATTAGGTAGAGTTTTGACTAGAGGTGTCAAACAGGCCGGCCCGGCATGGCCCGACCGAGTTTTAGGCCGCCCAACTGAGCTACCATTTATGGCCCAGCACGGTTACTATTTCATGTCGGCCTGGCATGGTTACTGTTATGTACTAGCTCGGCACAGACCCGCATTCGAAAAACACCAGGTTCGGCCTAGTTAGGGTCGGACAAACCCCTATTTTTTTTAAATGTAGGGTTTTAGCGATGCGCCATCATGCGTCTTCACCCTTTTGGAGCTCAGAGAGCCTCGCCTGTCGGGCATCAGCTCGTATTGATCATGTTCGGTACATAGTCACGTGCCGCGACCACATGCTAGGGCTTGACACTGTAACATGTCATGCCGGGCAGGGCACTATAGCGTGACACTGTAGGGTGCCATGCTGGGCCGGGCCAGCCCGGCCCATTTGACACATCTAGTTTTGGCTAAGAATGGATATCAAAATCTATTAAAACCTTGGAGTCATGAAATCAATCTATAATTATATGGTTTTCATGCCTACCCATCATCAATAATCATCATAATATATAAGAATATCTAGTAGTTTGAATACTAAACATCTAACATTTCATGTACTAACTATTAAAAGTGATTTTATAATATTTTATGATTTATTTGTATGGAAAATATGCTTATAATGAAAGCTTTTATTAAATGATAATTTTGATAAAGATAAATGAATAATAGTAAAATCGAATATAATTTTAGTAGAATTGAAGAACTTGGTGGAATGCTGACTTATAAATACTAGAAAAGTAATGAAAAATCATAAGGTTTTCAATTTTATGACTTGGTTACTCGAGCACAAGCCTCTTCAGTAATTATGATAGATTTTTTTAGTTGTGACTTTACAAAACAAGTCATAACAATCTTTGCATTTCATAACTATAATACCTAGTTTTCATAGTATTTTCATAGTATAATGCTTTCTTCAGGGACATTGCATTATCTTAGAGTCATGGTGCATTAGTACTAAAATATAATTTTAGGCACAACTTTATTTATGCTCTCTTCATTTGAACCCATATCTTCATGGCCATTGTGCTTTCTTCATTTCAACCCATATCTTTCAATTACATCTAATATTTGTCACCTAACCTTAAAGATTATGCACCTTTTATGACTTTATTGCATTTCCTAAATGCTTCAAATATCAGCTGAAATGGATGTTCTATATGTAAGAACTTATGATTGTTATCAAACCAAGAAGTCTTTCCTCATTTGCTTAGATAAAATATATTCGAGTCATCCATGTAATAAGGCCAAATTGATTTTTCTGCAGTACTCCATCATGACAACATTGAATATGCAGGAAAGTCACTTATAGTCCATATAAGTGCTACTCACATTTTGAAGTTATATTTTCTAGATATATCATATGTTTTGACACTATCTTCCCATACAATTTTGACCTCCACTATCAGGGGCTACAAGAAAATATCTAATTCGTCTTTTAGATTTCTTGGACTAGACATAATAACACATAAAAATATGTATTCATCTTTCATGCACATCCATGGTGATACTTTATAAGGTGTAATAATAACCAGCCAATGAAAAGTATTATTCTCTGCTTATCCAAATTGTTGAAATCTATATGTGCATAGCCCTAATCTAATATTTCAACTTTCATCTACAAAAGATGGATGATAATCATCAAAATTTATCTAAGAAGGAGAATTTGAGTAATGTCACAGCATGACTTCTTCAATAATATGCCTTTTATACTAAATTATGTCATTATCAGTGACTTTAGATGCAAATAATATTGGTAAAAAATAAGTCAATTGAAAATTATACATCTTCTTATGAAGAATATTTATTTTTAGCCTTTTACATGGTATATTTTTTTGTACTGAGGATAGTTATAAAAATTACATGTAATTGCTTCATTATTTATGCCCCAATATGTCTTATAGCCATTAATGCAGCAATATATTTTTTCCATAAATAGACCCAAACCTTGTATTAACTTTTTTGTGATGAAAAAACTGTCTATCATGAAATTATTCTTTAGTAATAATTCAGATAACAACTAGTATATTTCATCATAACATATTATTGAAAAATGATATTTTGCCTTTAAATTTAAGAGTTTGGCTACCATGAATAATTTTGATTGGCCATACGGATTAATTGGCCAAACCTCTTCTCTGAAGCCTTAAGCATTTTATAAAATTATTTTATTGATGATATTGAGATATCGTCAGCAACATCCAGATTTAATGAATGACTAATAAAATTCTTTAACATTGTTTCACATGCATCATTGGGATTAACATATTTCGTTGAAATATTTTAATCAACACTTCTATGTACATAATACTTAGTTGTTTATGGCACAACTATTTTCCCATATTTATACTAAACATAATAGTTTCTAATAAATCCATTTTTTTGCAAGATGATATCGCACTTTTAACACATTTTGGAAACTCTGATTTTGATATTTACGGTCATAACATGAGCATCTTATTTTTGTTTTATCCATAAATTCAAGTTATTTTTTAGCAAAGTCATTAAACTTTTCAATCATCTCTACAAACTCATTAGTCAAAAACCTATCTTTCAGTCTTGCATTCATCTACTGACAATTAGGTCATATAATGGTTTTCATTCATGTAACACATAACACAAAATTTTTTTGAATTATAATAATATAGAAAGAGATTTATTTGTAATAAAGATATCATAATATATTTATGATACTATATAAATCTAATACAAATTTGTAGTTACATCATTATTAGATAATTTTGGATTAAAATGATATAAGGTGGGTTACTTCAATATCTTAGATATTTGTGAAAAGTCATAAGTTATAATTTTGTCATATATATAAAAATAATATTGATATACATCTAAATTGGATGATATTGCATTAATAAAGAAAAAAGAAAATTGTACAATGTCATACTTTTAATTTTTAAATTAATAATCTATACTAAGTAATTAGAAAAATACATTTTATACAATATAAATAATAATAAAATTGTAATGTCAATGCGTTTAAATTTGTCAATGAAAAAATAACAAAAATAAATCAAATATCGATAGAGAATATTAATAAATTAATAGAAATATTTACTAATACATACGAATCATGTAGTATAAAAAGTCATATACCATATGTGACATGTAATATATATATTTTTATATTAAATAAAGGGAGGTGTCATTTATTTTAATGCACGTCCAATGAAATGTAGATCAAGCAACTCTATAAATTTTAAAATGAGCTTATACATTTTTTTAGTTTTAAAATTATTCGTTATGTTTCATCCTTCATTGTTATAGTTACGCCATTAGTATGAATTATTCTTTTAAAAATTATTACATTTCATTTAATTATAGTAAGCAAACAAAGTCCAAATTAATTAGTTTGATCAAAACTATATGTCAATAATAAAATGCACAAAAAATTCATTCCTCAATTAGGTAACACAAAAATTTAACAAATCAAAGTGTGTAAAAAATATAAAAGATATAATTTATCAATTAGAATTATAATAATTCATCAAAACAAGAAAAATGAAACTCAATAAGAATGTTAAAAATAAAAACAAACTATTTGTAACATTAAAATACACTAATATAACTATTCCATGAATACAATACACCTGGGATAAAATGAAAATCATAATTTCATACTTCAATATATGGATGAATTGCGCACCGATCAATAATTTGGAGGAAAAGAAATCAAGAAATAATTTGGACGAACTCAGAATCTAAATGAAAAATTTTTAAACTTTAAATTTGTTCAAAGTTTTAAAGTATTATTCGATAAATAATTAATTATTATAATTGGAATTGAGCATTTCTAATTTTTATTTCTAAATATTTCTTTTCTTATAGTGATATGCTTTTATATATATTCCTTACATGTTATATAGCTATTGGTTTATAAATAATGTATATATAATATAACTTTTAATTTAAAAAACTTAGTTTTCAAAACGTGGTTTTTTATTTTTTGGACAATTTTTGAAAAAAAAAAATTAAAAAAAAAATTAAAAAAAAAATTAAAAAAAAAATTAAAAAAAAAATTAAAAATGTATCAGATTAAATATCAAATAATTATATTTTGGCATACTGAAAATCAAAAACCTGATTTTACCATGTTAACTGTTTAAAAAAAATAATAAAAGTGTCAAAAAAACAAATCTAGTGAAAATAACTAACAACAACGAAACCTTGACTTGAATTCATGCTTTTTAATAATCAATCACACCTATTTACCATCCAGCTACCCACTTCAAATGCAAAATGATTTGTTTTAAATCTTTATATATAGAAATACATATTTTTTTTATGTGAACATAAACATATATAAATATATAAATATATAAATATATAAATATATAAATATATAAATATATAAATATATAAATATATAAATATATAAATATATAAATATATAAATATATAAATATATAAATATATAAATATATAAATATATAAATATATAAATATATAAATATATAAATATATAAATATATAAATATATAAATATATAAATATATAAATATATAAATATATAAATATATAAATATATAAATATATAAATATATAAATATATAAATATATAAATATATAAATATATAAATATATAAATATATAAATATATAAATATATAAATATATAAATATATAAATATATAAATATATAAATATATAAATATATAAATATATAAATATATAAATATATAAATATATAAATATATAAATATATAATATATAAATATATAAATATATAAATATATAATATATAAATATATAAATATATAAATATATAAATATATAAATATATAAATATATAAATATATAAATATATAAATATATAAATATATAAATATATAAAATATAAATATATTAATATAAAATATTTATGTATGTATTTAGATATTTATATATATTTATATTTAAATATATACAAATGCATAGAATATATTTATATATAACTATAAATATTTAAATCAGTTTCCATTTGCACATGAATGGATAAGGGGTGTGTTTAATTATTAATAGGCATGGGTTCGATCCCATTGGTTGGATTTTTCAGTAGTGTTGTGCTTGAATTATGTATGTTTATTTATATAATTTTATTTATTTTTTTTTAAATATATTTTATTGATCTGATGATGTGTCGGATAATTATTTTTAGTTTTGGGGTATTTTTAAATTTTTTTTTCCAAATTTTTTGTATGCTATTTGCTTGCTGCTACAAAAGCAAAACACAAATTTTTGTAAATTGTGAAATAGTTAATATTTACGTATAAATTCTATTGTATCGTATTTTTTGGCACCAAAGGTTTAAGAGCAACTCTAATGGGAGTTACCATAAATGGTGTCATCTCCATAACCGATAAAATGACATAAAAATAATAAAAAATCTTACTCCAATAAAGTTCTTGGAGATACAACAGAGATATGTAAAATAGCAGTTATGGTTACTGTGCATCTTAAATTATATTTCTCATGGATTGAAAAAAAATTTTAATTAAAAAAAATATTTAATTATTAAAATTAAAAAAATATTTTGTCTCTACCTGTCTACCATTGGAGTTGCTAAGTGGGAAAGCGAAGGGTAGTGTAATTTCGTCTGCTTCTGCCTACAGGGTACCGCTTGAAGATTGGTGCCTCTCAACAGCATGGGGGCACCGTACCTCTCAACAGCATGGGGGCACCGTCCCTCTCAACAGCATGGGGGCACCGTCCCTCTCAACAGCATGGGGGCACCGTCCCTCTCAACAGCATGGGGGCACCGTCCCTCTCGGATTGTAGGGACTCTGGCTAGGTTACTGTCGTCTGAATTATTTTCGACTGTAGAGTTTGAACGTCAACCAGCAAAACACGTGATTGAGTTCGCCCGTGCTGAGGTTCACGTGCCCACCTTCTTCCACCCGTTTCGAGTTGATTTCAAATAAATGCCGAACATCCGACGAGGTCATTCCATAACTGATACAAAATCCATCATCCGACGATGGACAATTACCGGCCAGCATCACCTACCAAAAAGAGGGCATGTGTAATCGGCGGATCAGGGTACGTTGGATCGATGCTGGTGAAGCTGCTGCTGCAGAAAGGCTACGCCGTCAACACTTCCGTCCGACAATCAGCCGGTGAGAACCCGACCCTAGCAGGATTGATTTGAGCTTTAATTCGTACCTCTAATGGTATATTGGTTCATTAGCTAAAAGTGACAACCATTGTTATATGCATGAACCCAAACTATCAACTGTGAACTGCTGATGCTGCTTCTGCTACACAAGTCATCAGCCACCATCATTGTGAGCACTAATGTGGTATCTATATTTTGCAGACCATAAGATCTCCCACCTCATTTCACTGCAAGATTTAGGGGATCTAACAATTTTTGAAGCAGACTTGTGTGACGAAACAAGCCTTATCGCTCCTATTGAATGCTGTGATCTTGTTTTCCATGTTGCCTCACCTGTTAATTTCTCTTCTAAGGATCCGGAGGTTGGTCACCATTATATGTGTCTGTGTCTGTGTGTGTGTGTAGAGAGAGAGAGGGACACATTTCTTAACTCTGAAAATACAGAATGATATGATCAAGCCAGCAATTGAAGGAGTACATCATGTATTGCAAGCTTGTGCAAAAGCAAAGACAGTTAAAAGGGTGATCTTGACATCTTCTGCTGCTGCTGCTACGATCAACAAGCTCAGTGGAACAGATTTCATCGTCGATGAAGATAGCTGGACAGACATGGAGTTCTTGAATTCTGAGAAACCTCCTACTTGGGTAATCAACAATGCAATGCAAACGGTACTACACTTAGTTGATTGTGAGTGATTTAAA
Source organism: Sapria himalayana (assembly GCA_029783825.1). Classification (NCBI taxonomy): domain Eukaryota; kingdom Viridiplantae; phylum Streptophyta; class Magnoliopsida; order Malpighiales; family Rafflesiaceae; genus Sapria; species Sapria himalayana. The sequence continues at coordinate 1,413,849 of JAREIK010001333.1, read as the reverse complement.
AGAAACCTCCATCAACAAACTTGCAGGGGTACGCTGCCTCAAAGGTGCTGGCTGAGAAAGAAGCATGGAAATCTGCTAAAGAAAATAACATCGATCTCATTACAATCTTGCCCAGTCTCCTAGCTGGTCCTCCTCTCACACCAAATATCCCCTCCAGCGTAAACTTAGCCATGTCTTTGATTACAGGTGCCAATACTTACACGTTACGACCATATACTACTTCGCAGGGACTTTTTATAAATCCTCGCCCATGAATTTACTGGCCTTTTCAGGGAACGACCATCTTGTTCATGCTTTAGTAGGAATGCAGACGCTGTCTGGTTCAATCTCGATTACCCACGTGGAGGATGTTTGCCGTGCCCATATATTTCTTGCTGAGAGACCATCCTCTTCTGGTAGATACGTATGCTGTGGATTCAATACCAGTGTTCATGGGCTTGCTGAATTCCTTCGCAAAAGATACCCTCAATATCAAGTGTCAACTAAGTATGTTCAATATACAGTTGCTCTTCCATTAGATCAATCTTCTGTTCTTCCTCTGTGCATGCTTACGATTCATAAGCATCATCATGGTTTGAAAATATGCAGGTTTGGAGATTTACCTCACAAACCCAAGCTGAGCATTTCCTCCAAGAAGCTGATTGATGAAGGATTCGTCTTCAATCATGGGATTGAGGACATTTTTGATCAAACTGTGGAGTGCTTGAAGTGCAGGGGGGTGTTGAATTGAGGAGCTGTTTAATGGGGTTTTTACCATGTAGACGCCATTATGGCATTAAACCAATGTGTTGTATTCTGTTTTTTGTTGTTCATGAACAAGAGAGGAGTTGGGCCAAAGTGTTCTACATTCCCATAGGACTTCAACTCGGGCTGATTGGGTTGGTTTTGGTTGGGTTGGGTTGGGTTGAAGGATAACTCTAGCCAAACCCAAATTCAAAAAGGTCAGCCTGAGTTAAAATGTCAACTCGAGTTAAAATTCAACCTCAGTTTCATCAATTCCAACCCAATCCAATTTGAAGTTATGAAACTTGGGTTGTGAGCATGTCATGGTGATGAAATCGGGTTGAAACTTGAGTTGGGTTGGGTTCCATATGCTATAAGGCTATGCAAATTTTAAAAATAAATTAATAAAAATTAAATAATTAAAATGAACATTTTTAATTATATATATTTTTTGTGAATTTTTAATTTTTTATAATATGAAATCTATATTAAAATTTTACATTAATTATAATGATATTCAAAGTTAATATTTTAAACTAGGTTTGGAATTCTTAATTTTTAATTAATAAAGACAACAAAAATTAATTTTTTGTGAGACCTAGTTGAAAAAAGAATGATCTCATCAAATTTGCAAATGTAGGGATTCAAAATTTTCTTGGGTTGGTTTGGCTTTGGATTGCTAGGCATGACACGACTTGAACTGTAATGCTGCATGGCAGTGTTGAAACCATTGGCTTGAATTTAAGAAACCTTGACCTATATATCCAAGATGGCTCCAATTGTGGTTAGAACCATTTCCAATTTGGGTCTTATTGTAGTGTGGTGTGGCTTGAACCATAGCCAAAAAAATGCTTCGTTACAAAGGTCAATGTTTCGTGTTGAGGTTGTATATGAAACAAGCAACAATCCATGGGAGGGTACATTTGTGTGCATCATTTTAAAAAGGAAACTTGTTCTAGTGCGCCGGAGCCATTACATTTGAAGTTTAATTTTTCTCTAACTTACACTAACTTATGCTATAAAAACCACCAATTATAGGATTGTTGGGAGTTGATGTTATGAAAAATATTGCATGTTGCTTTTATTGTTCAGGGAACAAGATGGGAATGTTGGAACATTATACATCAAGGACCAAGCAGGCCGCCAACCTATAGATGTTTCTTAGGGGGGAATTATGTTTTGGTGTATTTTTTCAAAAAATTTTAATATTTAGAAACTAAAATTTTGATATTTTTTAAAAAGTCACAAACTAAAAATAAATTAAAAATAAGGGCATCTGAATTCGTAAATCCTAAATTATTCTCGTCCCTCGCCTCTCGCCCCTCCCTTGCCCTCGCCCCTCGCCCCTCACCCTCGCCCACGCCCTCGCACCTCGCCCTTCTCCCCTCGCTCGTTTGCCCTCACAGCATGTCCCTCTCTCTCCACCCCTCTCCCTCCACTCGTCTCCATGAGCTCCATTGTGGAGCTCGACGGAACTCCGCGAGCTCCATGAAGGAGCTCTTTGAGCTCGAAGTGTAGCTCCTTGGAGCTTGACGAGCTCCCTAGTGGAGTTCCATTGAGCTGCACGATGGAGCTCCAATGAGCTCCAGTGAGCTCGATTGTGGAGCTCGCTGGAGCTCGACGAGCTCTTTTGTAGAACTTCGTTGAGCCCTAGTGAGCTCGAAGTGGAGCTCATTAGAGCTCGATGAGCTCTTTCGTGGAGCTCTAGCGAGTTTTAAGTGAAGTTTATTGGAGCTCGATGATGGAACTCTAGTGAGCTCCTTCGTGGAGCTCGACCGAGCTTGTCGAGCTCTAGTGAGCTTCACATTGAGCTCAATAGAGCTGGACGGAGCTCCACGAAGGAGCTCTACTAAGGAGCTCACTGGCGCTCCACGAAAGAGCTCGTGGAGATGGGTGGGGGAAGAGGAGTGGAGAGAGACGGGCGAGAGGTGAGGGTAGATGGGCGAGGGGCGAGGGCATGGGCGAGGATAGTTTAGTACTTATTAATTTGGGTGTCCTTATTTTTAATTTATTTTTAGTTTTGTGAATTTTTTAAAAATATCAAAAATTTAGTTTCTAAATGTTAAAAATATCTAGGAAAACACCTCAAAACATAATTCCCCCATTTCTTAGGTTCTTGTTATCACAGATTTATCACAAAAGTAGAACAGTGTGATGATCTCATTACTTGTAGAATTAAAATTGAGAGAATTGTGCTTCGGATACTCTTCCCAAAATAATTAAAAATTTGTAAACTATCTTTTAAATATTTCAAAAAAAAGACACCAAACTATAAATAAAGTAAAATTCAAGGCACTTGAATATATAAATCCTAAACTATCCTTGCCCCTCTCCCATTTCCCTCGCTCTTGCCCTTCGTCTTCATTCTCGCTCGTCTCCCCTCGCCCCTCTCCACGAGCTCCATGATGGAGCTCGTGGAGATGGACGAGGGGCGAGGGGCGAGGGTAGTTTAGGACTTATGTATTCGAGTGTCATAATTTTTAATTTATTTATAGTTTGATGCCTTTTTTTGAAATATTCAAAGATGAGTTTTAATTTTTAATTAATTTATTTATAGTTTGATGCCTTTAATAATGATGTTGATAATGAGAATTATGTCATATGAGCAAAAAATTGTCTTAAGTTTTAGGAGAAATTTTTAACGTCCATCATAATATTTACTTTTGACATAAATGTCCTTTGACTTCTAAACTATTTATGTTTTTTTAAAAATATTATATTTTGAGAGAAAAAATATGATATTTTTGTCTAGATCAAGAATTTTTTAAGGTGAAGAGAAGTGCTAGTTTGATTTTATAACCTAGGGGAAGTGCATGTATCTCTAAGTTTTATATCACTACGCTCATCCAAATAGCCAAATTGAGAAGAATCAGATGCATAATATGTTGGTTTCTAGTGTTGTCACTTAGATAAAGCTTTTCATGGCCTTTGTTTCTTACCTATGGATTGGATGAACATTACAATGGACCATTTACAAGATTCATCCCTACTAATGGGATATGATTTTCTAATGAATGTTTTTTTTAGAGATTTTCTTTTTGTACTTCTTTCATAGATGTATGTATAATGATACATTTTTTTCACTTAAGTAAAAATGTACTTTCTTTAATGCACCATGGACTTTGAATAATATAGAAACTTTTGAAAAACAGAATATTAAGACATTCTTACTATAGGAAGACGATGAACACATTGACATTCAATTTGGAGTTTACTGCCATAATCAAATTGTTGAATCCATGTGAGCATATAGTAATTGATATTTCCCTTGGCACGTGCACAATTCTACAAAATGTCATTTCAATTTGTCAAATAAATACTTCATTATGATCATGGTACTCGTCTTGATTTCTTCATTGTCCCTACTTAATTTTTATCCTTAATTAGTTTTTGTACTTTTCTAAATCAAATTGTGCCCATGGTGTGTCTAGAAATAGCAGAGCACTAGTGAATATCATCTCTAGTCAACTATATCCCATGATATGCCAAAAAACTCACAATGAAAGTAAAACCATATATTCTCTCCTCCAACCAAGTACTTGGAATTACTATTATTTTATGAGCATCATCATTATCTCACCCTAAATTTTCATAATCTTTTTTTTTTTAAACTTATTCTTTGGTCCTGCCCGAGTTGAATTTGGAGGGATGGAGTATTGAAGGACAATATTCTCTTGTAGAAAACAGTGATAACTAAACCATGTTTGGAAAATTATCTCACCCTAAATATATAACACGAGAGATAATTAAACCATGTTTGGAAAATTAAAACTCTATAAATTCTTATTGCAACTCTTGAATTTGCTCAACACACAAAGGAACAAATCATGATATATCACTAGTGAATAATATTACTTATAAAAATAACCACTTTCCCCATCTATATTAAAATCTTGCCCACTTGTTCGTTCTTACTTTATTCATTATCAACCACATAAAAAAGATATATAAAGTTAAGAAGGTGTGCATTATCATTATATGATGGTCAATCTATTAATCTCCAATAATTCAACTTGCTTCCTTCCAAATGCATCATCACTTGGAGTTTCATAATTATTCTTTACTAGCTCTTTACATAGAATTATATTTCATTGGGCAACTTGTTCATGAAAGAATTACTTGAACAAATTAATAGTCTATCTTATCATTTAATTTAGCTCATTGAAAAAAGGTGTGCTAAGAACCAAAACTTAAATCTATGTAGTGAGTACCTCCTCAAAAGTCCTTTGAATGGACCCCAAACATTATATAAAGCATGTTGCTTCTCTAGGTGCAATTGGCTTATGTTTCCAATTAGTTGAAAGGTAATTTAAGGAGAGAAAAACTTGATAAGAAAGGCTTAAACTAGTTCATCAAACTCTCAATCAAAACTTGAGACAAATAATAAACCCAACTATTGGATTTGTCTTTCAAAGAAAAAAGAATTTGCCATAAAATGATAGCATATGAGTTAACTCCATATTTCTTCACTATATCACATAGCTCTAAAAAATTTCAGAAATAACTATTCTGATCTCCTAGTGTTCTTTTACCATACTAATTTACTACATCATAGTCATCAAACTCAATGTCAACTCAAAGTAAATCACTTGTACCTGTTACATCCAAATTCTAGAATAGTTATCCATCATGATATGTCTCAAATAATCTTCCAAGGTAAAGTTAGGAATGAGTTGTTAGATAGCTTGTCTCTCATTGCCTTGATTATTTCTTTTACTTCTATTTTTTTACCATCATCACTCTTTTAGCTTTCCATTTGAAAAGTACTCTTCTTAATTTTTGGGTCAAAGGCTTTAGCTCAATTCTAGAAGTTCATCACTTTTAATTTTTTTGGTGGCTACAAAATAACATCAACAAATGAAAAGAAGACAAAAATATTCTTTCAACACAATTGCTATATAAAAAATAAACAAAATCACATCCACACAACTTTAAACAACACTATTCTTTTGCAAGAATAGTAATATCAATTCAAGTTAATAAATCAAACTACTATACTATAATCCTTGGCAAAGGCACCAAATCTGTTGCATCTTTGTAGGGTGCCAAAAACTCATAGCCAACTAATATTATCACAAAATTGAGTTGAGAAAAGATATATCTTTCAATGTAATTATATAATTATATGAGTTGTATAAGTAATAAAGTGGATGCAGGTCTAAATATTGATTCCACATGAATTGTTTAGACAATTCGATCAATCAACACTTAACTCACAACCTATACGAGTTGAATAGGTATATTTGGTTTTAGAAAATATACTTAAACTTCAGGGTTAGTGCACGTAGTTATGCATGATGATATTTCTCAATATTTGATTAATATTGTATTTGGTTGTTGAAAGAAAGGTAGATTATTATAAAAATACTCATACATCCTCTTAAAATATAAGGTGGTCATCATACATTAGTTTGTCATCACCAAAGATGATTAACTCATAGTTATCCTCTTAGTATCTCTATATTGAAATGATACATCCATTTCATGGAAGTGTCACCATCATATCTACTCCTTTTAGGTTATATATCAAATTCCCTTGATGAATCCTTCGTGTATGTACTTCTATTTTTAAATCTCTAATTGTCTCAAAGATTTGAGATAATGTGGTACTATGTTTATTTGTGATTTTAATTTTATAAGCATCATATTAATGATAATTAAATATGTCTTCTTATGAATTTCATTCATATAAGTCATACAAGTGGGAATGATTCATAGGGCTATTACCACCTTATAATGTAGCCGCCGCCACCCGCCACCCCCCCCCCCCCCCCCCCCCCCCGAGTGTGCTCTATGACATACTTGTCACCATCCACTCGGCAAACACATAATAACTCTTACACTATGATGAAACTTTTAGGTAAAATATTCTACTTAACATTCATATTATCCTAAAGGTTATTTCTTCTAGATAGTATCTAATGGATTAGTTTTTAATATATTCATGCTTGCAACTTCATTAACGTCATTCTCACAATGATTAGAATACCTTAATTTTATGTTTTTTCACACATAATATTAGTATATTTCATGATTAGAATACATTGGTTTATCTCATACTTTAAGATTAGAAAGGATGTTATTTTGTTTTATTCAAACCATATGAGTATATTCCATGACTTACATGTTATTGACCTCCATGTCCATTATGCATAAATTAATGTATTTATGAAAATCATAATTTTTAGTTCTAAATTGTGTATATATTCATAATATCCATACATAATATTAACACAAATATAAACTCATAAATTCAAATATTCATCATAATCAAAATACATTATCAAATTTAAAATTAAATTTAACTAAACATAAGGATTAAAATCACACGAGATGAATTGGAAAATATCGTGTGGATTCTAGGATTCCTAACGAATACCCAAACTAATTTCTAAGTATAAAACTATAATTCCAATTGATGTTCCTTGTTGTTTGCTTTGGCTTTTCCCTTAATGACATTAATTATACATCACCTAGGGTTTTCATGCATTGTCACCCTTCTCCTCTCTCTCTCTCTCTCTTTCTCTCTTTATTTTCTTCTCTAAGTGTATAGCTTTTATACTTCAGAGATTTGTATGATACTTTAAGTTATAAATCTTGACATAAAATTGAGGTAATGACTTTATCTTTTCTTTAGATCTCCTCTTGAGCATAAATGTCATGGTGCTAAGAATAATTGAGATTGATGTTTAACTATTTGTAACACAAATTCACAATACTAGGGATGGTCGTGGCTTTGGTCTTGAATGTGTGAGCAAAATATAATATTACTAGGATTGTCATGACTGAGTAATTGATCTCTAAAATACAAAGCCATGATACTAAAAATTGGCTACACCTTTGGTATTGATTTATTGAACAAAATATAATGACATTGGGATTGGTTGTGACTAAGTAATTACTCTTGAAACAAAAAAAATATGGTATTAAAAATTGGTCATGTCTCTAGTTTTAACTTGTTGAAAAAAATGTCACAGTGATGAGTTTGGTCGTGACTGAGTAATTTCTTTCTAAAATTAAAAATCATGGTTTTGTCTTGAATAAGCTGCAACAAAAAAACATGTTAGAACTTCTTATATGATGTGAAATGGTTCTCAACTTAGTGGTTGAGTCATAGTTTACAAACAATATCATGACTGTTTTGGTAGATTTATGATCTTGTCACAAAACTACTTAAGGCTAATATGGATGGTATAAATAAGTCTTGACAAGAGAATTATCATGACTTCATTTTTTCTCTTACCTAATACATCCATCAATAATCAACCCATAACAAAATCAACATTAAATTCATTCATAAATCATTAATAAAATGTAATCAACTATAATAATCCAATACCTCAATTTATTTTGATATTGAGAAGGAATTCACATGATATAATTGAAGATATATCTCATTGAATTTTTAGTTCTCAATGATGACTCTCCAGAGTTTTTGGAATTAAGCCCCGGACCCATAATTCTTATTTGTATGTCTCAGATCTACAACTAGGTGGGAGTATAGGTGTCAAGTAGGCCGATCAGCCTAGGCATGACATGAGGCACAACCTAAATTAGTCTTGCTAGGCTAAGCATGGCATGGTCCAGAATCATGTTTGGATCTAAACCGTGTCAGCCCAAGGAAAGGCTCTTGGGATACAGCCAACCATGCCTCATGTTTGGCCACACACCACCCACATGCCACAAGCCCTACCTATTGGCATGGTCCATAGGTATGGTGACATATGACTAGGTAAAGGTGGGTCGTGGGTCATGGGTCATGAGTCATACCCCAACAAGTAACTGCCTGATGAGGCTGGTTTTTTATAAAAAATCAGCTACATAAGCTGGGTTCAACTTTACATGACATCCTATTCAAGGCCTTCGGGCTTTGCCTTAGGCTACCCATTACATTTTTAGGTAATGGGTTCCAACGATGAAAGCATATAGGCATGACTTATCACTTTCATCATCTTTTAAAAAATATTTTTTTATTAAAAAATTTGTTGTCATCAGATTATTTCCAATGGCTACACTCTACATGCTAGAGATTTGGTGGCTGTCAGATTTATGGCCATATATATTAATAAAAAAATTAATAAAAATAAATAAAATATATTTTTATAATATAAAAATTTTCTATAAATAGAAAATATAAATTTCTTGAATTTTATTCTCAATTTTGCTAATTCTTTCCTCTTCCACTCCTCTTTTATTTCTCTCCTACTCATGTGCTTATGCCCCTATTATTTTATTTATTGTTATTAGAGTTATGCATATGTTGTGCAACTGGAAATTTTAGTAGAAGTCAAAGGTAGTGCAAAAGAAAGTTATTTACAACAAAATAGTTATAGTTACTTACACTTTTTTTATCAGTTTGTAAGTGTGTTTTTAGTTTTTTCTTATAAATTAGAGAATTTTTAAAAATATAGCAAATAGTAAATATAACTATAATGAATTTGATGTAGATATAAATAATAATGACAAACCTATGAAAAGGTCCGATACAAAACTAGGTTATCTCTAATGGTCTCAACCAAAACCTATTTGTCACCTAAAAAATAAAAAAATTAGGTGAACTTTAGTAGTATGAACTCACTTTAAAATAATAAAAAAGAAAAATCTTAGGAGTGTCAAAGAAGAATAAATATAATGTATCTATTTTTAAAAAATATTGACATGTAGGAGTGTATGTGGTACTAGGCACTTAAAGATGCAATTTGATCAATGTACCAAAAAATATATTGCATTAAATCCCATGCAAACCCAACTAAATGACGTGGTCTTTCAAATTGGATCTAGTTCAGCTTTCTTGACCCCCTTCATGTACCACAATGAATTTAAGAGTGTGCATGTCCAAACTAATTATAATTACGAGTCTTCCAATTAAATTTTTAGAGGATCCTAGAGTAGTCAGTATTATGCATACTTATTTCTAGTATGTTTATCATAAGATTCCTAGGTCCATAAGTAGGATTAACATAATAAAATATTATAAGTTAAAAAAATAATTAATAATTAATAAATTTAGTAAATATAGTAGTGTGATTATCATGATGTCTAATATCTGGACTAGTCATGATGATCTAACATTCGCATGCCTCAGTACCTACTATGTAGATTCAAACTAAAAACTTAATAAAAAATTATATTTCCCAAGATCATTCATTCTTATGATAGTCTTGCCATATATGAGTATATGATGATGATCTTTATGGAATATAATATTTAGAAAAAAAATATGTAGTACTATTTTTGATAATTCTTTTAATGGTGGAGCAGTTATTAGCATGATTATTAGAACTATAAAAGATTGGCTATTAAATGAGATTTTTTACGTTAGATATATGTGTCATGTAATTAACCTATTAGTACAAGCAGAAATGAAGTTAATTTTCAGACACTAGAAAAAATAATAAATTTACTAAAATACTATTTGATACCTAGCAAATAATAAGAGTTTAGCACACTCTATTTGTCAATGGGCCTAAAAAATAAAAAAATTTAAATTGATGTAAGATACCATTAGAATTATATCTACATAATGGTAGAGTCATGTGTTGGCTACCAACATGTGATATTTGACTATGTCAATAGTAATAGTAACAACTTATTATTGATGATTTTGATTGAATTGTAAAAATTTCTTATGACAAGATGAACATGTATTTGTCTATGTACACTCTTACCACTTGCATTACACTTAAATCTATATAGAATATTAGTAGCATATTTAGCAAGTATATAGGCCACCCTCCATATAGTATCATGGTTATTGAGATGGAAACCAAGTACCTAAAATACTAGTCCTCCATTTTATCTCTTTATTGCTTATCTACCTATATGGATTCCAGGGTTAATGTGGAAGAGATATAAAATATTTTGATATTCATATCTACATGCATGAACTAGGAACACCAATTCTATAGGTTTTATTCATCTTGTTTACATATTATGATACTATGTATGGTAGTTGAATCTAGGTTCTGAGTACTGATATAGATATCATATTTGGATCTAGTTCAGTTTTCTTGACCCCCTTCATGTACCACAATGAATTTAAGAGTGTGCATGTCCAAACTAATTATAATTACGAGTCTTCCAATTAAATTTTTAGAGGATCCTAGAGTAGTCAGTATTATGCATACTTATTTCTAGTATGTTTATCATAAGATTCCTAGGTCCATAAGTAGGATTAACATAATAAAATATTATAAGTTAAAAAAATAATTAATAATTAATAAATTTAGTAAATATAGTAGTGTGATTATCATGATGTCTAATATCTGGACTAGTCATGATGATCTAACATTCGCATGCCTCAGTACCTACTATGTAGATTCAAACTAAAAACTTAATAAAAAATTATATTTCCCAAGATCATTCATTCTTATGATAGTCTTGCCATATATGAGTATATGATGATGATCTTTATGGAATATAATATTTAGAAAAAAAATATGTAGTACTATTTTTGATAATTCTTTTAATGGTGGAGCAGTTATTAGCATGATTATTAGAACTATAAAAGATTGGCTATTAAATGAGATTTTTTACGTTAGATATATGTGTCATGTAATTAACCTATTAGTACAAGCAGAAATGAAGTTAATTTTCAGACACTAGAAAAAATAATAAATTTACTAAAATATTATTTGATACCTAGCAAATAATAAGAGTTTAGCACACTCTATTTGTCAATGGGCCTAAAAAATAAAAAAATTTAAATTGATGTAAGATACCATTAGAATTACATCTACATAATGGTAGAGTCATGTGTTGGCTACCAACATGTGATATTTGACTATGTCAATAGTAATAGTAACAACTTATTATTGATGATTTTGATTGAATTGTAAAAATTTCTTATGACAAGATGAACATGTATTTGTCTATGTACACTCTTACCACTTGCATTACACTTAAATCTATATAGAATATTAGTAGCATATTTAGCAAGTATATAGGCCACCCTCCATATAGTATCATGGTTATTGAGATGGAAACCAAGTACCTAAAATACTAGTCCTCCATTTTATCTCTTTATTGCTTATCTACCTATATGGATTCTAGGGTTAATGGGGAAGAGATATAAAATATTTTGATATTCATATCTACATGCATGAACTAGGAACACCAATCTATAGGTTTTATTCATCTTGTTTACATATTATGATACTATGTATGGTAGTTGAATCTAGGTTCTGAGTACTGATATAGATATCATATTTGGAGATGATGACTTTCTCATTCAATTAGCCAAGAAAAAATGATAGGGTGGTCCATCAAATAGGACCAAGTTATCTTGGTACTTGGATACTAATTACTATTTATCCCTCTGGTATCTAGCATAACATCGGAGTTTATTATTTTGTGACAACCAGTGTTATTTCAAATAAGAAATCGAGATTGTGACTAGATATTATAAAGGCATTTGCATGCATAAAGAACTAAGAAGATTTGAGATTCATAAGAGTTCCTTGTTGATATTGATTCATGGGACATGGAGGATATAGAGACCACCACTAACAACAACTTAAGACACTTAAATGGTAATGATGATTTGTATCTATACTACCATATTAGTGGTATAGACATGGAATGACTCAAATGATTTTTGAATGTTTTTTTATATGATATCTTATTTTCATTATTTTTGGATATTTGTTAATTATGTCATTATGCACTGATGGTTTTATGCTTCATCTTATGTTATCTATGTATATATAATATACATGTATCCTTTTCTATTTTTCATTATGAAATGAATTGTTTTTTCATTTTTAGTTGAGCTGAATGTCAATTTTTTTAATTATTTAGTTCATTTTAATTCATTTAATGATTTCAATGTAATTTCTTTTCAATAAATAATAAATTAAAATATAAAAACATTTTAATTGGATTTCTACCCAATATCCAACATGATCCGACATGGCTTGGCATGGTCATGCCCAACTATGGGCCAAATGGGTTATGCCAAGCTTGATAGATCAACAGTCATGCCATGCCGAGCATGACATGATTGCCCAACTAGGCCACAAATCCATACTTGATGTATGCTAATGATTATGAGTATGAAACTTATGAAACTAAAAATTCAAATAATTTTAAATGTTTCTCTATTATACATGTCCTAGAAGAACTAGTTCTTGATTGATATGGTAATTAATAAAATATTCTCCTATGGGTTTCACATTTAGTTTAGGAGTCACATCATTACTATGAAGGATTGTGATAGGTAAGCATAGTACATGATGAGTGTATGGTAACTTACAAGGTAGTAATAACCCTTTAAGTTACTTTGCCTCATGGTTCCTAATATTGAGAATTGAAAAAAAAATATATTAATTATATGAGTATGGTATTTATAAAGTCAAAAGTTTTAAATACTTATAAACCATATTATTTTTGCCTTTATGATACATGAGACTAGAAAATAAGAATGTGTATACAAAGTAACTATTAATAATTTTGATAAGTTACCTAAAAGGTATGAACTTGTAAATAAACCTTGTGTAGAGATAATTAATTTGTTATCTCGGTAATAAATTATTAATGTGATAATTATGAGAGGACTATTATTTGTATAGGCTCACTAATGATAATCACCTTGTATGTTATTAGGATAAATGGTCATTCTACGATGATTCAACATTTGTTCTATATCCTCACTTAACATAAATCAAACTATTTGAATATACTACATATGAATCAAGTCATAAATCATCGGAACTAAGAATCATACCTAAATCTGAAAATATCTTTCCTATTATAATTGTATTGTCTTATTATCGATTGATTAAACTATTGATATAATTTTTGTAGGATCAATATCTGGACAAAGTATTCTTTACTATTTTTATGACTCATATATTTATACATATTTGTTGATGAGAAATCTTTACTAATGATCTTTTGGGATATAGTCTAACTAATAAAATTGGACATCATATAAATTCAAAATATATTTTTGACATCATTGTTAGAGATTATTTAATTTGGTTAGTCAATATGAATTAATATAATTATCTTAGAAAAATGATAATTCTTTTTAAGAAGTTTAGATATTATAATTTGTTAGTCTTTCTTGGATCAAATAACTTTATCTTAGTATCTTATTTAAATTGTGGATTTGTTGTGATTTATTTCTTCTTTTTCTATTATTTCCTTTTCTTTTGTTAGCCCACGAATCAAAAGATAATTTGTAGATAATCATTCAAGAAAACCCTAAACCTATTTATTAAGGAAATATTTCAAAATATCAATGCGAGGAGGCTTATTATTCACCAAGAAGTGATTTTTATTATACACCTCATGGTAACATAAATCAAAACTATTATTAACCTGAAGTGAGTTATAGAGAGTGAATATCTAGATGACATGAAAGGAGCATATTTAATAATTTTTATCCAATCTCCGAATCTTAATGTGAAGATATACATACTCAATTGCTAAATGAATTGACAAGATCAAATGTCATTATAGAAAATAGGGAGTGATGATGGAGGGAGAATGATGAACTCATTAACTTTGTTATCTTTGAAAGATATTCTGCATCAGAAGTCTTAGTGGCTGATAAGTGATATAGAAGAAATTGAGGAAGTTGAAAAATTTGATGAAAGAACTATAACAACAATTTTAGTGGCTAATGTGGAGATAGTTGATGTTGAAATCCTTGATGAGAAAATTGAAGATATAATATTGATTATGCTAGAAGAAAATGAAAATAATGAAGTTTTAGTGGATGATACAAAAGAAGTAGAGGAGGAGAACTAGTGACAATAAGTTGAAAAAATCAAAATATTTTGCAATGTCAAGGTAAGGGAGAAATAATGGAAGAAGCACTTCATCTCAGCTATCCTTGTAGAGGATGTCATCAAGATATTACTTATCTAATGTCAACAACTAATACGGAAAGTATAAGAAAAAAAGAGATTAAGAATTATACTCGAAAGTTACCTTGGATAGTAGGGGTTTTTGATTGAGATGATCAAATATTAAGGTCTAGCTATGGACATTAAACATAATACTACTTTGGAGGAAACCAAAGAGTTTGTTTTCTTGATTGAGTTGTCCTTATTATAAAATAAGCATTACTCAAGAATAAATGAAATGAAATGCAGGAAAAAACTTCAAAATATCAAAGCGAGGAGGCTTATAATTCACCAAACAATGACTTTTATTATACACCTCATCGTAACATAAATCAATACTATTTTTAACCAAAAGTGAGTTATAGACAGTGAAGATCAAGAAGACATGAGAGGAGCATATTTAATAATCCTTGTCCAATATCTGACACTTTAAGAGTGACGATATACATACTCGGTTGCTAAATGAATTGACAATATCAAATGTCATCATAAAAAATAGGGAGGGAGGATGGAGGGAGAATGATGAACATACTAACTTTGTTATCTTTAAAAGACATTCTGCATCAAAAGTCTTAGTGACTAATATAAAATAAATTGAGGAAGTTGAAAAATATGATGAAAGCACTATAACTGACGTTTTAGTGGCTAATGTGAAGATAGTTGATGTTGAGATCCCTAATAAGAAAATTGAAGATATAGTCTTGATAATACTAGAAGAAGAAAATAATAATGAAGTTTTAGTAGATAATACAAAGGAAGTGGAGGAGGAGTACTAGGAACAAGAAGTTGAAAAAATCAATATATTTTGCAATGTCAAGGAAATGGAGAAATAATGGAAGAGACACTTTATCTCAACTATTCTTGTAGATGATGTCATCAAGATAATTACTTATCCAACATCAATAACTAATATAGAAAGTATTAGAAGGAAAAATATCAAGAATTATATTGGGAAGTTATCTTGGATAGTAGAGATTTATGATTGAGGTGATAAAATATTAATGATCTAGCTATTAACATTAAACATAATACTAATTTGGAGGAAACCAGAGAGTTTTTTTTTATTGATTAAGTTGTCTTTGTTATAAAATAAGCAGCAATACAATTACATAGCTATAGTTTTCTAAAATTATTCTGGAAATTCATCACTCCACAAGCAACCAAATTTTCTAGTAATCATTAGTTTGTTGATAGATGGAAAGGACACATTCAATTTAACTTCAAAGAATGCATATAGATATTAAATGTGGAGAGAACTTTTAAAGGTGAGTAAAGTTTGATTATCTTTCATATACTCATTTTTATTACTAACACTCCATGATAGACACACTCATATTGGTAGGTATGATTATATTTCAAAGCATGACACAATATTATGATAAATACCAAATCTATTGGAAAATATATAGATGACATGAAATATCATTGAATAGTATCTTAGAATTAGAAATCTTTGATATATATGGGAATAGATTTTGTGGGTCATTTTTTAGTATCTTGTGGTAAATAATATATTATATTGGAAGCTAACTAGTATCAAAATGGGTGGAAGTGAGAGTGATGTAGAAAATTGATGCAGGGTCATTTTATAGTTTTTAAACAAAAATATTTTTGTCCAATTTGGAGCACTGCAGTGTATCATAAGTGATGAAAAATTTAGTTCTATAATAAATTATTTAAAGAATATTTGGCAAGCATGGAATTAATCATAAAAAAGTCCTTGCATATTATCTATAAATAAATAAGCAAGCAAAAATCTCAAATGAGGAGATAAAAAAAATTTTGGAGAAAATAGTCAATCCATCTAGAAAGAATTAGTCTCAATGTTTGGAGAAGACATTATGGGCCTATGGAACTACTTTCAAGATACCGACAAGAACACCCTCCTTTCGGCTGATTTTTATAAAGCCTTGTCGCATGCCTATTGAATTTGAACATAAAGCATGATGACTATCAAAAAGTTGAATTATGATTTGAAGGAGGCAAATAAAAGAAGGGTTCTACATATGAATGAATTGGAAGAGTAGAAAAATTAAGTATATAACTCACATATTTATAAAGATAAAACTAAATAATGGCATGACGAAGGAAAGTTGAAATCTTGAAAACAAATTCTCAGTTGAAGCTATTCTCAGGAAAGTTGAAATCTCGCTAGAATGGTCCATTTGAAATAATATTTGTGATAGCTTAAGGGGCAGTCATGGTGAAATCAAGAAATATAAAAGATTTTAAGGTGAATAGAAAAAGGGTAAAATATTATATGGTTGAGATGGAAATCATGGAGGAACCACTCAGTGATAAGGCTGTGATTGTGCACTATACCATGACATAAGGTATAATAGAATAAAAATGGTTAAGAAAATCTTGAAAACAAATTTGCAGCAATGTACAATACTATGACTTTGGTGTTATAGAATAAAATAGTCATGGAAAATGGTAAAGATAAAGATGTAAATGTGCCTAATGCCGCAACTTTGGGGATATAGAATGAATTAGTCTATCAAAAGCTTAAAGACAAAGCCATAACAATGCACAATATGATGACTTTGGAGTTATAGAATGAAAAGGGTAAAAAAAAAATTCAAGACAAAGCTATGGCTTCACCCAGCACTATGACATTGGAGTTACAAAATGAAAAGGGCAAGAAAAAACATAAAGAAAAAGTTATTATCATACTCAACATTGCAACTTTGGAGATTCAATAAAAAAAAAGGATAAATCAACATAGAAGAAGGTTCCATGGAATTCACCAAATTCATGGCATAAATGATGAAAAAAACCCAAGGAACAAGGGTAGTTGAAGCTGAATGAACAAAGAAACAAATAAGAAGGTAAAACAATATACTAAGAAGATAACATGAATATTAGAGATCTCTTATGAAGGAAAATAGATTTTGATGGTCTTTCTACAAATATTAATTATAGTGGTGCTTGGGAGGCAACCCAAAAATTTATCTTTCACATGCATAATATAATAAATGCATATATTCACCACATAAATGAATTTATAAATCCAATGGCCCACATGTATAGTTGCAAAACTCAAATCCAACTATGACTATCAATATGTCTGCTTAAATTTGCTCTACTAATTTATTATATTAAGCAAAGTTCAAATCCAATTACCCACATGTTTACTTAATTTTTAAACCCTACATCACTTAAACCTATTTGTAACAATTTTTAGAGATGACAAAGACTTTGTCATAAAAGGAGAAGTTATTTATTTTAGTGTGCAAATTGCTTGGTATTCAAACTATCGAACATTCATAAATATTTTGGTTGTAGGCATAGAATGAGAAAAATTGTGAATTAATTTCATGAGTTTGGACTTTTGGAGAATTTTGATGAATAATCATGAAATTAATAGGTTTTTGGAAGTGTTAAGCAAATGAGGTAGAATAATTAGTATTGCATAATTTTGACATCCATTCTTGATCGAAACTCTATCTAATTAGTTATGAAAATCTTTATATATTATGACTCTATCAACAATCATACCTATCTCATAAAATTTAAATAGCTATGGTAGTCTAAAGTTAGAGATATGATTTTTTTTATAAATCCATGACTTTTGAGCTACATAAAGTTATAGGTCTAAAATTATCTAGGCCAAACCATGCCTATTATTCAAAGCCATGATTTTTGTGACACAAAAAATTATAGAAAATATTACTCGAGTATAGCCATTTTCCAATGTCACAATTATTGACTTAAAAGGAAGGAAAAATCATGACTATAATATTCAAGATAATTGTAGTGTAGCTATATTCTTTTAGTACTATAGAAACATAAAATATGAGAGAAGAGAAGGCTAGTGTCATTGCTACCCATAGCACCATAGAGACTTGAAGACATAAAAAGTAAATTTTATGTTGTGGCCAATTCCTAGTATCACGACCATAGGTTACACGAGTCCTTTTTTAGTGTCGCTGCTATATCACAATGTTATAATCATATAATAATCAAGAAGTATCAATGTCAATATTATAACTTTATCATATGGCCATGACCATGCATCAATATGAGAAATCCTATACGATGGCATGGCCATTTCCTAGTGACACAAACCTTTATTAAAGATAAGAAGGCAAATGCATGATGTCATAGCCACTTCATAGAATTACAAATTCATGTTATAGAAACTCCAAGCCCCATGTCATGGTATGTACTCATAATTGGCTACATGATTTTAAAGAAATTAGGCATTCTTGTAAAAATTACTTGCTCCCAGAACTTTTTTTTCTTTGTTTCTTACTTACAAGTTATAACAATAAATATTTTTGTTTTATGAATTGTAGATGTGCAAGAAGTAAAAGATATTCGATTATCTAAGGAAGATTCAAATATTATTGTTGTTGATTATCTTGTCTCCACTGAGAATGATTTTTAGATTTATATTTTAATGATTATTCTAATAGGAGTATGATATTTTTGTATTTTTATTTGGTTTTGAGTTTTTTTTTATATTATTTAATGTTATTGGATTGGAGTTCAAAAGGCATAAGCAAAGTTGTCAAAGTACTCTTACCTTCAAAATAAAAATTCTATAAAATTTTGTATCTTTGTTGTTGCATTTTACTCAATTCAATTAGATTTTGGATTATTCAATGGTGATTATGAAGTTTTAAGTTATACAATCCATTATTATGGTTTTTAATGATTTATAGTTTTTAGGGGTTGTAATATTCAAGCAGTTAGTATATTACAAAGAATGGGAAAATTCATGTAGATTTAGCTTCATGTTTGAGAAATTTATGTTTTTTTTTGAGCAAACATATGATATAAACATATGAAGCAAAAAAAAAAAAGAAAAACAAGGCAATGTGACATTATTTGCAAGAGAAAAATCATCATAACTAAAATGAAACAAATAATAAAGAATGTTAGATGCGTTTAAACCATTACTAACGTTCTGGATCTTATAAGACTTTTAAAGTTAAATTTGTTTGGTCATGATCATTATTAAGATGATTGATTAGTATTGAAGTTTATTGTATGCATCTACCCTGGGGTTGGTAAGGAAGGATTGGGGGGAGGGTAAAAAAAAATTAACAAATAATAGAGAATGAAAGTTATTTAATGAATAAAATAGTTTCACATTTTTTCATATAAGAGTAGTCTAGCCTGCTAGCCTTATATAGGTTTGGGATGGGCCAGCAAAATAGCAGCCAAGTTTAAATTAGGCTTGGCTTGACCATCTCGATTATTTCCTTGGCTTGGTATGGGGCATGGGCTCAACCTAGCCCAACCCGCCTACCCGAGTTGCTAGCTTTGTGTGTGTGTGTGTGTGTGTGTATCTAGACATACACATAATTGTTGTGTGTGTGTGTGTTTATATGTTCATATAGATATATATATATTACACATGTGTGTATGTGCGTGTATATATATATATAGTTCAATCTTTAATTTCTTTATACGTGAATAGACTATCAAATCAAACAAACATGATATCTCAAATCGACTCCTTTGAGCATGACCATGCATCTTCAATTTCACTCAATTAATGAGTCTAAGATATCTTTCCTATTATTTAGGAGAGATAAATCATATATTAATTACTCATATTTATCTTCATGATTTGTGCATTAACCAATTATAACCTTTAAAGTTCATTCTATTATAGTCCAAAGATCTCTTACAAAAATATCACTATGAGAATTGCATATTTCATACACAATAAGCCATATGATATTCTCATGGTGGGTCAGTTATATATATTCACTAATATGCACTCATATATCAATTGGGCATCTCATATCTATGACAATCTTATCATCTGTCTAGACACATAATATTTTTGAATATATTATCATTATTATCATTATTATTTACAATAATATTCGAATATTTGTGGACTTTGATATGGATATTCATATTACATAGAAAATAAAATCTTAACAATGAATTTTTTTAATAAAATATGATGAATATCTATTATGCAATTATCTCATGATTGATTTTATGGGCATACACCAACAATCTCTCATTTACACTAAAATTGATTACTCGTGTAATGAATGCCAAGTGGTTTAGGGTGATGTTCTTGTTTTGTTGTGCCAAAGGTTTCGTCAATAGGACAATAGGTTAAAGATGATTTTGGATCATTGTTGAAATCTAGGTTTCTTAGCTTGCATAATTACTTCATTATTTTCACATTAGAGTTGTACTAGATACTTAACGCTAGGAACCACCATAAGTACATATTTAAACTTCTTGACTAGAAGTAATGTACTCGACTTCTATAGTAAAATTAGCTGTTGTTTTGTCGTTCAAACTTTTATTTCTTGAAGCACTATCATTCAAGCAAACACATAGGCAGACTCTGATTAAGAATCATCCTTATTAGTTGGAAGGTAGTATTTGTGCATCCTTTTGCACATTGCTCTTCCTCACCTCTAGAATACCAAGAATGCATTTTTATTCCTTTTAATTATTTAAGAATATTCTTGGTTGTTATCTAATGACTCTTCCTGAGATCTACTTGATATCTACTCATCATGCTCAAAGCATTTGAGATATTAGAATGAGTACATAATATGACATGTATGATAGATCTAAAAGTAAATGTATATGAAACCCTACTAATGTGCTCCATTTTCTTGTGTCAAATGACACTTATGCATTGAAAGAGTTAAGTCATGACACACAAGTATTATTTCCTTCTTATATCTTCAATGCTAAACCTTTTTAGCACCATGTCTTTGCATGTATTCTAACTTATGTCAAGCAAACTCTTGATTAATCTCTTTATATCTCCGCACCTAAAATATCTATAACTTCTCTCAAGTCTTTCAAAGAAAAGTAGCTCCCCAACAAAGTCTTGATATATTGTAAGGTAGGGATATCATTCTCAAAGAAAAATTTGTTAATTCACATATAATACTAGGAAGATAACAATACTCTAATTTACTTTATTATAGACACATGGTTCATCTACAATACTGATGAAGCCGAACCCATTAACTATATCATTAAAATGAAGAATTTGATCACAAGAAGTTAATAGTAATCCATAAATAGATCAATACATCTTACATACATTTTTGGCATTCATTATATTGATGAAATTTTCAAGTTTTATTATTTACATATCCTTTTCTAGTTTTTCATTAAGAAAAGTGGTCTTCAAATATATTTTCCAAATTTCACCATCATAAAATGTAGCTATCACAAGCAATATACTAATTGATTTGAACATTACAATATGTAAAGATATTTTATCTAAGTTAAATGCTATGAATTTGTTAGGAGCCCCTTCGTTGTTAATCACTCTTTTATAAGTTTGCACTTTCTCATCCAAGTCTGGTGAGTCTATTTGCACCAAATAGGTTTTATTTATCCATGTAAGTCCACCAAGCTCCATACATGCAGAATATACATGGATTCTATCTCATATCTCATAAATCAATGCTATTTTTTTTGATTCTAGGCCTTATATTTTATCTATGCCAATTGTAAGCCTATCTTGATCTATTAGTAGAATGTTACAATGATATTTTTTTAAAAAAATCATATCTATTAAAAGCATGATGACCTCTATTTTTAACTAGGTAGTAGTTGTGTCTCTTTAATTTATTTTTCCTGCAATAATTTGTGAATTATGCTCAAGTTACATCTTGTTCTCAATATTATCTTGTGGTTCTTGAAGTTCATTAAGTTTAATCTTTCTCCCACTAGTCTTTTTGTGATCAATTCTAGAAAAAATCCAAGTGCGAGCAAAAAATACTTCGTTCTCAGTGGAATAAAAAAATAAGATCCCTTAGATTTTTTAGGATATCCTATGAAAAAATATTTATTATATTTTGGGCATAGTTTTTTAAAATTTTAGCATCTTGAATAAATGTTACAACCCCAAATTTTTATGAAATTTGGGGTAAGTAATCTATTTTGGGCATATTGGGATGCTTTCTAATTCATATCTTTTATAGTATTTTTTTTTACTAACTTAGATGTAATACAATTTAATATAAAAATATTTATTAGTAATGTATGTCTCTACAAGGATATAAGAATTTTTGAATGACTTGTCATCATTCAACTAATTTCTAATTTAGTTCAATTCATCCTTTCAAAAATATCAGATGATCTGAATGGCCGACTAGTCTTGTCATTCCACAATACTTTCCAAGGAATAAGATTCACTGGAAAAGAGAAGCTTCAATGGAATTCTAGGGTATGAGGTGGTCAACAAACCTAAGATCCAACATCAAAGTGATCCTCAGTTTGGAATATTGACTACCAATATGGAAAAGCCCTTTTTGTTGAGTTAATATAATAATAAAAAAAGATTGTATTACATGAAAATTATAGAACATTTGGTATGATATGAACAATACATAAATAATGAAAAAAAAATATTTCATATAATTTGATTTAGAATTAAAATGTCATATGATTTAAGAGAGAAAATCTCACTTCATTTGCTTTTGGTCTTTGAGATAGGATAAATAAATACTTATATTGAATAATAACTTGATAGGATTGACTTTATATATTCTCAAAGATACATATTTCACATATGTTAAAGATGCACAAATTATATATATAATTTGATATTTCTTTTCAATAATACTAATAAACTTGATTATGGTAAATTTGACATAACTTGTTTTTTAGATTTCTAATGAAGATATTAAAATATTAGGATTGGCTTATACTTTTAAAGCTGCAACTAGGTTTCAGTGTCCCACCCTAAACTATGAAGTCATGACCTAAATTTGTGGAGTTATGACTAAAAGACTATGTATTTAGTGTTGCTACCTGATTTGTGGAGTAATAACTTGAATGAAGTTGCAACTTTTTTCTTTGGTGTCATAACTTGAATGAAGCTATAACATGCATGTGTTATGAAGTTGCAACCTTGTTCTTTGGTATCATGACTTGAACAAAGCTATAACATGTGTTATGAATTCGCATATCATATTGTGAATTCATGACTTAACCAGAGTTTTAACATATGCTTTGGAGTAGTGGCCTATATTGTGAAGTCATGACTAAAGTTAAGTTGTAACATATATTATGGAGTAATGACTTAATTGAAGTTATAACAAGTGTTTTAGTGGCATAACCCTATTATGTGATATCATGGCATGAATGAATTTGTTACTCTATACTAAGTTGTCGCAATATCAATATAAGAATTCAAGTAATGATCATGTCATTTAGTATCATGACATGAATAAAGTCATGACATGAGATTTGATATCACTACACAGGTCTTAAGTTTAAAGAGATTTTTTATTTATATTTAAATAATTATGAATATAATAGAAAGTAAAGAGATCAAGTCAACATAGAGTGATGTGATGTATTGTAACAATCTCAAATTATAGTGAAAATTTTCCTAAATCAATTGCATAATCTCTCATTTCTTTCTATTTGGTTTTTATGTGCTTAACTTATTTTGTGAGAGTTTTTTTCCCCCTTCCCAAGATCCTAAATTACTATCTCTTGGATAATTGAGTCCCTGAATTTGATATCGGGGTGGGTACACTTGATATCAAGCATGACCTAATACCTAATATCTAAGGAGGTCCACATCTTGAGATTTGGTATCAGAACTAGAACACAACGCACACATATCTGATTCTTTTCCCCAATAGTTGGTATCGAATGTTAGTTGAGATTTGCTTTGTTTCCTTATAATTGGTATCAAAGCTAAGGAGTTTGTATGATTCTATTCTTTGGTTTTAGTACTATGTGTTTCAATATTTGGAATCCAAGCCAAGTATGATTTTAACCCAAAGGAAATATATGTGATATTTGTGAATACTTTTTTTTGGGTAAAATAGATCTAAAATAAAATATTTTTCAAAAAATAATAATAATATCAGGTTATAAATTCTAAATGAACAGATAAAAACTTGCTATGAATAATAATAATCTATATAGAGAATTTGAGTTGTTATAGCCTCAAAAATTAATGTAACATTAAACAATGGTCGATGCATAAATGAAAATGCATGTTTCGTGAATAGTTTCTTATCAAAAAATAGTACATATGCAAATTTCATATTAAAATTAATAGTCACAAGTGTATATCATATTGAAATTTCTTTTTTTTTTCAATGAAACACATATCAAATTTGCAAAGGGCATTAATAATACAAACACAATTTTGTATCATAAAACTTATGAATTAGGAAATTGATAAGTTAGATTGTATTATTCTATAATTAATTTCTTTATGATTTACTTTTAAATGAGATCGAAATTTTTGGATATTTTTTTTAAATTGGCTATTAAAATGTTATTAAACAAGTCAAATGAAAACTTTATTATAACTAAAAACAACGCTTGAAAATATTTGTTAATAATCTCACCAAAAAGTGGAACTAATTTTGAATAAATATTTTTTTGATATCAACCAACAATTTTTAATGTTTATATTAGTTATCCTAAATATTTAGAACATATTTTTTTAACACTCTTTGATATATAATTACAAATCATATTATTTCTAGGATATTCACTAGTTGAGAAATTTTTATTGCAAAATTACATTTCAAAACTTCACATAAAGTCATTAGAAAGTATTATAACATTCAAAAAATAAAAAAGAAATAAATGCTATTGCATTTTATTATTTCATGAATTCAAGTATTTCAATTAATATGGACTCCTTAAAAAAATATTGTACAAATACATATGCTATTACCAACAAGTATTCAAGAATATGTCACACATTTCCTCTCTCTTTCGTTAAAAATATGAAAAAAAAGCTATATATCAAATTTACCATAATCAACATTTTTAGTATTATTGGAAAGAATACTAGAGGTGTCAAACAGAATGTGCCGGGCTGGCCCGGCCCATTTTTGAGCCGGCCAGGCAGTGCTTTCATGCCGGGCCAGGCACTGCACGGTTATTGTACCGTGCCTGGCCCATCACGGTTCTGTGGAGGTCAACCCGGCACGGGCCCGTGGCACAAATTTGTCGGGTTCGGCCCGGTCGGGCCGAATCCATAATATAAATAAAATTAGGGGTTCGGTTGCGCGCCTGAAACCCTAATTAAAAAAAAAAGTAGGGTTTCAGCGCCCCCGTAACCCTAATTTAAAAAAAAATTCAGTTTCTCAGCTCGTGCCGAGATACCGTACCAACGAGCCACGACACCGTGCCAACGGGCCACGGCACGAGGCACGGTTGGCCCCGGCACAGCACGACACGATTGGTGTCGTGGTTGGGCACGTGAAATTTCCATGCCGAGCCAACCCAGGCACGGTCAAATCGTGTCGTGCCTCGTGCCTGACCGGGCCGGCTGCCACTTCTAGAAATTCCAATGGGTATGCATGTATTTAGACAAACAATTTGCCCCAAGAACAACACTATAAAAGTTTAAATTATTATTATATTCAGTTCCTTCTTGTTAGGAAGTGAATTATAGGTGTATATAAGGTACATATATACACGCACATATATAAATACACACACATTATATGTATATAGTAGTATATAGTACATATATATACCTATATACAATATGCATATATATGTATTGTATATGTGTATATATAGTATATACATAATATAGTAGTATATATGTGTAAATGGTACACACACTAATGGCAAGGGTTAAATGAAACATCACATAGTCCAATTTGGAAATTTCTTTTTAGATTTCTTATCTTTCTTTTTTAAAAGTAGGTTTCCCTCCTTTGAAAAACAACCTAATCATGATTTGCTTTTAACTTGTATTTTTTTTATTATATTATTTATTTTATTGTCTTATGGGTTAAATTTTCTATTTTTAAATTATTGTTGCGGGTTCTATTTTATAAAAATATTATCAAAGATTGGGCTTAGAATTTAGATAATAATTTTTGTGGTTAATGTATTTTATAAGGCCCCCCCCCCCACCACTTATCTGAGAACTTTTTTGTATATTGAAACAAATCGTTATTATTATTATTATTATTCTCGATTACTATTTATTTTAAAAGTGAAACAAATGGTATCAAAATTTGCAATAAAAAAATTCAACATGAATAATTTTATTTTATGAAAAATAAAAATTAATGTAATTTTGAGAAAAGATAATTGCTTAGATGTAATTGAAATCCCAATGAGATTCCTGAAGATAAGGGGAAATGAGATAGAAGGTAATGCGATTATTAATATGCATTTGACACTAACTAATAGAGTATTATCGAGTGTGACAGAAAAGAATACAATAAAAAAATTTAGGATACTCTTACAAAATTATATGAGGTGAAGTCACTTCAAAATAAGATTTTTTTAAATAAAAGACTTTATATCTCAAATGATGGAATTTCTTACAGTAACTTATTATATCAACACTTTAAATACTTTATTTTCTCAACTTACTATGTTGAGTTATAAAATGGAAGAAGTTGAACGTGTTGAAATTGTACTTCAATGTCTACCTAATTCATATTATCAACTTGTGATCAATATAATGAATAATATTATAATAGACATTCTAATCTTCAATGATATTGTCAATGCCATCTTAGAAAAAGAAAGGAAACATAAAAATAAAAAGGATAGATATGCAAATACACACCAAGTAGAAGCATTGATGGTGATATGAGGGAGATCAACAGAGTATGGCTCCAGTTAGAGTCAGATTTATGGTAGATTAAAATTAAAAGATAAGAAAAATATGTAGTGCTATAACTGTAGCAAAAAATGACACTTCAAAAGAGATTATTAATTTAAGAAAAAGAGTGGCGATGACATGTTATCACATACTCAAGAGAATGTTACAAGTATCAATGATGATTCATATAGATAGTCATAGGTATAAAACTCATATTGAGAATTAGATGATAAAGATTATGAGAGGCACACTTATGTTCATGAAGGGAGACAACAAATTTATTCATGCTCAAAGGAGAAATAATACATGAAGATGGTGCATGTGTTATATCAATTAGCAAAAGAGAAGAATCAATGATGATATGGTATCTAAAACTAGGCCACATATCAGAATAAGATTTGAAGATTCTCTCTAACAAAAATCTACTTTTAGGGCTCAAATTAGTAAATTTACCTTTTTTGAGCATTGTGTTACAAGTAAGCAAAATAGATTGACATTTAATAAATCAATTGTGATAAGTAAACATATTCTAGACTTGATACATTCTAATATATAAAAATTACCAAAAATGTTCTAAAGAGGAGCAAAATATTTTGTATCTTTCATTGATGATTACTCAAGAAAATGTTAGGTGTATCCAATCAAGAATAAGCTACATATATTTCTAATTTTTAAAGACTTCAAAGAATGGATAGAACTTGAATCTGGGGAAAAGATTAAGTAATTATAGATAGATAATGAAAGAAAGTTTATAGATAGTGAGTTTCTTATTCTTTATTAGCAAGAAGGTATCAAATAATAGTTCACATGTCACATACAATACATGTTACAATAAAATAGAGCAGCAGAATGATTGAATAGAACTCTTACAAAATGGATGAGAGCAATATTGAGGATTACAAGTCAACCTAATTTTTTTAGGTGAAAGTAGTCAGTACTACATGTTATGTGATAAATAAGTCATCATCAAATATTATTAATTTAAAGATAGTGATGGATATGTGGATTGGCAAGCTAACATATTATTATACTTTATACTTTTTTTTGGATATCCTACATATGTTATATATAATACCTTAGAAAAAACAAAGCTGGATCCAAAATCCAGAAAGTATATGTTCTTAGGGTATGATGAAGGAGTGAAATGATATCACATGAGGGATCCCACTACCCATAAGGTAATTTTTAGTAAAGATGTAATATTTATAGAAAATTAACTATAAAGAATCGACAATAATGATAGCATATTAAAAGAAGATTTAGAAACTATCATGATGCAAGTAGAAAATAATCAGAGACAAAATGTTCTAATATTTATGGAGGAATAACTAGAGAATGAAGTACAAAAGTAGATCAAGCTTGAGGCTCAAGAAGGTTAGTCACCAAACACGTAATAGAAGGCTACCAACTTGGTACTCAAAGTATGTTACAAAGAGCAATATTGCATATTATCTTTTAATAAAGGATGAAGAACCTTCAATAATATTTAATGAAACTACAAATAGTTCTAATGCATCTTTGTTGATAATAGCAATAGAGGAAAAAATTAAAGCTCTACATAAGAATAAGACTTATAAGCTAGTATCATTACCACTAGAAAGAAAATCTATTAATAATAAATGAGTTTATAAGATCAAAGATGATTGTAATGATTAAGTAGAATGATATCATACAAGATTTGTTGTAAAAAGATATGCTCAGAAAAAAAGAATTTGCTTTAATGAGATTTTTTTATTGGTGGTTCATCTTAAAATAATCATACTAGTAATGACTTTGTGTGCTAAAATTGATTTATATTAGTAGCAGTTGGATGTCAACTCATTTCTTCATGGAGAAATTGAAGAAAAAATTATGTGTTCTAGTAAAAAGGATTTGCAAAAATAGGTAAGGATAACTTACTTTGTAAGTTGAACAAATCTTATATGATCTAAAACATGCACTGTGGTGTTGGTATAAAAGATTTGATTCCTTCATCATTAGACTTGGGTTCATAGACTCATTATATATACTACAAGATGTTTCAGGATGAAAATAATTTCAGTATTTTATTATTATACATGGATGATATGTTGGTAGCAGGCCCCAATAAATCTTGAATCCAAGAATTGAAGACATAGTTTACTAGGGAGTTTGATATGAAGGACTTGGGACTAGCAAATAAGATTCTAAGGATACAGATTTATCAAGACATAAACAATATGAAGATTTGTCTTTCTCAAGAAAACTAATTTAACAAAATTTTGTGATGTTTCAACATACAAGATAGTAAGCCAATCCTCACTCATCTTCCTGATAATTTCAAATTATACTCAAGTCTTTGTCCTAGCTTAGAAGACGAGAGAAGGACGATGTATTGAGTATCATATGCATTAGCAGTTGAAAGTTTAATATTTTTAATGATTTGTACAAGACCAGATATTGCACAAGAAATGGGAGTGGTTTGTCGATTCATGATAAATCCTGACAAATAACTTTGGAGTAGTGTGGAAAGGATTCTTAGATATATTAGAGGAACCTAAAATACTACATTATGTTATGTATATTTGGATATTATTGTCAGATACTATGTGAATACATACTATACCGAGGATATCGATAATAGCAAGTCTATCATGGGCTATATTTTTACTCTTGCTGGATGAGCTATAAATTAGGTATCAAAATCATAGTCTATTGTGCCTACTTCAATATAATTTCAGATGCTATTGGAGTGGCTTAGATATAAACAAAGTAAAATTACTTTATTTTGTGTTAGTCGAATTACTCTATACTTAACAAGAAATCTAGTATTTCACTTGAAAATAAAACACATTAGAGCACGATATCATTTTGTATAAGAGAAAGTTGAAGAAGAAAATATAGATTTACAAAAGATTCACACAGATGATAACATAATGCATAGCAAATATTTTGATCAAACCGATCAACACTAATAAGTTTGAATGATGTAGAACTTCATGTGGCAAGAACATAATCAAGCATAGACAAGTGAGAAATGTGATTTTCAAGTGGAAGAATGTAATAACAAGGATTAGGTGAAATATCACCGAATCCACATCGAAAATCTCTTTGGAATTTTTGATTTTTAATATATAAAAGGAGGCTCCCCCTCCTTTGAAAAGCATCATAATCTCAATTCTCATTTAGCTTGTTTTTCTTTTATTGTAATGTTTATTTTATTATCTTAAGAGTTGAATTTTATATTTTCAAGTTATTATTGAGTTCTATTTTATAACACACACACACACATGTATATATCTACAATATTATATACATGTATATAATATGTATATAGTATATATATATATATATATATATATATATATATATAATATAATATACAATATTTACAAAGATAGGTTATGTATATATAATTATATGTATAAATAATACATAAATATACACACTAGTATATATACATGTATATAGAATACATCTACACACACACACACACATTTTTTATACACATTATATGTATATAGTAGTATATAATACATACATACATACATATATATATATGCACACACACACCTATATGCCTTATTGTATATGTGTATATAAGTATGTACAATTTATAAGTATGTATATACAATATACATATACATATGTATATAAGTATGTATTTACAATAAAGATATACATATAAGTATGTATGTACCATATACATATACATATGTATATAAATATACCTATATATAATATACTTATATACATATACATATGTATGTACAATATACATTTGTATACAATATACATTTGTATATAAATATACCTATATATAAGTATTGTACATATGTATGTACAATAAAGATATGTGCAATATACATATCTACCTACTTAATTATGTATATATACATAACATATACATATTGTTTTTGTATATAAACTTTTTTTTATTAATTTTCAAAAACAATTTTTTTATTATTTTTTTTAATATGGGAAAGGGTATTTTATGATTCCAATTTGTAAGGGATCAAAATATAAATATTTCTAGTTTTGAGATACATTTCGTAATTATCGAGGTTTGGGGGTTTTTTTAATATTTTAATTTTGAAACATTTTTATATAACTTTCCCAAAGTTTTATATATGAGCATAATTTGATTCAAATTAAAATTATAGTTTTTTCTAATTTATTTAGGTGCTTTCTTGAAAAAAAAAAGTAGTGTTGTATTGAATACAAAGTGAAATCTTTCTACACGACCTCGTTCTTTTTATATAATTTTCCCAATTGGTCAACCCCATGCCTCCGCGTCCGCGGTAATTCCTTATTCAATTCAATGCTGCTCTGCCTGAGCCTGAGGAAATGGAAAACCCCACGGGCTCCAGTAATCAGTAATTCTTCCTCTTCCCTTATCAAGAAACAAACCAAGCCCTTCATTGCTCTCCCGGGTTCCACTTATGCTGCAATTCCCAAGTCAACGATGACTGTTGATGACCATTCGGTGGCAGATAAAAAACCCAAGGGTTTTCTCGATCTAGCACGTCGAGGAAACACCAGGAATGTGGCTCCTCCTTCCTCTTCCGTGCATCACTACAACTCAGCCGAAGCACGATCTGGGGGGCCTTCTTCCAATTCGTTTTTTTTGCTTGCCCGATTGCTTATCCCAACTCGTCGGCGCCTCAAACTTGATCCGCCCACCAAGTTCTACTTTCCCTGTAAGTTTCAGTAAATTCAGAATTCGTTTTCTTGATTAGTTGGTTTGATCTGAGTGAGTTTGAGTTTAGTTATTGGAAAATCCGTTGACCCAATTCTTGCGCAGAGCGTTGGATTGCTGTGATTTAGAGGTGAAGCTGATTTCAATTGGAAATGTAAAGCTTGTTCTAGATTAAGTCTCGCTTTTAAATGATGATATGAGAAATTTTCTTAATCGAGTTTAATGGTGTAATTTTTATTGTTGAGCTTTATTCTTGTCTAGCTCAATGGTGCTATCGCAATTTGGAAGTTGTCTCATGAATATAATGTAACTCACCCACACGTGAATTTTCTGTTGGAATTGAAAAATGTTGTTCTTGAGTCTTGAATTATAAAATTATGTGGTTCTTCCCACTTAGTTCATTTTAGGGAAGAATATAAGAGGTGAAAACCATATCAAGTACACACAACATACATTTTAGTACATAACTTGAGAGAGGTTAATATCTCAATAATTTTATTTTTAAAAGTCAGAAATAATGTATCTAATGAGTCTCAAATTGAGATCTACTGTTCTTGAACGAAAATATTTATTGACGTATCAAAACATGATCTTCAACATAGAGAAAATATAATAGTTTTTTTCTTATGTGATTAGTCATCAAAGTACTATTCTCATATAAATATATTGAATTTCATAATTATTATGATATCTGATATGTTAATATTTTTGTTATAAAAGAATATTAAATATATATATTAATTAAAAGATCATAGAGAAAGTATAATAGTGTTTTCTTTTGAGTGTTTTTTTTTGTTTTCTATAAATAGTCTAATCATGATCGGACCATCATAAAGATATGATGTGAATTAGTAGTATATAACATTTGATTATTTATGCAAATTAGTTATAAATTGCATGTGACTCAACTTGCTTAATTAAAATTTTCTTAAATGAAATAATTTTGATTGACATTTATTTTAGTCTATTTATTTGGTGCATTAAATCTAATCATGGAAAGTAGATATGCATGTTCATTCAAACTTTTTTTATTTAATTATATTTATGTATTTTTCTTATGGGTATTAAGAAAAGAGGCTAAACAAAGAATTAACAATAAAAACAAGGTGGTATCGAAATATAAAAAAAGTATAATTAATTATTCTAATAATAATCATCAACACTTATTCTCGATATTATCATTGTTGATTATATGAATTTTGTATTTTTAAATACTATTATATTTTAACATATTTCTTGTTAATCAAAGCCAAAGTTTTAAAAAGTATTTTTCATGAGTGCTTCAACGTGAGTCATTCTAAAAAAGTCTCAAGGTGTTAAAATAAAAGGGTAACACATTGAAAGCATATGTTTTCTTTGGTGAGGCTTCTTGAAGGCGCAAAGGCATACACTTTTTTTGCCTAACTAGAAGAGGCATATGCCTCATGGGAAGGTGAGATATCACCTTTAAAATAAATGTGCATCACAAGCTCCATCATGGAGCTCGATGGAGCTCCAAGAGCTCCAACTTAGACCTCCAGGAAGCTCCATTAAGCTTTATATGGAGCAGGGGAGAGGGGAGAGGGGAGAGGGTGAGGGGCAAGGGCGAGGGAAAGGAAAGAGTGATGGTGAGAGAGGCAAGTGAGAGTGGAAATTTAAATTTATAATGATAAGATTATTATAAATGTGATAAAAAAATAAATTTAAATTTTTTATTTGATAATGATCAAATTATTTTTTATTTATTAAAATCTAATATATTATAAAATATTTATTAAAATATTTTATATTATTTTAATTTATTTTCAATATATTATAAAATATTTATTAATTATATTTATAGTCACAAAAAGTTTGTCTCAATGCTTTGAAGCTTATGTTTTACCTTACAAACATGAAAATATCTCGTGTAGTATTTTTGTCTTTCAAAATATTGATCTAAACTACTTATCCATATTTTTTTTATTTTATCTAAAATTTTTAACATGGTATTTACTTTATTACTAATTTATTAATTTTAATATTTTTTAATTGGGAATTGTATAATTTTCTCTTTTTTTTCTCAAATCATATATGATATTGCCTTTAATTTTGTTTTTTATCAATGCAATGCTAAATATAATCTTTTTTTTATTTTTAAATTTTACAATATATATATATATATATATATATATATATTGTTGCACACACACATGCACACATATATATCCTAGCATATACGAATGTGCTATCATAGTAGTAAAATGAGTATCATTAAAAAATATAGTTGAGCTAGTAACTAAGAAATCGGTAATAATATAATATCATTTATAAAGATATAAGCAAAAGAGGCATAATTAAATTTTATTCCAAATTCAAAATTAGTAGGACAAACTAAATCAAAATTGAGTATACAAAAGGATACATATAAATAAGAGTCTTTGAAAGAATTTAGTATAGATATTAATCAAAGAGTTATTTATTGTATAATATCATCTGTATAAAATTTTAAAATAAAAAAAAAATTAATTATATATTTTATCTTTGATCCAAATGTAATGATTCAAACTAAATCAAAATAAATTATATTGATTGATGATTATTTAAAGAAATAAAGGATAAATTATGTTTGTTGATTAATATGTGGATGCATGCGGTTGTGATAGTGTTTAACTTAATTTTTTTATCTTAATTTTAAAATTTTGATTAAGGTGATTGAACAATATGGGTTGAGAATGAATGATCTAAATCTTTTTGAAATAAGAGTAAGGACTATAAAAAAATATTTTGATTAAAAATGTATTGGAAAATCATTTATGAGAGAAATTTATTTTATTATATTAGATGGATAAATTAATAGCATAGATTAAAATTTTAGTGAATTATTTTAAGGAGATAATATTTGTCCTATTTTATTAATGTCTCAATGATGATTAAGAATCAATGAGTGTGTGGGTTCATTATTATTTAAGGTGGAGAGAAAAATATAATAAAGATTATTAATAATAATCATTTAGGATATGTGATACCATATATGAATTTTTTTTTTAATTTTTATTTTGTTTAGATATTAATTTTTTTAGTTCAATATTTTTTTAAAATTTATTATTCATAGTTTCAAACAAAGATATTTAGTAATTTTGATTTGCCTAATAACTTTTGCATAAAAAAGTTGAATAAAAAAACTATGGTGGACACTATTCTCATGTCTTTGTTTAGAATATCATATTTTTTTGCTTGAGCATGTCCAATGCTTTAGTTTTGTTCTTTGTTTTATTGGTGAATGATGAAAATAAAACTTTGATGGGATACATTTATGAAACCCTAAATAAGACAATTATTTTGGAATTTTTTTTAATTTTTTTAAATAATAATATTATTTTGTATTCAATTATATAAATACTTATATATCACATCTTGTATGAGAATAATATTAAGATAATTCATCATCTGAGAAGTTCTTGTGTTGTATGTATATGTTTGAGGTCATATATTGATATGATGACAAGTGTGCTTGACTAAGGATGATAGGCTTTTTGGTTTGAAATTAATCAGTTAAAGTCTCTTCTAATTTTTAGGGTAGAACTGATGAGATATTAACTTCTCTCATATTTCATGTTAAATTAAGAGTTTTATGCATTGGATATGATCGTCATCTATATAATTAATTATTTGAATATTTATTTATTTAATTTTAATATGTATGGTCTAATTGTATAGTAGGATACACATGACATTTCAATTTGAATATCCAATTATTCATGATAGATACTTGAATCTTACTTGTAGTGCATTGTATTATAAAAAATATAACATATTTGAAAATAAGAATGATAAAAATATTTAGAATATTGCTAGCATCATTTTATATGAAATAATTTTTTCTTATATTATATTTTTTTCTTCATAGGTTCATAGTGAGATGATAAATAAATTATTATATTTATAATTAGATAATATGATATATTAAAGTATAGCAAAGGATAAAGGAGATGATCCATTTAATGTACTATAATTCACTATATTTTTTTACATATATTATTAATAATATTAGTGATTATAAAAAAAATAAAAGATGTAAATGCAAATTATTATAAAAGTGTGGAACGTATGTTTGATTGTGGTACATTGATGAAGCTCAAATAATGATGGAAATGCAATGATTTTGTATTTAAAAATTATGAATTATATATTTTATTCACAAATTTTATTTTATTATGCTATATATATATTTTTTAATATTTTATTATTATTCAATGACTACAAATAATAATAAGATTTTGTTGATAATGATAATGATTTATTATTATTATTATTATTTATCACAATTATATACATATACATATATATATATATATATATATATATATATTACTCATATAAATTTGTATTTCATCATAATATATTTATTTGTCTGAAATAATAATATTTAAATTGTTAATCTTATGTGAAAATATGTAGGCTAGTGCCTTTAAAGATTTCAAAACTATGAGCATATAAAATTCACTAATTTTTTTTTGTTAAAAATATTAAAAATTACAAAATTACTAGATAAAAATGAAAGATGCAATATAAGTTAGTTTTTATTTTTATAAATTATTTAATATTTAATTTTATTTATATCAGCATGATGATTTAAACATTCCTCTTGAAAAAGATTTTGCTAGTTGATAAAATTTTTGGATTTAATACTTTCTAAAAATCTCATTTTTTTAATTTTCTCATCAAAACTAACTTAAAAAGATTATGTGCTATCGAAATAATATGTTAATAGCTTTAATATTAAGTCATAATCTTATTCCTGATTTTCTAATAATAATTTTCATATTCTTAAAAATACTATTTGTTATTATATTTTCTCATTTTCACTTTTAATTTATCTTAGAATATAAAAAATTATATTTATCTTCCTCTTGTATGATGTGTCTCCTAATTCTATTTACTTATTTTTCAAAATTCTTATATTTATTAATTATATTACACAAATTCCTGCTCTTTTGTTATCATATCTTAGTTTTGATTTGTAGTGTAGTACACATTAATCTTTGTTACTTTTTATTTGAAAATGATTCTTATTTTTTTAAAAATTATGATTTATAATTCACATTTATGGTGGATATGATGAGTTTTGTTTTTGATCAGTTGGCATATGGTTAATCCAAATTATATTTTTTATATGAGCTTAAAATTGCCCACTAGTCATTGTCACTAACTTGCGTTGATAAAATACAAAAATATAAATAAAAATAATTGAATACATTATACACTATTAAATGGAACATATTGTTTGTCTCTCTTAAATCCTAGGTTAATCAAAGTTTTTTTGTAAATATTTATCATGTATTGTATTTTTTTTAAAAAAATAATGAATTTACATAAAATCCTATATATTTGATAAAAATTTATGAAGTTAAATGTGTTTGGGTAAGAATTTTTTATATTATATTACATGCATCTAATAGAGGTCATTCGTGCAAAAAAAAATTGGCTGCAAACTATAACCGAGGATAAAATATTTCTAAAAATATACTCTTTCTTTCTTTAATTCTTGTCTTTTTTACAATCAATATAATAATTTATTTATAGGCATTAGTTTACCCTAATAAAACCGAAAATTAAAAATCATTATTATTCATTAGAGTAACTATTGACTCTTGATATTTTATCTTCCCTATTAAAAACAAAAATTTAATGTTTAAAAAAACTTCCCATTAAACATGAACATTTAATGTTTATTTAACAAAACTCTCCCATAAACTTAAATGCTTCTGTCATCTTTCATGCCGAGTAATCTTTTATAGTTGTCAAGTAGTATCGTAGGTAGTGGTTTGGTGAAGATATCTGCGACTTGGTCCTGACTTGCCACGTATACTAATTTTATACTTCCTTCCTTTACTTGATCTTGGATGAAGTGAAAATAAACGTCAATATGTTTGCTTCTCTCATGATTCACCGGGTTCTTACTCAACTCAATTGTTGATTTGTTGTTAATTCGTATCTTAGTTACATCGAGTTGTTGTTACTCCATCTTGTCCAATAAATTTCTGAGCCATATCGCATGACGTACACACAAATATGCTGCCACATATTTAGCTTCACATGTCGAGAGTGTCATGATTGGTTGCTTCTTTGAAAACCAAGTAAATGCCGTGTCACCCATAAAAAACACATAACCCGATGTGTTTTTCCGATCGACAAGTCTTTGCACCAATCACTGTCGGAGTATTTGACCAACTTGTAATCTACCTCATTTGTATAAAATAACCCGAGTGACATTGTTCTTTTGATGTATCGAAGGATTCCCTTTAACACCTTCCAATGTGAATAGACTGTCTTCCCCATGAACCGACTTACAATGCCGACACTTAATGCAAGGTCTGGCCTTGTGCATGTGAGATAGCCAAGACTTCCCACTAAACTCCAGTATTTGCTTGCATCGACTCGTTCTCATCCATCAAACTTAGAGAGTTTTTCACCTGGTTCCATTGGTGTTGAAACCGGATTGTAAGACTCTATCCTGTACTTCTTCAAAATCTCCTTTATATATGTTTCATGAGATACAAAAATACTCGTCTTTTCTTGTTTTACCTCTATACCAAGGAAAAACTTTATCAAGCCCAAATCTGTCATCTCGAATTCCCGTGTCATTGTGCTCTTGAATTTTTGTATCATTTCATTATTATTCTCCATAAAAATGAGATCATCAACATAAAAAGCAACAAATAACATATTACATTCACTCTTCTTCACATAAAAGGCATGTTCATAAGGATATTGCTCGAACCTGTTCTCTTTGAAGTATGTATCGATACGAGTATTCCACGCCCGCCATGCTTGCTTCAACCCATAAAGTGTCTTCTTTAATTTCAATACATTCTTATCTTCTCCAATTTTCATGTACCCGAGTGGTTATTTTATTATAAACTTCTTCTTCAAGCAGACCATTCAGGAATGTCGATTTGATATTTATTTATAATATCGGCCAATTGAATTGAGTCACTTGTGAAATGAGCAATCTGATTGTTTCCATTCTTGCAACGGGAGCAAACACCTCGTCATAGTCGATTCCCATCTTTTGCTTGTATCCCTTTGCTACAAGTCTTGCTTTATACCATTTTATCTCTCTTTGAGCATTCATCTTTCTCTTAAATATCCACTTAACATTAATGAGCTGAGTTTCTTTTGGCAATTTTGTTAACTTCCATGTGTTGTTGTGATCTATTACTTTAATCTTCTCGTCCATGGCAGTTTGCCACTTCTTGTCTTACACCGCATGTTCAAAACTTAAATTTTTGGAATCTACCAAAAGACATACAAGGTGTATCTTATTTGTTGAATCATATAAATCTTCTAAGCTTTGCATCTTAGGTTGTCGCGGTTCATCTTCATCATCAATGGTTTTAAAATTTTTCGGTATAGTTGTTGGTATAGCAATTGATGATTCTCCAACATCAATGATATCCTCTATTATTTTATTCTAATCTCATTCATTTGCTTCATGAATTCGTACATTACGGCTCACTAGAATCTTTTTGCTTATCGGGTCGAATAGCTTGTATCCTTTTGTTTTCTCATCATACCTAATAAAAATATATCTTTTGCTTTTGTCTTCGAGCTTCGTTCTTCGCTAATTCGGCACGTGTGCGTAGGCCAAACTGCTGAATACTTTGAGATGAGAGACTGTCAGTTTTTGTCCACTTCATTTCTCTTGTGATGTTTGATCATACAATTTTGCATGTGGACACTGATTTTGAATATAGATGGCGCATTACACAGCTTCCGCCTAAAATTCCTTTGACATTTTCTTGCTTTTGAGTATTGACCAAACCATGTTAAGAATGGTTCGGTTCTTCCTCTCGACTACATCATTTTGCTGTGGAGAGTATTGTGCGGTTAAAAATTGTATTATGCCTTGCTCCTTATAATACTTCATGAAAATCATTGAAATGTATTCGTCGCCTCTATCAGATCGTACAGATTTAAAATATCTACCGGTTGCCTATTCCACCAGCACTTTAAATTTTTTGAACACCTCAAATGTTTTAGATTTTTCTTTCAGAAAATAAATCCAAGTTTTTCGTGAGAAATCATTAATAAAAGAAATGAAATACCTTTTGTTGCTGAAAGATTCAGGGGTGATTGGTCCATATATGTCGGAATGAATCAACTCGAGAGGTTGCTTAACCCGATATTCTATCTTCTTTTGAAATGACATTCTTACATGCTTTCCGAGCACACATTTTTCACAAAACTTTCCCTCATATTTTATGTTCGGTAGTCCGTATACCATATTTTTCTTTGCCAACTTGTTTAAGCCATCATGATGTAGGTGACCAAAACAGAGATGTCACAGTGACGCATTGTCTTCCACATTGACTTGCAAATATTTTTCTCGTACACTTCTCAAATTCAGCTCGAACATTCGATTTCTTCTCATTTCAACTTTTGTGACTAAACGTCATTGTTTATCTTTTAATAGTAATATCCGGTCTTTTATAAAAATTGAATATCCTTTCTTCATGAGTTGCTCTATACTAAAAATGTTGCTCTTGAGGTCTGGTACGTAATACACATCTTGGATTGACCTAATGAAACCATTCTTTTGTACATAATAAATCGTAAATTGGTCTTTTATCTCAATCTTTGAGCCATCTCCAAACGACACAAATATAGCTTCAACCTTTCACATTTCTTTGAAATAATGCTCGTGCCCACACATATGGTTGCTTGCAGTTGTGTCAAGGTACCACACCGTGTTGTTGATGGTGTTGACTTTATTATATGCCATTAAGAGAAAGTCTTCTTCTAACTCGTCATCCATGGTTAGATTTGTTGTCTCTTTTATCTTTTTTTCAACTCGATATTCTTTTGCAAAATGTCATACTTTTTCACAATTGTAACATTTATCAGAATTACAATCCTTCGCATAGTGACCATATTTGCCACACTTGCAGTACTCGAAGTTGGAATAATTTGATCGACCGCCTCTTCCACGACCGCGTCCTCTTCCACGCCAATTTTGTTGGTTTGATTGTCATTTCTTCTTATGATACCCTTCTTGACTGCGGCTTTTCTCACCATGAATATTTCCTTGACTATCATGGCCTCGCCATTTACCTCGAAAGTTTTGAGAATAGAATACATTTTCGTTATTGAACAATGCTTTGGTTTGAAGTGTCTGCTCAAGTGTCTCCTCATTTTTCTTCTTTTTACGATATTCATGTATCATTAGGGAACCTGCAAGCTCGTCGACTGTGAACGTTGCTAGATTCTTTGACTCTTCTATGACATATACTACATTCTTGAAACTGTTAGTTAATGACCTCAGAATTTTTTTCACGACTCGCGCATCAAATAATTTTTCTCCGTCTCGGTTGAATTGATTCGCCACGGTTTGAACACGCATGATGTAATTGGACACACCTCTTGACTCCTTCATTTTCATGCTTTCAAACTCGTTGCGAAGAGTTTGAAGACGAACTTGTTTAACTCGGTCGGCTACTTTATACGTAGTCTCCAAGATGTCCCACGTTTTTTTTTGTAGTTTTTACACTCGCAATCTTCTCAAAGCCCGACTCATCAATTGTTCGGAACATAATGTACAATGTCATCTTATCTTTTGATCGTGTCTCTTTCAATGCCTTATTTTGAGCCGTCGTATATCCTTCAGTAGATTCAGGTTCTTCAATATCTTCTTGAACTACCTCCCAATAATCCACAGAACTGAGAAATGTTTTTATTTGGATGCTCCAATTCTCGTAACTCACCTTTATTAACATGGGTAGTGGGACATTATTGATTATACTCCCCATTCCTTCGATACAAAATTGTAAAAAAAAATTGGCTGCAAACTATAATCGAGGAGAAAATATTTCTAAAAATAGGCTTTTCTTTCTTTAATTCTTGTCATTTTTATAATCAATACAATGATTTATTTATAGGCATTAGTTTGTCCTAATAAAACTGAAAATTAAAAATCATTATCATCCATTAGAGTAACTATTGACTCTTGATATTTTATCTTCCATATTAAAAACAGATATTTTAATGTTTAAAAAAATTCCTCATTAAAAATAGATATTTAATGTTTATTTAACAATTCGTTTATATGATGATAAATAATTTTTTTCA
The DNA here is from genome assembly GCA_029783825.1 of Sapria himalayana. Classification (NCBI taxonomy): domain Eukaryota; kingdom Viridiplantae; phylum Streptophyta; class Magnoliopsida; order Malpighiales; family Rafflesiaceae; genus Sapria; species Sapria himalayana. The sequence goes on along the minus strand of JAREIK010001333.1, from coordinate 1,371,962 downwards.
AGGGAAGTAAGTCTTGATTTGGAGCTTCATTAGACATAGCCCATTTAGATTTTAGAATAAGATTATTGATGTATTAAGTTTTCCAATACAATTTATTAGAGTGTGAACCCAGTGTACTGAGTATGATCTTCATGCATGACAATTTCTGTCGAAAGCCCATTGCATGAGAACATAATAGGTGGGCAGCTTATGTGGCAGGCCAATTGCAATCGACCACATGAGCAAGATTTAGCTTACATGATCAGATTTTTTTAATAGTCTGCTTCGTTGGGTGATCACCAGATGAGACTAGACTTGAGATCAGTAATCGATCCTGGGTCTCTGGCTGGTGGACTGCGGCATTAGCTCAGCATGGCATGAACCCTGTCACAAGCTGACACGATACAAGACTAGGCATTGTGTTGGATCATGTCGTGCCGTGTTGGACCAGGTACGGTTGAATCGTGTTGTGCCGTGAATCATGCTCGGACCGCCAGGTCCTGTCGACGCCTTTTTAAAAATTCACGCCATCAATTTCAATAAAGGTCGTATCTATTACACAAGATTTTCATTTATCATCAGATCTAGAAGAGATTAATATCTCAATAATTTTACTCTCAAAAATCAAAAAAAGATTATTTCTCATAATTCTCAAATCAACGACCTATTATTCTTCAAGAAAGTCACTTATAATTGTGCCAATATACTCGTTATTATACAAAGACATGATCTTTATATTATCAATATCAATAATATTGAAAATATGTTATATTAATGTCAACACAAGCTGATTCAATTGGCAAGTGTTACTTAGAATAATAAGTTTTTGAAATCTCTCACCTCCCCCACCGTAGGATAGCATTAGTCGAAGCGCATGCAAGCTCGCCAAAATGCTCATGGTCATCATCAAAAAAAAAAAAAAGTGTGATGTTGATATGTATCGCATCAAATCTAAAGTTTGATATTTCTTCACGTGCTGTTATTTATTGCTTTCTCTTCTCTAGATGAACCAGGCAAGCAGGTCAGGAGCGCCATCAAAATTAAAAACATAAGCAAGTCTCATGTTGCTTTCAAGGTACACAACCTTGACTTAAGTGCCTCTGATCGTCTCTAGTTCCATGCACATCTTTTTCTGAATTCCTTATTCCCTGCAACAACTAAATGGATGTGATTTTCTAATGGGTTATACCTTCTCCACGCCAGTTCCAAACAACTGCTCCGAAGAGCTGTTTCATGCGCCCGCCTGGGTGTGTTCTTGCTCCCGGAGAACATATCACAGCAACTGGTAATAATGCTTAATCAGTACTACTTTTAGAGTTGATTCAGGCTGATCTGCTGCTACTGTGATTTCAATGGTCATTTCAATGCCTCGTGCGTGGGGGTCTGTCTTCTTTTTTAGCGGCTCTGTGCTCGCAAACACGCTCAACCACCATTGATATCTGCATGCATAAGATTCCTGCTTGGTGTGTGGTGTGGGAGAGGCTAATATCCTGATGGAATGGCTCAATTGGTTGGGAATTAGGGTTGCTTCTTTTTGATTACAAGTTTTTGGGTCTCATCACTGCCACTGAGAGATTTACCTGGTCGTTAACTTTAGGCCACTAAGAAAATTATGAAAGCAAATCACCTATTTTACAATTTACTATATTAGAATGGGTTGGACCAAAAGAAAACACGACAATAGGTTCACATCTAAAGAACTCCTAATTTTGAAGATCAAAGTGATAATTGCCATTGTTCTTGGATCATATACTAACCCTTCTCAGAGGATGTTATTCACATGATTTGTATTCTACATTATTTTGACACACACACACACACACACACACACACACATGTATGTATGTATGTATATTGGCTTGTGGTTGAGATGTGATACTTTGTTTTGGACAATATATACATACGTGTGTGTGTGTGTGTGTGTGTGTGTGTGTTTGTGTCTTAAAAGCTTGTGTTTGGGATTTCAGTTTTTAAATTCGTAGAGCACCCAGATAATGATGATAAGGTGGGGGAGCAAAAAAGTAAAGTAAAATTCAAGATCATGAGCTTGAAACTGAAAGAATTGACGGAGTATGTTTCTGAGTTGGTATGTTTTTTTTTTTTTTTTTTTTTTTTTGGTTTTTGTGGTTGCTTTGTTGTTCATTTAGATGTTGATTGAATCGCGTGTTTGTTTGCTACAAATTAGAATTCATGATTTTTTAGAATGTCGATTATCTTTGAGTTTGATGATTTTGGCGTAGATAGTTACATTTTTTTTTTTTGCAGTTTGACGAGCACAGAGACGAAGTCGTGACAGAACAAATACTACAAGTTGTTTTCCTAGATCCAAATCACACTAGTGCTGTAAGTAATGACACGTGCATTATTTCTTAGGTACATCACATTTTAGGGCTTCATTAAATGAAACTGGTAATTGATTATGAGGTGGAAGTAAAATTGATTGAGGTCATATCTTGGTGTGATGATAAATATTTTCTTCTAAGAGAGAAATGTCTTATTTTGAGTCTAATCAGATATAATCTCTCTAATTTTCGAGATCAAGACTGTCCAAGATACTAATTTCTCACATATTGTATGCTCGTTGGAGTCTTATGCACTGGGTATGATTTTTTATTGGTTGAATCAGATCAGAATCTAATTTATCTGGTATCTAATTCATGAAAATGTTAATTTGTGAATGATAGTCCCTTGCCCCTCTCTCTAGCTCTTTCTCTCTCTATCTCTCTCTATCTCTCTTTCTATTTATATCTCTCTCTATCTCTCTTTCTATATATATATATATATATATATATATCTATCTCTCTATCTTTCTTTCTATCTCTCTCTTCAATTCTCTCTCTCTCTCTCTCTATCTCTATCTCTCTTCAATTCTCTCTCTCTCTCTCTATCTCTATCTCTATCTCTCTCTACCTCTCTTCAATTCTCTCTATCTCTATCTCTCTCTATCTCTCTCTATCTATCTCTATCTCTATCTATCTATCTCTATCTCTCTCTATCTATCTCTCTCTCTATCTATCTCTATCTCTCTATCTCTCTCTATCTCTCTATCTCTATCTATCTCTATCTCTATCTCTCTCTATCTATCTCTATCTCTCTCTCTCTCTCTATCTATCTCTATCTCTCTCTATCTTTCTCTATCTCTCTCTATATATATATCTCTCTCTATCTATCTCTATCTCTCTCTATCTATCTCTATCTATCTTTCTATCTATCTCTCTCTCTCTCTTTCTCCATCTCTATCTATCTTTATCTATCTATCTCTCTATCTATCTCTATCTCTCTCTATCTCTCTCTCTCTTTCTCCATCTCTATCTATCTATCTATCTATCTTTATCTATCTATTTATCTATCTATTTCTCTCTATCTCTAACCCATATTATATCTCAGCCTTCCATCCTAGTAGTATGAGGCATGAGTAGAGTAATTGACAAAGATACCCTAAGAAAAATATATCTTGTATCCTTGGTGATCAAGTTCGTGTCCTCATGATTGAGCATTCTTATCTTTCTGTCATATTATTGTCTTGTTTTTTTGCATCTATAACCTAAATAAGTTTCTTTATTTTAGGCTTTGGAAAAGTTGAATCGTCGATTAGATGATGCCGATGCAGAAGCAGAGGCGCGCAAGAAGTCGCTAGAAGATGAGGTTATGAACGTCATTGGTGAAGGCTTGGTGATAGATCAATGGGTAATCATTAATGATTTGAGCTATACATTTTAGGCCATGGTTTTGATCTTTCTTCTTCTTGAACTTGTTTAGAAGGAGAGAAGGGAAAAATATCTTGCTCAACGGAATGGCGAGGTGGACTCATTGTAGAACAAGCAAGGGGTTTGAAACCCAATGGTTTTATATATCATATCTAACACACCCACACCCACACCCACACCCTCACACACGCGTGCATGTACTTGCGCCTATATACGCACCACTTTGTGTAATAATGCATGTTTTAAATGCAACATGCAATCTTGTTTGTGGTAGTAAAATAAATGATTGGAATTGTTTATGTTTTGTTGGTGGGCAATGTATTAATGGGAGGTTTAGATGTTTGTTTTTCGATGTGTATGTATTTTTGTATTATTGTGACAACCTTTTTTAAATATTAGTTGATTTTTTTTAAAATCTTTTTCATTTTTTCATTTTTATTTGTGTGTGTGTGTTTTTTTTTTTTTGTAAATTAAAAAATTGGAAAAAAAAAAGTATGAATAATTTTTGCTTTTTTGATTAGGAAGAAGAAAAGAAAGAAAAATGATAATTTTTTTTAAAAAAATAAAAATCTTCTTGGAGTGTAATTGGTGAAAATAGTTTTTTCTTTGAGAATATTTTTTGTAATTAAAATTAATTTAAAAATAAAAGGTATTCTGAATACATATATATCAAGTAAAATGATTTTTTTTAAAAAAATAACAAAAAATAATTACAAATATTAGTTTTTTAGTAAAATGAATACATATCACAAGTAAAATAGTTTTTTAAAAATAATGTTTTTTAAAAATTATTAAAAAAAATGTACTACATTGAAATTAATTAAGTTGAGTTTTTAATTAAAAAAAATATTAGTTTTTAGTTTTAAATTTTGATTAGAGTAAAGAAAACAAATAAATGAGAACAATTATTTTTATTTAAAAATTGAAAAAAAAAAAAAAACTATACAAAAAATTGCACTAAAAAGACTACTAGGATAAGGAATATGATGGCGGTGATAAGAGGTTTATGATGATGGTGGGGTGGGCGAGCTTCGAACTAGACTCTGTGGACGGCATGGGAACCAGCTTCGGCGTCGTCGTCTTGGGCGAACCTTGCCCAATACCAGTGATCTTTCCAAACTTGGCCCATCTCTTCGATGGGAATACCTTTCGTCTCCGGCAAGAAGTAGAAGACGAAGAGCGACATGAACACCACGAACACGGCGAAGAAGATGAACAAGCCGAACTTCATGTGGCAGAGCATGGTCAAGAATATTTGGGCAACAAGAAATGTGAAGAACATGTTGACGGAGACGGTGATGCTCTGCGCCGCCGATCTGATTTCAAGAGGAAAGATCTCGCTGGGAACCAGCCAACCCAGAGGACCCCATGACCAGGCAAAACCAGAGACGTAGGCGCAGATGAACATGACGACGACAATGGCGTACCACTTAGGCAGGCTTCCAGGGTTCCCATCCATGCCAAACTTAGACGCGATGCAAGCCGAGACGACTCCCTGGCAGACGAGCATCTGCAGTCCACCTTCTAGCAGCAGCTTCCTCCTCCCCCACTTATCGACGCCATAGATGGAAACGAAAGTGGCGGCGACGTTGACGCTGCCGGTTATGACGGCCGACATGAGAGACGCGTCGTTCCCAAACCCAATTGTGTTGAATAGCACGGGCGCGTAGAACATGATCACGTTGATGCCGGTGAGCTGCTGGAAGAAGGGGATCATGATGGACATGACGAGCTGAGGCCTGTACTTGCGCTTGATCAAGTTTCGCCATGGATGCTGCACTTGCTTCGAAACATGGCTGGCCGACACCATATCCTTCAGTTCCTCATCGACATCATCTACCCCTCGAACTTTCTTGAGCTTCTCCCTCGCCTCCTCGAGCTTTCCTCGTTCAATCAGCGAGTTTGGTGTGTCAGTCAAGAACAGCGATCCGCACACGACTATCAGAGCAGGAACCACAGCACCTCCCAAGCTTAGCCTCCATCCCCAGCCACCTGCTATTTTCGCGAATCCATAATTCAGAACGTTGGCTACCAGGATCCCGAACGTGATCATCAGCTGAAACCCAATGTTCAGTGCTCCTCTGTATCTATGCGGCGCCATTTCAGAAAGATACAACGGCACCGACTGCAGCCAAAAACACAGTTGAATAAATTGCACAATTTTAGAAGATGCCAGTTCACAAACTAGGGATGATCACCAAGAACACGATGATCTTATCAATGACACGAGAAGAACTCACCTGGTTTGCAAAGCCAATGCCGAAACCAAGCAACAATCTGCCAACGATCAGCATCCACACCCCCTGCGCGAATCCATTGATGAAGGCGCCGACGCAGAAGAGAGAACCTCCAAACAGCATGGATAATCTTCGTCCAAAAGTCCGCGTCACCTTCGACGCGACCAGAGAAGATAACAGAGCCGCCAGGTACAGCGATGAGGTGAACATTGTCAGGTACTCATTGTTGTACTGGCAATACTGGTTCTTCGACACGTGCGCTTGCTGTCTCTCATAAACCGATGGAAAAAATTTCTTCAGAAACGGCGGCATCGACGTTACTCCACCTGTTCAGCATCAAAAATCAAAAAAAAAAAAACCCCCCCCCATTAGCATCGCCATCATACTACGGCTCGTAGACTGGTTCGAGTCTGCACTTCACCACACAGGGATACACACGATGTTACCTGAAATACCGATATCGTAACCAAAAATCAAGCCGCCCATGGAGCCGACGATGCACGTCAGGAGCACGTAGAAAGTAACCATTCCGGGATAATTCTTGTTCCGATGGCGATGGCCATCGGAAGGGACCGAGTGATTCATCTCTCAGGGATTCCAAGCTTCCCAGAGAACTGCCACGTGAGGTGAGTAACCAGATTTCAGTTATTTATAACGTTGGATTTGAAGAAGAACCATTCTTGCGGACATCGTTATTGAGTTTGTTATTGATAACAGAAACGCTATCTCGTTGTTCATGATCGAGGTCGACGAAGATGGATATCGTCATTTCAAAGTCGATAAAGATGGAATGTGGATCATGATCCTTTCCTATTGCCCTGTTTAAATTCTTGTTCATAATTCAATAAAAATTATATTTGCTTACCAACCTGAACCCCAAAATTTAAATAAAAAAATATTCGAATTTTAGTTCCCTTAAACATATACATATAATCTTACGTCACCACACACACACACACACACACACACACAGCACACACACACAATATTAAAGATTTAATTTTTAAGAAACACGATATTTCCCATAAATTATAATTAGTTTTCAAAACAAATAAAAATAACAATTTTCTTATTTTTTTTTTTTAAATGAAAGTTAAGATTGAAGACCAAAAGCAATTAAATAACGTTTTTTTTTGGCAACATTTTAAAAAACTAAATTGGTAAAAAAAAATTATTTAATTTGTACCAAAAATAAAAAACATTATAATATAAAGTATTACAACCATTAAATGCAAATACTCTTAGCTTTTGACTTATTAAAAAAATACATTATAATATGAAAAAAAAAATAGTATCATCTTGATTAATTAAAACCATATTTTTTTTTAATCATAATTCAACAATTTTATTTTTTGACATTTAATTTCATATTTATTATTGAAACACGAGATTGAAACTAAGAACAACAATGCTCACATTCATCATCAACATAAAAGATCAACATTTTATAAGTAAAAAGAAAGAATTGTCATATAAATTTTAAGAACACCCACGCTAATCAAAATCAACACAAGACAAGTACCCAAACACCAAAAATTGGCCAAAAAAATAAAAAAAAGTGAGCCAAGCAGCACCGTAAGTTTCTTCTACAAGAATATACAAGAAAGGCTGATTTCCCCTGGTAGAAAACTAATTAATTTTTGTTTTTTTGTTTTTTTTTTTTACTTTTTACTACTAGGAGGTGACAAAAGGTGGCAACTTGGGGGAATAGATGGGCACACATATACATAAACAAACGCAAATTATAAGAGAGTGAGTGGGGGAAGAAGAAAGCACAAAATTTCATGGTTGGAGAGCAGCACCTTTGCGTTGTTTCAGAAGAACTTGATTGGAGAGAAGAATTGGGAAAAAGAGAGGAGAGGTGTTCTTTTCAAGGAGCCATGAGCCCATCAATGGTGTAGGAGAGAGACTTGGCCCAGTCTGCGCGGAGGAGCAGGGTTTGTAACGTATGCATCACATTGTAATTTGGATCAAGCTTCCGTTGCCAGCCCTACAAAACCCAAATCAAAATGATGAAAGCAGAGCACAAGCTTGCCCATGGCCCATACAGAGGGGTGAGTCTTCCCTGCTAACCCACTCGTGGGCAGCCTCGAACCAGATTAGACGGCTCTGAGAGCCACCCCCAGGTTAGCCCAGGCTTGGCTGAGGGAGGGACCCGAACCCAAGACCAGTCAGGCATGACAAAGAAGTTACCTCCAGTACCAGAGTCGTGACTATAACTGTGCAGACGCTGGAATCGATGTTCACCCTGTGGTGCCTGACTTTTTCAAGCAGCTGCTGCATGCACTCGGCAGGGTGCACGGCATCACCCTCTGGGGTGCCCCAAAAAGCAAAGGACTCTGCTACTTCCTGCAAGAGAACAGCAACACGATGATGGGACTTGGGCGCAATTCCACATGCATGGCTCAAATGAACCTCGGAGAATCAGCCAGGCACCTCGATGAAGGCCTTGGGATTTGGGCAATTCTGCTGCTTCGACAGTCTGAGAGTGCACTCTGCTGCAGTGCGGCCGTCTCTGCGAGCAACGGCCTTGAAAAAATCAACTAGATTCCCCCTATCACTCCTAGATAGCTCTGCAGTCATGCCCACATCGAGAAAAATGATGTGCGGGTTCTTCTTGAAAAGCAGCCTCTGAGACAAATTTTCACGAGCCACACGAACCAGTATGTTGCCGGGGTGCATATCTGCATGAATGAAGTTATCCACCTGACAGGACAATTTTGGAAGATGATGAGCTGGCAAAGAATTTTTAATATCCAAATTAAGTCAACACACACACACACACACACATATATAGAAAGGTGAAGCTCTAAGGTCACATGGTAGTGCATGTGACCTAGGGAATAGGGATGCGTTAAGTGTGCATTTAAAACTATGTTTAGAAGAAAAGAAAGGTTTGAGTGTCTCACCAGAAGCATCTTCAGAAGTGCATGAGTGCCGATGTGAGCCAGAGCAGTCTTAACTCTATTGGGTCCCTGGATCTCATCAAGATATCTAGAAACACTCTCCCCATGCTCATAACTCTCTACCAAAACAGCAGGATGTATAAATGGAAACACGGGCTTGGGGAAGGAGACATTCTTCCATTTCCTGAAATTGTATAAAAAACGGTTCAGATGGGCAGCTTCCCTTGCAAGATCTACCTGAGACATCATGAAGACTGCAAATTGCTGCACACCCTCATCCAATCTCAACCAACTCAGAGCAGGAATGAACTTCGATATCTTTGCCAGTAAGTTAATAATCACAAAATCTCTCCTGATTGATTCGCCAACACCAGGATGCCTCACCTTGACGGCAACCACCATAGGCTTCACTTCCTTCTGGTTTGGGTACCTGAACTTCAAGGATGCACGATGAACTTGAGCAATGCTTCCAGAGGCCACAGGAACCTCTTCGAAGCCCTCGAAGATTTCTGAAAGCTTGCGGCCAAATGCTGTTTCTATGCTTCTCTTAGTGTAGGCAAAGCTATGTTCAGGAGACTTGCTATGGAGTTCAGAAAGCTTTGTGCATAGATCTCTGGGGAAAAGATCAGGCCGTGTGGCTGCCCATTGGCCCCACTTTATGAATGCTGGGCCAGCTTTTTCTAGCGTCCGATGAACGACACAGAGCCACATCTCCCTGAACTTTGGCCCACAAGAGTCAGCAAATGGTCCCAGCATCATGCTTGGAGAGAGGAGAATTGCTAAATATAGAGCTCTTGCTACCATGAGAAAGCATTCGACAATGGCAGATACTATTGATGTTATATAAGCATGTCCTTCATGAGCATGGATATAAAGCGAACCATGGGGGAAGAAATGATCAGACTCGACTAGAGTTGGATGTGTTAGAGCCACATGTCCGCAAGTAAACGCGAAAACGCCAGGAACCAGAAAATGGGTCCTCGTCAGAGCCAAGGTAACTGCCTGAGCAACCCTACCTATCCTAGGAAAAATACTGCCTTTTGAAGAACCAGTATTAGAAAATAGTTTCCAGGCGAATTGGGCATGATTTGAAGCAGAAGCAGTAGGATCAATGGAATACTTTCTGGAAAAGTAGCTTCTACAATAATGTTTCTTCACATTGCACCATGTGTGAGAGATAAAACCTCTGTTAGGAAACCTACAATGGCAGTAGCATCTATATTGATGTAGCTGCGAGCCTATCATGAACAGTAGCCCATGCTTCTGCAATTCTGACTCCCTGTCCCTCTGTTTTAATAAAACCATCTCTCCCAACCTCCTAGCGTTTTCAACAGTGAAATGTCTGCAACAAAACCTTTTATCAATCACCCTTGTTCATCGGATGAGCTAAAACAGAGCTTTTGCTCGACAGATGAATGCATATGAATGCGACAACCACAAAAAATGCAGAATATTCAACAACCAAACAAAATTAACGGGTGACGACTAATTAAATTTCCAAGGAAGAACAATCCATACATTTTTTATCTCTGATATGAAATGAATGAAGTCACCAATGCAAATCAGAAATTCGTATCAACTGTAATTGTATCAGACCAATCAACAGGAAACCACTCAGAAACCCCGTGCAAATGAAAGAACATCTAATACAATTCAATGGATTCGATATTCATCACATTTGGGACGCATGGTTGAATGATTATAGTAACCCTAGCCACTCATCGATTGGAAATAGGAATTCACTTGTCAACCCTATGATCATGCCAACATAAATGCTACTAGCCTGCCGATGGGAGAAGATGCTCTACAAAATCGCACTCTTAACTTCCACTTGTGAAGTTAGGATGCAAGGAAAGTGAATCCATCTCACTGATGCGTTCTTTTCCTAGGGTTCGCCATGATTGAAAACACAAATCAAGAAGGCTTAATTCTTACAATAGGGGCGATGAATTGAATTGGAATACCATACATATGAATCAACAACCCTAACAGAACGAACCAAATTAGAGTTGCGATAGAACCATTACAAAATGAGGGACCTCGACAAACCTGGACATGGCTAAAAGAATAACAAGCAGCTGTTATTGCACAAGGCATTTTCTTCGAGGATTGTAATTCTGTATTGTGTTTCGAGGAAGATCAACACACTATTTTTGTTCTTCTGATGAGGATAATTGAGAGGAGGAGACGAACTAGTTAAATTTGTTGGATGAAAGTAATGATTGATGATTGACGCAAGGGAATATGGGCGGCTACGGCGCACTGGACGCTTTCGTGAACGGTCTCCGCCCTGTTGAGAACTGAGAAGCTCAAAATATTTTGATGGTCGGACACAATAAAATAAAACCCGCAATAATTTTAAAATAGAAAATTTACTTTTAAATCAATATATACACAATAAATAAAATACAAGTAAAAATAAATTTAGACTTTTGGAATGATTCTAAAAGGAGGGGGGACCTCCTTTTATAAAAAATAAATCTAAAAACCCTAGAGGAATTTCTGAAATGGGCTAGGTGAGTTTCACCTAACTTATCTATAATATTCACCTACTTGAAAGTTGAAAATCAATTTTTTCACTTGTCAATAGGTAATTTCATTATTACTAAGTCACATGAAATTTTATACCATTCAAACTTGTCAGTGTTGATCGGATTAGTCAAAATATCAACTATGTTTTTATCAGTGTGAATCTTTTGCATATACATACACACTTCTTTCTTTAATTTTCTCTTGTATAAAATGATATTGTACCCTGATGTATTTTGACTTTGAGTGAATTACTGGATTACTTACTAAGTATGAAGTACTTTGACTATCACAAAATATAGTAACTTTATTTTGCTTGTGTTTAATCTCTTCCAGTACAATCATATTGTTTATTTACTGGCTTGTGTAGGTGCAACATATTCTATTTCTATTGTAGAAGTATATATAATAAATTATGACCTTGAAATCCAACTTATAGCTCTTCCATCAAGAGTAAAAATATAGCCCGTGCTCCAACATAGGTTGCATTAACATAGCCTTTGACAATAAGATAAGGTTTGACATCCATAACATAATGCATCATTTGAGGTTCCTTCTTGGATATTATTATTATTATTATTATTATTATTATTATTATTTCCCAATGCAAGTTTTCTATTTTTATTGGATATCTCATAGTTTTTTATTACTTTTAATGGATCTAGAGTCATTACCAATAAATGGTGTTAGCAAAAGTTATCATTTCTATTAAGTGATGATTGTAGTGTTTTGAGTACATAAAAAGTGTAAGTGCCTTATGTGAATAATAAAAAAAATAAAAAATGAAACCTATATAGTGTATTTGTTAGTCTCAAAAGTGGCCTAATCCATAAGTTTTGTTAGCTTTGAAAAATATATATATATATATATATATATATATATATATATATATATATATAAATTGCTCACAAGCATGATGATGTATATGACATAACATGAACTTTATTATGAGAGTCATTCAAGTGCATTGTTACAAGACATTTAGGGATATCCCAAAGGTTGATTGTTCTTATAACTCATGAACATGAATTTTGATAATGTGGATGCATTGTTAATTGTTTTTATATATTCAAAGATAGTAGAAACAATTATCTTTTTTAGGATATATATTTACCAAATTATGTTATCTTCCTTAACATTGTTATGTTGCATTTAGTGCATTGATGAATTTCCCTAAGATGAACATCAATATATATATATATATATATATATATTACTAAGTGTATATTTTGAAAATTTGATAAGCATGATAGTATGAAATTCAAAGCATTAATGCTTCAATGTTATTTATTGTAATACCTATACATGTGCACTCACATTTCTCTTTCATTATAATGTATAATAGTCTCAAGTTTTCTAATTATAATGAACTTATCCACTTTTACCTTAGAGTAATGGATCTACATATGGCACTTCAAGTAGAGAAGCCAATAACTCTTAGTGTTTTAAACACTAATGAAGAGAGAATTCATTATAAAAATTAGGAAAGGTCAACCAAAATAAGTCTAATGTACATGTTAATGAGCACATCAAATAATATTAAAATAGTTCTCCCAAATTTTGAGTGTCAAAGAAATGTTAAAAATTTGTTGAAGAGCACTCACAAATAGTTGATAACTATCTTCATGTGACATATTAATGTCACATGAAATTTGATGATTCTTGTACTATGCTTGATCATCTCATTGAGATGACTAAGTTGTCGGCAATACTAAAGCCATTAGGAAAGGAGATTGATGAAAGTTTCCTTGTGCATTGTTAGACATGTTATAATGCACTATGATTATTGTAAGTATACTGGTCTAACAACTATTATAGGATTGGGTTAACTTAATTATGTATGAAGAATTCAGTTTCTCTTGATTCTTGTATTTGTGGTTATAAATTATTGGTTTATAGGGCGATAGGGTATGTGTGATCTCTACTCGCACATTTCAGTAACACTTCTCACACTTATATATTAGTCACTTGCGCACTATTATATTACCTTTTGGTTCATATAGGCAATAAGAATGATATTAAGTGTTCATCCCTTTAAGTTGGAGTGATTTCATTGATATATAGTTCATGAGTTTCTGGTAAAAGGGTCATGAAATACATGTGACCTCTACTCGAACATGTCGATTACACTACTCACACTTATCTCCTAGTCACCTGCACATTATCACATTTCATATCATGGCCTATAAGGATTAGAGTTCACCATTTCATCCCCTTGAGGCAGGGCTTTGCTATATGAAGAATACTTATATTGCATACTCTTCTTATTCACATGTCATAATTATTATATGAGACATTAAACCTTACATTGTAAATATTCATACAATAATATAGGTAATTAATTGGTCACCTAGCACAATCCATGTGAAAAATGTCTCAACTATGTGGCATAAGAATCACATTATTCCATGGTTGTAGAATAATTAAAGATGTCTCTAGGAAATTTATTGGTCAACTATCTTAGTCCATGATGATAGATTTCCATGAGCATGTGGACTTGTTCACCTTTCATAGTCTCTCTAAGATCCACACAGTGACATGAAAGTAACTAACAATTTCATGCATTGTAATTCATATAGTTTGACATATTATATTAGGAAATTTTCATGCATAAATCCATAACCAACCCTATATATAGTGTTTAGCCCATCACTGAAAAATAATCACGTAGTGCTAAAGATTCAATTTCCTTTCTAATCTATAGAAGAAGAGAAGAGGAGAATCATAATATGAAATTAATCTTCTTCCTTGTAAAGAAATTTCTTTGTTAAGTCCTCTAGGATTTTCATTTAATTTTTAGCCGAAGTTAGTACTAACTTTGACTGGATTTCTTATTCTTACTACATTTGTTTCTAAGTATTGAGCATTCCATGCTACCTGTTTCATGCCACAACTTTCATTGGCTTGGATCCCATTTTCAACCTCTATGGCTCAACTCCTTGTTCCTTTTTTATATCCACGGCAAACGAACTTGAAAAAATAGAAATAATCTTTTGTCCAAGTGTCGGATACTACAAATGTATGTCTTCTACTAGTTCATGTCAAGACTTCATAAATAGTGTCATGACTCAAACCATGCATGTTAGCTTTATGTGCTATGTGACCATGAAAATTGATGTCACGACCTAAGAATATTATCATAATCAAGAATGAATATCATGGTTAATAAATAATATCGTGATGTGTGATATATTTTTAAGATTGAAGATGAATATGATGACTAATAAATTATGTCACAACTAAAGATGGATGTGGTGGCTAATAAATTATGTCATAATAGAAAGAATAAAGTTGAGACTAACTCTATGTATTTTCTAGGTTTAGAGGGTTATTGTCCTTGGGAACCCTTCTTTACTAATGTGAATGTCACAGACTAATTCTATCTCAGATAAAGAATTATCAATGAAAAAAGTTAAAAATAGTATTTTGAATGATGAAATAAGAAAAAAATTATTCATTTTTCTTCATTAGCAACATTATTAGTTATCATGAGAAGCAATTTTTAGAGTTCTAGGAATTTTTAAAATTGTAGAAGTAATTATAGAGGTAGTTTTTGAATATAGAATATTATTACTATGACAAGAGATGACATACTAAAAGATTCTATTATATTTGAAAAAAAAGAAAACCACATGCAAAGATGGTAACTTAGCTAACATAACTAATGATGAATCCAATTGGATAACAGACAGTGACATCACTACTCATGCTATTTGTCAATCAAATTTATTATTGTGGAGTAGTTAGAATAAACAATAATATTATAGCAGAGGTTGATAATGAATTGATAATGCTTTTATTTAGGGACGTAAAACATATTTCTAATATTATAATGAACTTTCTTTCCACCAACAAGCTAGATGATGATGGTTATCTCAATCATTTAGAGATGATAAATGGAAACAACAGGAGCATCTATAGTAATAGCTGGGAGCTTAAGAAATTCTAACCAATACTTGTTACAAGTTGGAATTTTAAGTGATTTTATTTTTATTCATACAATTAAAACTGAAATTATATTTTCTCTTGAATTGAGACATAAAATACTTGCTCACATGATTGATAAAGGAATTGTAGAACTACATCAAAAGAATTATTTTGCAAGGCTAACTAACAATCTTTAGAAATTCTTTCACTACATGACTAAAAAATAAAGAAGGGTTGCTTTTCAACATTCTCACTCGTCTTTAAGAGATGAGTATCCGCTTGATTTGATTCACTCATGTATTTAATGTATTCAAAATAAATAGAACTATATTAGGATGGATTTGAAGTCTGTTGTTCGCGTCCTAGTTCAGTCTTCCTAAATCTTTCTAGAGATAAGCTCTTAGCATTGTAGTTTATTCCATGAACCCATCATCCTCTATTCCTCTTCATCACAATGATCTCAATAGAATTTAGTTAGGTAAAAAAGTTAATTGTAATCAATTGAGTGTCTTGGGATACATTTCTTTTGTTTGTATATCAAAAGACAAGATATAAACTTGATCACATGTATTATCAGTGTATTTTTTGTAGTATATGATAAAAAAAAATTATTTAGATTGTATAATACATTTAAAAAGAAACTCATTTGTAGTAAAATTAAACATGAATTGAATATTTTTAAGGCTGACAACAAGGTGGAAGAATGTGGATATGAAGAATAAAATCTACCACATGTTGAGGATAGAGATTCTAATGTCAAACAAAATATGAACAATATTTGTATTTCTCAACTTACCTCCTAATACCTTTGAAATGATTTGCTATAATTAGCAAACTTCAATAAAATCTTCCGCACAAGATGTCATTATGATTACCAAAAGGGAGAACCATGAAAAATTGTAGAAACTCTATTGAGTTAACAAATGAAAGAGTGATTAGACATTATGCTAGAGAAATTAAATGTTTAGTATGAAATTACATGCTTATGAACTATCTCCTTCAAGAATTGTTGGATGTTTAGATTAACACATCAAAGATCATTCCTTTTCTCTGAGATTTAAAGTTTGATTGGTTTTCAAGGGTATCAGCCATGAAATTGGAATAGATTATGATAAATTATTTGCTCCAGTAATTAAAAAAATCTTCTATTCATGTTGTGTTGTGTCTAGCTTTAGCCTAGACTTGGAAGGAAATTAACATTTTTAAGTGAAGGGTTGGAGGAATATATATATATGAAATAACCAAAATAGTTTACTATTAAGTGTAAAGAACATTTCATATAGACTAAAGAAAAGCCTATATAGATTGAAATCAAATACTAGTTCTAGGCAGTGATATTTGAAGTTTGAATCTATTATTGAAAATCATGAGTATTATAAAACTTCTCTTGACAATTATGTATTTGTGCAACATTATTGTAAGGATGATTTCATAATCTTACTTCTATGTTGATAATATTCTTATTATTGACAAATGTATGTTAAGAATGAAAAATATGAAGAATCATTTAAATAATTCCTTTGCTACGATGTGTCATGCGAAGTTACAACTTTGGATATATATTATATGCCACAAACAACATTAAAAATTATTCTTGTTAAAACAAATATATTGAGAGAAATCTTAGAAGGTTTAACATGAATAAGGTCATATCCACCAGTTCATCTCTTTCTAATCTTTTTAAACTTTGCTCTAACTGGGATTATTGTGCAAATGAAGATAGGGCTAGGGTGGGTAGGGCTCCTTATTATTTAAACAATCTTGGTAGGGAACATTGGAATGCTATTAAGTTATTCTTAAGATATCTTCGTGGTACTTTTACACTAAAATTTTTCTTTCGATGTAATAACCCTAAACTTATATGTTACAGTAACATTGATATAATAGGTGACAAAGATTCTCATGGATCTATCTCTAGAAACCCAGTCACTGTGTTTTATCTACCATAGAAGTTGAGTTCATTGTTGTCACTAAGACATGCAAAGAATTATTAAGGATGAAGAATTTCATCCATGAACTAGGTATTTTTCAAAATTATTATTATCTAAATTATGATAGTCAAAGTGTGATGTTCATCTTGGTATGAATTCTTTTTTCCATTTTTTTCCAAATATGTTAATGTAAATTTTGATTGGATGAGAAATATTCTTAGTTAATACTACATAATTATTATTTAAAACAATTCACATGAGTGATAATGGTTGAAGTATGATAACAATTTCTCTATAAAAAAAAAGATTAATATCTACTACAAGATTTATGGATTGACCATCTTATACACTTGATTTCATTTGTATGATTGGGTTTTGTTGGGTTTGTTGCTCTCATAAGTATATAAATTCAAGAAATGGAACAAATGAAATAGAAAAATGAAAGTTGAGCCATTTACATGTGGGTTACATGTAGTTTTTACTTATGGTGATCGTCTCAAAAACAAAAGGATGAAAGGGGAACACATGCGCTATTAGTTTTTCATTTTTCTTTTCTCTTTCGAGATGATGTAATTTTTATTTTGGCAGTTGCTATTTCTCAAACACTATAGCAAAAACAAGATGGTGGTGATGTTACATATGTTATTTGGTGAGAAGAATGACCAATCTTCTCTACTCATAATGAAATATTCTCTACCTGACAAGCAAATTAATCAAATCTACTTCAAGTTGAGACATTCATCTCCCTTTGCCATCATTAGAGAAACATAAATTCCTTTGAGTAGATTCTTTCTTTCAAAAATAATGATTTATTATTCTCCAACCTAGTTTATTCTTAAGTCCACTTCTATTAGTTGCACCTATTAAATACTTTTTGTTCTCTCTAAATCTAATCACATGCTTGTTAATTTTGTTCACTAGTATCAGAGCAGGAATCCTAAAACTAATGTGATGTGGAAGTAAATATAAACAGTATGGTTGTCTGATTGTGAAATAGGGAAGACCGCTGTACCCTAGAGGACATGAGTTTGATCCCTAAGAATGCCAGATAAGTACCTTTGGGTGTCTTTGCCAAATGCCTTATTCAAACTACCAAACTCTTGAGGACATGACTTCGATCCACAATAATACTAGATATATGTCTAAGGGTGTTTTTTCCAAATGCCCTATCGAGACTACCTAATTCTTGAGGACATGAATTCAATCCCCAGGAATGTCAGTTATATGCCTTAGGGTGTCTTTGCCAAACACTCTATTATACTGCCTAGCCCTAGATGATCATACTTCCATAGTTGTTGAAGACTATCATTTGCTTTATGATGACTTACCTAACATAACTAATGATGAATCCAATTGGATAATAGGTTGTGGAGTCGCTACACAAAAGAATTTATTTATCTCTTATAAATATGAAATTTATAGAGTTCTTAGAATCAAAAGTAATGTTGTAGCAAAGGTTGTCAGTGGAGGTGATGCATGCTTGAAAGTTCTTAATGACTTGATATTACTTCTCAAAGATGTCAAACATATTCCTAATATTAGAATGAACATAATTTCCAACAATAAGTTATAGCTTATATGATGATGATTGTTTCAATCAGTTTAGAGATAGTAAATGAAAACCAACAAGATGATATGTGGATTCCCCTTGAATTATGGCATAATATACATACTCGCATGAGTTGGAAATGATTGGGATAAAATGTGACTTTTCAATATTATCAATCTTCTTTGGGGAACGAGTTATTTTTGACGTGGTACATTTATTATCTTGAAATTATTTAAACTTTTTTTTATCATTGTAAGAGAGATCAAGTAGGAAACTAAATGGGAAAATTATGTTTAGGTACACCCACCAAAAAAAAATCTTTTTATAATTTAATATTAATTAATTCAATAAGTACTAAAGAATACATATTATAAACTCGTGATTTAAATATAAAATACACATTTAAAATACAAAAACAAAAAAAAAATCAGAAAACTATACATTGTGCAAGAATTGGGACACATACTTCTAGAGAGAAAAAGTGAGGTATTGGAGATAAAGGGTGGAGAGAGAGGGATATAGAGAAAGGGAGATAGAGGGTTAGAGAGAGAGGGGGAGGGAGAGAGGGAGGGAGAGGGGGAAGAGAGAGAGAGAGAGAGAGAGAGGGATAGAGGAATAGATAGAGAGATAAGAGAGAAATGGAGGGAGATAGAGGGATAGAGAGACAGGAGGGAGAGAGTGAGGAAAGGAGGGGGAGAGAGGGGGGAGAGAGAGAGAGAGGGGAGGGAGAGTGTGAGAATGGGAGGGGGAGAGGGATAGAGAGAGAGGTAAGAAGGGAGGGTGAGAGAGGGATAGAGAGAGAGAGAGAGAGAGAGAGAGGGAGGGAGGGAAGGAGGGGGTAAGAGGGAGAGAGAGAGAGAGAGAGGGAGGGAAGAAGGGGGGGAGAGGGATAGAGAGAGGGAGGAAGGGAGGGGGAGAGAGGGATAGAGAGAGAGGGGAGGGAGGGAGGGAGAGGGGGGGAGGGCGGGAGAGGGGGGGAGGGAGGGAAGGAGGGAGAGGGGGGGAGGGAGGGAAGGAGGGAGAGGGGGGGAGGGCGAGCGGGAGGGAGGGAGGGAGGGGAGGGAGAGAGGGAGATAGAGGGTTAGAGAGAGAAAGAGGGATATAGAGGGAGGGAGGGGGAAAGGGCGAGAGAGAGAGAGAGAGATAGAAGGATAGAGAGGGGGGATAGAGGAATGGAGAGAGAGGAGAGAGAAAGAGAGGGAGATAGAGGAATAGAGAGGGGAGGAATGGAAGGAGAGCGAGGAGGGAGGGAGGGGGGAGAGAGAGAGGGAGGGAGGGAAGAGAGATTTTTTGGTTCACCACAACATAATTTTTGTTAACTTAATTTAATAAACAGCATTACCAAAAATACAATTGATTCGAATTTAAAGGAACATTCAGATTAATATTCATCACAATGAAGCAGTACAGAGTTGGTATTATTCAAAGAATAATAAATTACATCGCAAAAAAATATAAAAGAAAATAAACAAATAAACAGATAAAAAAAATAAAAAAAAAACAAAAAAAAAAGTAGGCGGTGGATGCTGGGCTGGGCTTCAGTTTCCAAGGCCTTATCCAAACAAAGGACCTCAAATTCGACTCGAATCTCTTCCAAAGATAAATCGTCTCATCCAATCAGATATCACCAATGCCCTTGTCCGCCAGCTCACCAGCTTGCTGAATGCCAAATTATATTAAATATTAAATCAACTTCATTTCACACACACACACACACACACACACACACACACGCACACACGGGCATATAATATAATAACTTAAAATGAGTGAAAATATGAGAGAGAGAATTATGTTTTAAGGTATCTAAATATTAAATAATTCGTGATAAATAAAATAAATTATATAAAATAACTGAAAATGATTATAAAAGGTGGAAAGTTACATTTAAGTATATACCACTTAAAATTTTTTAAATAACATGATTGATATCTTGTTTTTAGAAACCATATTTCTCTCCTCTCTCGCCTCTCTCTCTCTCTCTCTCTCTCTCTCTCTCCTCTCTCTCCTCTCCCTCTCCACTCTCTCTCTCTCTCTATCTCTCCCCTCTCTCTCTCCTCTCTCCCTCTCCCCCTCTCTTCTATATCTCTCTCTCCTCTCTTCTATATCTCTCTCTACTCTCTTCTATATCTCTCTCCTCTCTCCCTCTCCCCCTCTCTTCTATATCTCCTCTCCTCTCTTCTATATCTCTCTCTCCTCTCTTCTATATCTCTCTCCTCTCTCCCTCTTCTCTCTCTCTTCTTTGCATACTCAAAGACAATTCAATGGTACCAACAATATAATAGTCTGATAGACAAAGAAACAAGAATGACCAACCCTGAGGGAACATGTTCCGACCACGGGGGCACGAGTCCCATCCCCAAAGTAACAAGAGATGCAAAATACGCGACCCACTATATTTTTCACATCTTCTATTCGTATTGAAGGGATGAGAGTCTTAACTACTTCGACACCAGGTTCCAAGACTCACATTCGTGGGGACTAAGATATAATATGAGATGAGTTGAAAAAAAAAGAAATAGAACATACAAATATACAAGTGTTCTACTTACATGAGTTGTTGATGAGCAAGAGAGATGGAAAACGAAAGAGGATGGAAGGAGAGAGAGAGAGAGAGAGAGAGAGCAATAATGAGATAGATGAAGCAAGGTAGAGAGAGAAAGTAAGAGAGAGAGAGAGAGCAAAAAATGAGATAGATGAAGCAAGGTAGAGAGAGAAAGTAGGAGGGAGAGAGAGCAAAAAATGAGATAGATGAAGCAAGGTAGAGAGAGAAAGTAGGAGAGAGAAAGAGAGAACAAAATGAGATAGATGAAGCAAGGTAGAGAGAGAAAATAGGAGAGAAAGAGAGAGATAAAGCAAAAAGAGATAGATGAAGCAAGGTAGAGAGAGAAAGTAAGAGAGAGAGAGAGAGCAAAAAATGAGATAGATGAAGCAATGTAGAGAGAGAAAGTAGGAGAGAAAGAAAGAGAACAAAAATGAGATAGATGAAGCAATGTAGAGAGAGAGAAAGTAAGAGAGAGAGAGAGAGCAAAAAATGAGATAGATGAAGCAAGGTAAAGAGAGAAAGTAGGAGAGAGAAGATGAATGAAAATGAGATAGACGAAGCTACGTAGGCATAGAAAGTAGGAGAGAGAGAGAAGAGTAAAAAGAGAGATACACGGAGTCATCCTGCTAGAGATCATAAATATCATACTTAGTACACAAAACTCTCATTTTAGTATAAAACTAGGAGAGATCAATATTTTGACAATTTTACCCCTGACAATTAGAGATAGACTATTATCGCCCTTGAATGCAAACAGGCATCAACTCTACTTTATTATAATCTTGACTATTTATATCTTATAATATTAATTATTATAGTTATACCCTAAACACTAATTAACACACACACACACACACATATATATATATATATATGTAGCTAGTCTAGTGGGCAGGGGCAGCTCAAATTACCTGGCATAGACGGAATACCAGAGCCACTGTGTGCTGTGCCCAATTGAAACCCAATCGCCTGGAAGTTGGGCGGCGGTCTGCTCTCCTCCCAAAGGGGCAAATTGCCCCAAGTGCTTGTACCTGAAATCAATTTTGTTAGTAGAAATCACTTCTGGTGAGGGTGGGTCAGCCTGCCCCTGCATGCATCACACAAGTGAGATGAGGCTCCGGCTCCCCTTTTACAGTGGGGAGAGCATCTTAGAGAGTTCCACACCATCATCTAGAATGTTCTAGAACATTCTAGAACCTTCTCGGATCTCAACAAAAGAGAAGAGGCTCATATTGTTCTGTATAGCAGAAATCACCTATGATGAGCGCGCACTGGAAATACCAGCCAAGGGCAAGGTCGTAAATACACTACTTGCTCCGCAAATGAATACCACCTCATCACATATTTAGAAGAACATAAAAGTTGCGAAGAACTAAAAAAAAATAATAATAATAATTATTATTATTATTATATATAATAATAATAAGAATATATAATAATAATATTACCAAGAGAGGATAAGAAATATATAAAAAATAATAATAAAATACCCATGAGATTTATTTTAATTATAATATTAGTTATTACTTATTTCCAAAGGGCATAATCAGACTGTGGTTGGGCTGGGCTGGGCTGGGCCAGGCCCAAAATGACAGTCATCGGTCGGCACAAGTGAAGCCGGGGGGGAACATACCTGAAGGGACGAAACCGGTGGCGACCTTCTCCCCTGTATCTCAGAGGCCCTTCAGGATACTTTTCGGCCTTCTCCATGCGGTTGAAGCAATCCGCAAGGTAAGCACCCTGTTGTGCTGCAACCTGGATAGAAAAAGAACAACAAATTAAATATATTTTTTAATCCAAATAAAAATTAAAAATACACACACACACACACTCACTCACTCACACACACACACACACACACACATAAACGTTGCACAATTTGCCTATGGAAAAGAAAAGAAAAAAAAAACACGTGCCTGGGCAGTTGCCGGCAGGTTCTTCATCTGAGAGTCTACTTGGGAGAGAGCAGTCTTGAACTCCTCGATGTCGAGCTCAATCAACTCGGTTTTATTCTTCTTTTTGGCTTCCTGCAAGAGGTCGACAACATTTCGCAGCTTCTTCTTCTTCAAATAAAGATCCACCTGAGGATATCTTTCACATATGTCATCAATGGCTTCCTGAAATTCTTTAGCTGTCAGTGTTCCAGATTTGTCTTTGTCCGCCTTCTTGAATATTGCTGAGATATCTTCCTGAGAGAGAGAGAGAGTGAGTGAGTGAGGGTGGGTGGGTGAGAGAGAGTGTGGGTGAGAGTGAGTGAGAGTGTGTGTGTGAGTGAGAAAGAGAAATGGGGGAGTGAGAGAGAGAGAGAGAGAGAGAGAGAGAGAGCGAGAGAGAGGGGGGAGTGAGTGAGAGGGAGTGTGAGAGCGAGAGAGAGGGAGGGAGTGAGTGAGCGAGAGAGAGGGAGTGAGCGAGAGAGAGAGAGAGAGTTGTGAGAGCGAGAGAGAGAGAGAGAGAGTTGTGAGAGCGAGAGAGAGAGAGAGAGAGAGTTGTGAGAGCGAGAGAGAGAGAGAGAGGGAGAGTGTGTGTATGTGTGAGATAGAGAGAGAGAGAGAGTGTGTGTGTGTGATAGAGAGAGAGTATGAGTGTGTGTGTGTGTGTGTGATAGAGAGAGAGTATGAGTGTGTGTGTGAGATAAAGAGAGAGAGAGAGTGTGTGTGTGTGTGTGATAGAGAGAGAGTATGAGTGTGTGTGTGAGATAAAGAGAGAGAGAGAGAGTGTGTGTGTGTGTGTGATAGAGAGAGAGTATGAGTGTGTGTGTGAGATAAAGAGAGAGAGAGAGTGTGTGTGTGTGTGTGAGAAAGAGAGAGTATGAGTGTGTGTGTGTGTGAGATAAAGAGAAAGAGAGAGAGAGTGTGTGTGTGTGTGTGATAGAGAGAGAGTATGAGTGAGTGTGTGTGTGTGAGAGAGAGTGTGTGTGAGAAAGAGAGAGCGGGAGAGAGTGAGAAAGAGAGAGCGGAGAGAGTGAGAAAAAGAGAGCAGGAGAGAGTGAGAAAGAGAGAGCGGGAGAGGGTGAGAAAGAGAGAGCGGGAGAGAGTGAGAAAGAGAGAATGGGAGAGAGTGAGAAAGAGAGGGAGGGAGGGAGGGAGAGAGAGTCTGTGTGTGTGATAGAAATAAAATGGAAAAAATTGAGAGAATGAGAGAGTGAGAGTGAGCGAGTGTCAGTGAGAGAGAGAGAGTATGACAGAAAGGGTGAAAGAGAGAAGAGAGAGAAAGAGAACTAGCCGACATGCTCAATATGATATGGTTGGCCCGCATAATGCAGAGCCACGCTGGACCGTCATTGTCGAATTTCTATTGCATGAAAACATAATGAGTAGCCAACTTATGTGACTGTGACTGGTCAATTGTAATCAGCCACATAAACAAGATCCGGATTAAGCAAAATTTAAAAAAAAAAAAAAAAAAAAAAACTCACTCCATCAGACGGTCACCCGACGAGACTTGACCTGTGAAGCATAGCCGATCCTAGGTCCGCAAGCACACGGGGAGCGGCACAGTCCACGACCAGGCACTGTTCCGGACCATGTCGTGCCACGGGCCGTGCCCTAGCCCCCCGGCCCATTTGAAACCTCCAACATATTACTACTAATTTTATTACTATATCAAAATACATTATAATTTCATTTTTTTAAAAAAAAATCTAAGATAATTATATAACTACCACAAACATATTTATTAATAAGCAAATTACAGATATCTTCATGAAAATACTTACACGATCTCAATTTTCCCTTCCTCTCCTCTAAGTTATATGTTTGTGATAAAAGTATCAAATGGGCCGTGTCGAGCCAAGTTTTCCAAGCCCAATCAGGCTGGAGTGCCATGCCTGGCACTGCACGGTTCTTGGGAGGGCAGGCCCAAGCACGTCACTATAGAGTGCCCTGCCGATCCATGTCGTGCCTCTTGCCGGGCCGGGCTAGCCCGCCCATTTGACACCTCTAGTTTATGATATATTTGTTATATTAATATTTTCCAAAATAAAAAAATATATATATTCCTATTTTCTTCCTCTCTCTCTCTCTCTCTCCTTTCCCTCTCTCTCTCTCTCCTTTCCCTCTCTCTCTCTCTCCCTCCTCTCTCTCTCTCTCTCCTTTCCCTCTCCCTCTCTCCTTTCCCTCTCTCTCTCTCCTTCCCTCTCTCTCCTCTCTCCTTCCCCTCTCTCCTCTCTCTCCTTTCCCTCTCTCTCCTCTCTCTCCTTTCCCTCTCTCTCTCTCTCTCACTCTCTCCTTTCCCTCTATCTCTCCCTCCCTCACCCTCTCTCCCAATTCAGCAAACCCTAACATATCTCATATAATAATTTTCGTAATCTACACATGGTATTTCCCATTCCATCACGTGAAAAACACGCGACATGGTACGAGATAAGAACATCGATAATTCCCGAGCATCGCCACAGAGAGTTATTTTTTACGTCAAGCTGATGAATCACCCACTGTGGGAACTTTTAGAGACGGTGAAATTGTAAAAGAGGAACGTGTACCATGACTTTTCTTTGGTTGACAGTTGCGCAATCACCGAGCGCGTATGTGCTGCTGCATCCGTCAACTCGAAGCCATTCATCCGTGGCTAGAGCGCGCCTGTTCGCCTGTGGCCAGTGAACAAGACACGTATCAACAATTATAAGCATGGTCGCAGGGGAGTGCACCCACCTCCGCGTGTCTGCCATACTCGTGATATAAAAAAAAAGAAGTCGTAGCACGCTGAGAATAAACCCGGGCTGATGCAGCACTCCCGCAAGCATCGATTAGAGGACGAACCTGACCAACTTGATTCATGTAATCTTTTATGACGGGATGAGTTCCGATCCCGGTGGACCAGACAACCATCCCATACGGTATAGAAGCAATTTCTGCGGTTCCTCTCTCCTTGGTAGAAATTTCTTTATCAGACACTTTCACAACCATCGAGCCCAGCTTTACATCGATGCCGTCTCTCTTGAACTTGGCTTCTGCGAAATCGGTGATTCTTTTGTCAAACCTGCACATCGGAGCCTGTCAGAGATCACTTCTTGGTGCGATGAGATGTGCCATTCCGAGCCAAGGGCTGCTATTTTAGGCGGTCCGTCGGGTTGTGCCTGAGCCACCAGGCCTGCTTGGCACTAGAGGTGTCAACTGGGCTGGCCCGGCACGGGAAAATCCCGTGCCCGGTTTAGGCACGAGCCGTGTCGTGCCTGGCCTGGCACGGTTCGGCCTGTGGCACGGCACACCGGCATGGGTTTGTCCCATGTCGGGTGTCCCTTGAGCCTGACCCCGCAATGGCACCTCCCGCAAAAAAGACCGTGGGTCGGGTCTGATTCGACCCGACCCACGGTCCCCCGAATTTTGAACCGTACGGACAAACCAGCCCGAGCGGGCCAGGCAAGGCATGGCTCGCCATGCCTGCAAGCCGTGCCGGGCCCGGCTATTTTAAACCGTGCCGTGCCTGGCCCGGCATGTAGGCACGCTCGTGCTCAAAAAAAAGGGTCGGGCCGGCCCGGCCCGTTTGACACCTCTACTTGGCACCTCACTCAGATCTCGAATTCAAGACTCATCAGACACAATCACTTTGATTTTCAGAGACGAGATCGTCAAGATATCAACCTCGCTCTTATCTCACGCTACGCGGGAGCCCCGTGCACTAGATATAATATTTAGCACAAACTAAGTATTATAATTTTTTCCGAGTTCATCTTTCTACGAGATTGAAATTTTAATTTTCAGCTCAACCATAGTTTACCGTGATAATCACACATTAACAGAGTCAGGATTGGATTTCTCGCAATCTATAATCTTGTTCCAAAAAAAATTAGATCAATAGCAACAAAGTTGCCTAATGAATATTTCAAGAAAAAATTTGGCGTCAAGTGGGCCGGACAGCCCGAGCTTAGAGGTATCAAACGGGCCGGGACGGCATGAGGCACGGTTCAGCCGTGCCTAGGCCGGCCCGGCACGTTTTTAAACCGTGCCGGGGTGCGTCACGCGTCACGATTTCTTCGCGCTCGGGTTAGCCTCTGCCGTCTGCCCTGGCCTGTACGGCCAGGCCGGGCCCGGCTATTTTTAAACCGGGCCGGGCCGGGCACGGTAGCACGATCGTGGCCTTATAAAACGGGCCGGCCCGTTTGACACCTCTACCCGAGCTTGACACAAGCACCGCACGACAAGAAAAACGGCTCGACTAAATTGTGGCCGGCCCTGCATGGAGCGGTCCGGAACCGTGCCTAGACCTGGGCCGTGCTTGCCCAAGGCATGGCTCGTGTCGTGCTTTACCAGAGGTTGCCATTCCTCATGTCGGGCCAGGCTTGACCCACGTGCTTGGCATGTCGGCATGGTACACCGGCAGGGTGGCCGTGAGCCAGGAATAGGAATGGGTCACGAGTCACCCGAACCTATCTGGCACGGGTGGGTGAACAGCGACTCGTGTATGATCGTCGGTGTGTGGTGGCGGTAGCAGTGACCGGTAAATGGTGCATGTCCTTGCGGCGGTGTGATGCTCTGCCCACAAAACCAACATGACCCAAAGCAACCCATCACGTTAGGCACGAGTCTACCCGAAATCATGTTAGTCGTGCTGCGACTGGCCCGTTGGCACGGCCCAATGGCATGATGGCCATGAGCCGGGATTAGGAATGGGTCAAGAGTGGCAAAAACTAGGTGACCAAATATCCGTGACATGCCCGTGCCAGACCGTTCTGGTACGGGGTAGGTTAACAGTGGCTCGTGTCTGATCATCAGTGTGTGGTAGTGGTGGCGCTGCCCACAAAACTAGCATGACCCGAGAGAACCCGGCATGTTAGGCACGAGTCTACCCAAAATCATGTCGGTCGTGCCATGCCTGGCAGGGCACAGTGGCCCGACTAGGCCACCCAAAAAAGAATAGGTTCACTCACATGTTTAGAATGTGATCAGCGGCCTCGAGAAGTGTGATTTTCACAAAATCTTTGGCAAGAGGATACAACTTGACCAAGTCATCTTTAACAAAGTCATGGAGCTCTGCGGCAAATTCCACGCCAGTTGGGCCACCACCGACCACGACAAAGTGAAGCATTCTCCGTCTCTCCTCGTCCGTCAAAGTAGGCAGGCACGCCTTCTCGAAGGAATCAATAACAGTCCTTCGAATATGTTGGGCATCTTCCACTTCCTGTGAGAAAACATTATTTCTCGAGCATATTTCCAATATATATATATATTTAAAAAAAAAAATATTCTTCCACGCATGCTTACATTTTTTTTTTAATTTTCCAAAATATAAATCCCCAAGCAAATACCTTCAAGAAATTGCAGTGCTCAACAACGCCGGGGGTGTTGAATGTATTTGGGCGGGCTCCCATTGCTATTACAAGGTAATCATACTCCACAACAAACTCTTTGTTCCCATTCGCGGCGCCATTTTGATTACATTTGCAGTAGACTTTCTTGTTGTCGGAATCAATTTTTGTACATTCAGCTTCCCAGAAACAAACATCAACTTTTTTCTGAGCCAAGACCAAATAAAAATTTAATCAAGAATTTTAATACAATTTTTACCAAGAAATACAATAACAAGTGTTCTCGTCCAAGAATGGTAAATTTCAAATTCAAGACTATTTAGACACCTCTTTGACTCTCGAGGATAAAACTGTCAAGATAGTAACATCTCTTAGACTGAGCAGAAGCCTTGTGTATTAGATACGATCTTATAAGTGCGTAAGTAATATTTACCAAGAAATACAATAACAAGTATCATCTTTAATTTTTGAGAATAAGACTATTAATATATTAACATTTCTTAAATTAGGCAGAAGCCTTGTGTACTGGATACAATCTTTTAAGTGGGTAGGTTATTTTTACCAAGAAATACAATGATAAGTATCATCGTGCAAGAACGATGAGTCTCGAATTCAAGACTATTTAGATATTTCTTTTGGCTTTCGAAAATAAGACTGTCAAGATATTAATATCTCTTAGACTGGGGAGAAGCATTATGTATTAGCTATGATCTTACAAGTGTGTGAGAAATTTTTACCAATAAATACAAAAACAAGTATCATCATCTAAGAAAGGCAAGTCTCTAATTCAATACTATTTAGACAGCTCTTTTGATTTTTGAGGGTAAGATTGTTATAATAATAACATCTCTTAGAGTGAGCAGAAATCTTATTTATTTGATATGATCTCATAAGTGTGTAGGTAATTTTTACTAAAAAAAAATACAATAACAAGTGTTATCCACTAAGAAAAGTATGTCTTTAATTCAAGGCTATTTAGACACCTCTTTTGATTTTCGAGGATAAGACTGTCAAGATTTTAATATCTATTAGATTGGACAGAAGCTTTATGTATTAGATACGATCTTACAAGTTTGTTGGTAATTTTTACAAAAAAATACAATAACAAATGTACTCATCTAAGAAGGGTAAGTCTCTAATTCAATACTATTTAGACACCTCTTTTGATTTTCAAGAATAAAACTATCAAGATATTAATATTTCTTAGATTAATTTTTATTTAGTCATTGCATGTATCAACAAGTACATAAAAGATTGATTCTAAAAAAAGTAAAATTTTCTTAAAAACAAAACCTCTCTAGTCTAGATGATCTAGTAGCTCCGGAGTATAATCTGCTCCCATCACAAGATGAACTAAGAAAAAAAAAAACCTTGACTAGCTAAAACTTAGTCTTAACCTAAGAATCACGGACAAGAACACAGACACGACAGGATACGGGGACAGGACAAATTCTAAAAAACTAGAATACGGATACGGCTAAGATACGGCATGATAAAAAAAATAAAATTAAAAATAAAATTATTTTCTTTATAAATATTAGATATTTTATAAAATAAAATAAAAAAAATTAAAATATTTTAATTTTTTATAATAAATATATATTTATTTATTTTATAAAATAAAAATATTTTATTTTATTTTATAAGATAATATTTTAAAACTATCTTATATTATATAAAAATATATTTTTTTATTTTATAAAATAAAAATATTTTATTTTATTTTATTAAAACATTCTGTTTTATTTTAGCGCTAACCTACCTCCCCCCTCAGTTCCCGCCCGCCTACCTCCCCTCTCAATTCCTGCCCGCCTACCTCCCCTCTCAATTCCTGCCCGCCTACCTCCCCTCTCAATTCCTGCCCGCCTTCCTCCCCTCTCAATTCCTGCCCGCCCCATGCCTCCCCCCCCCCTCAATTCGCGCCTGCCCCATGCCTCCACCCCCCCACAATTCGTGCCTGCCCCCTGCCCCCCCCCCCCCTAATTCACGCCCGCCCCCTGCCTCCCCCCTCAATTCACGCCCGCCCCTACCTCCCCCCCTCAATTCACGCCTGCCCTCTGCCTCCCCCCCTCAATTCGTGCATGCCGCCTGCGTCGAGTGGCCAACATCGCCCATGCGGCGATGTTGGCCACTGGACGACCGATACGCGACCGTCCGATATGCCACATGGCATATCGGATATGAATTTATCAATGATACGCCACATGGCATATCGGACACGTATTTGTGCCGTGTCTGTATCGTGTCCACGTGTCCACGTGTCGAACATGTGGACACGACTGTAAGGAGCCATGTCCGCGCTTCCCTGGTCTTAACTATGCGAAGCACATACATAGATTTATTTAATAATAATGAGGGGCTCCTAAGATGTCATGTGATCATGCAAATGATTCTACTTATTTTGATCATTTAAATCAACTTTAAAAAGATTTATTGTCAAAGAATTCACTCTAAATTACCAAAATTACCAAATTTCAATAACCAATAACCTCAATATAATTTCTAATATCATTAGCAACATCTCATAATTGGAAGAAACGCCAACAAGACCTTATAGAGGATGCTTGTATGGAGCAGTTACCCAAATTTCAAATAGTACAATCAAAGAGAACTTAGTTTACAAAATTTCATTCACAAAAATTATGTTTGTGTCATTAATGTGTCTTGAAGATTTCTCTTTGTTTTTCAAAGGAGCTAAAATAGCAAGTTGATACTGTTAATTGCCTATGTAGATAACATCTTCATTACAAAAAAACAAAATATCTTCAATCATAATTATAAACATGAGGACTAGTACATAGATCTATGAAGAGATTTATTATTTATTACAGCTGAATGTTCGCTACAAAAACAAATCTAGAAAAGAGAATAGATCACCTTAAAAAAAAACTTATTGTCAAAGGATTCACTTAGGCATTAGGTATAAATTAATAGAATATTTTCACTTAAATAGCCAAAATAATCTCAAAATAGATTCTAATATTATTGGCAACATCTCATAAATAGAAGATATCAGCTAAATCTTGAAGAAGATGTTTGTATGGAACAATCACCTAAATTTCAAACAATTTAATAACAAAAAGACTAGTTTAAAATTTTCATTGGTCGTTATCATTTTTGTGTCATGCATGTGTATTATAGATTTTTCTCTTTGTTTTCCAGAGTAGCTCAAATGGAAAGTTGATTCTGCCAATTGCATTGTCTACATAGATTAAATATTTATTATGAATAAAGATGAATTGAGAATCATTTAATTTAATAAATATTTTTTATCATAGTTTCGAATAAAAAATCTTTAAAAACTCAAATACTTTCTTGAGATTAAAATTATCTACTTCATAAGAGATATTATATTGTCATAGAGAAAATATATATTTGATACTCTCGAATAGATTTATCTTTTAGACTATGTTTTAATAGATACTCTTATTAAACTAATATTAATTTATTATTTTATGACTCACGAAATTGATTATAAAAAAAATTATTTATCTAATTTTTTATACAGACAACAATAGATCAAATATATTTTATACAGACAATATAATTAATTATTTCATAAATTCTCTATATGTTCATCTAAATAGATATTTCAACTTTAAGTTGGACACTCAACTAATACTAAAAAAAAGTATATTATACATGATTATATTTTGCTTGAATATAATCATGTCTTCTAAAAAAATAATAAATATTTTGAAATTCAACACATAGATAGA
This sequence comes from Sapria himalayana, assembly GCA_029783825.1. NCBI lineage: Eukaryota > Viridiplantae > Streptophyta > Magnoliopsida > Malpighiales > Rafflesiaceae > Sapria > Sapria himalayana. The sequence goes on along the minus strand of JAREIK010001333.1, from coordinate 1,339,690 downwards.
ATTTAAAATGATAATGATGATCAAATGTGAGATATTTTTAATTAAAAATCATATTTAAAAAAATTAAGTATCCTTTTAATTATCCAAATACTATTTATTATGATAATTAGATAAAGAGGATCTTCGGCACAAGACCCTCAGCACAATTTGTGCTGTGCTATGTCGAGGGTCTTCGACCAGGGTGTCGTACCAGCCCAAGTGCCTGGCAAGTGGGCACGACATGGGCAATGATGTACCGAGCAACACACGACGACTGTCACAGTGATGCCCGACTGGGGACGACACGGCGACCCCCGATGGGCCACAACTCGACATGCCCGAAGAGTGACAAAGGCTCAATGGCACTAACCCTAATTTTATCTTGGCCTAGAACATGCACGACCGACCCGAACCAACTCAAACCCAGACTGATTTCGAGCCGCTAGCCGTGCAAGGCCTGCCCTCCAATGAATGGCACGCCATGACATGAAAGCCCGCATGAGCCTAAAAAAATAAGTCATGCGGCCTAGCACAACCCATTTGACATTGTAATCTAATCCAATATTTTATGAGCGAATAAAATACGAAGAAAAATTATTTCTTTTTTATTGAAATGATCAATGATATAATTATTACTATAACATATATTTCTTAAATATATCAATTAATAGATATCTTTACAAAATTTTTTTAAATATTTTAGTTCATTTTTTTTCCTCGAAACATGACATTATAAATATTTACATGTCATATTGATAGGGGTAACGTGGTTTAAATTTTTTTTTTGTTAATATGCTTTAATACTTTATGAATCATAGCACTGAGCCTGTGAGCTACTCAAATCCAAATTAGTGTTGAACACTCCTCGTACACATTTGATTATCAGATAGAATTTTTTCATTATTATTATAATTTTTTGGTTGTTATATTTAACATGTGTCATTGTGAAGAGTAATTCACTATTCATGTGATGTTTTTTAATAATTCAAAATATTTATGACATGCTTATTGTATCACTATGTTGTACATATTTTAGAGTTCATTAATAATATTTTCATACTACGATTTGTGGAAGGAGATAAAAATTATACTTAATACACAACTTCTACTTTTAACGAGAAATCTAAAAGAAATTAATACATCAACTAACTTATCTCTAAAATTCAAAGAAACTACATCTAATAAATCTAGAAACCAAAACCTATCACATTTGGACAATGATATTTATTATCGTATCAAGACATGATCTCCAACAATTTGTAATTACTAAAAATATTACAATTACCCCAATTATTAGTTAATAAAATATTTAACGATATTCCATCTTATATTGTCATTCTCCACACTTATCTGCTCAACATGGCATTAAGATATGTAAATATCACTATTACAAAAGAATAAAGCTCACCAAAGATTATTATTTGCCATCAAGTTAATATTCATCATTGATAGCCAAGACAATGATAAAATTGATACCATTCAAATCATATTATTAGCACCTAGAATAATGACTCAAAGAATTAGGTGACATAAGAATTTGAAAAAAAAATTAAGGAAATTTTGTGTTCGAAAAAACTATATTTTTTTTACCAGATCACATAATTTAGTTCAATTAATCATTTTGTTCAAGAAGAAAAAAGTTACAAATGCTAGTGAGGCGTCCTTGTTAGTATCGGTTTCATATCCAAGTTAGGTTGGGTCGATCTGATTGAACAAAACAATTTCAATAAGTCTTGTGTAGTGAAGATTGTGTAATGCACATGTAGTGTAGACTATGAAGTGCAAACAATGTAGTGTGATGCATATAATGTAGACCAAGTAGTAAATAATATGTAGCACGCAACATGTAGTGTAGACTAGTTTTGGAGTGTGGAGACAATTTTTTGGGTTACAGAGAAGTACAACAAACAACTTGATGTACTAACAGACATTTACAAGATAGTATCAAAGTCAATTTGATTGTGTTGTCTCATGTTCTCTATATTCTTATAGAGAACATGATAGCACCAATACCGCTATATTTTAACAAGGATATAGGGATATTTATAGCTAATGGTCATTGATTGTGAGTTGTTTCACAAAAAATGTGACTTTATTGTTTAGTTCACTTTTTAATGTCATATAAAAAATTGAACGATCTTGGTAATATTTTTCTGAAGACTAAACATGATAAATTATATTTAGTCATACCACAAGTTGGGTACCCTGAAATATATTTTTGTTTTTTATTAATTTTTTTATTATTTGAAAGCACCCAACTTATGGACTAAAGCAAATTATATATAAGATTATATGTAATATGAATATATATTACATTAAACAAAACAATATTGTGTAATCTACCATCACATTATCCAATATTCTAAAAAATTTGATCATTATTATAAATGAATTTCCGCACACCCACTAGATATTGTCCGCTTTGGCCCAACTTCAGGCAAGCTTCATGGGTTTAAAATGTATCTTACTGGTTAAAGGAGTACCACGCTCATAAGCCACTCAAGAACATTGTGTAGAAGCGATGTGGGATCAACAGGATCACAACATACACACCACCCCCAATCACATGCATCGTGTTGATAACATGTTATAAATGGGCTTCCATCACCCACCAGATATTGTCTGCTTTGGCTCAACTTTAGGCAGGCTTCATGGGTTTAAAATGCATCTAACGAGTTAAAAGGATACCAATCTTATAAACCACTCAAGGACCTCATCTGAGAGTGATGTGGGATCAATAAAATCACAACAAACATTAATTATTATAACATTATGTATCATTACATCAATCAAATCAAAAAATAAAGACTGAATATTATGACATAATTATTTGCTCATGAATTAATTATTTAGAAGTATGAAACAATAACAAAGCTAAAGAGACTAGTGGTAGTACATGATGTTTCTGTGTATGAAAATCATATCCAGTACACAAGACTATCACTTTATCATAAAATTCGGGAAAACCTAATATATTGATAATATTACTGCTGAAAATTATAAAAAATTATGTCTGATAAGTCTCAAATTTTCAAAAATATTTATGAAAAGTCTAAATAAGAATTAAAACTACTCCCTCTAGATGATCTTTTCAATAGGAGAGTTATGTGTTGACCTAATGTCTTAATCGAGATAATTTGGATCTTTAGTCCAGCACAAGTAAACCAAGTGACCTAATATAACTAGGTTGGTTAAGCCATACCCAACACCTAAGATTGCATGCAGGTAGACCTAGCATGACCCAAAGGCTTGCCACATACTGAGTCTACATGCTATTGGGTTGGGTCAACCCATAGCTATGAAAGGCGCGCTTAAGGCGTACCTAGGCTCAAGGCACAACCATTCCGTAGCTATAGCGTCTCGCCTTCCAATGCACACGCCTTACTAAAGAGGTATATCTTATATACTAATATTTTTTTAAATATTTTTATTCTCAAAATTTATAATTATATATTAAAATTTATATAATTTCATTTATTTTTTTTTTCATCAAAATTTATTTTAATATTAAGAAGACTTATTTTTTTATCAATAGAATCATATTTAATAAAAATTTATGTGCATCCAAAATCACATTTCACTTCACAAAATCTCACGCCTTAGGTGCCACTCAAGATTCCAAGCAATGATAAAAATTTATGATATATCCACCGATATATCTCCGATATATCCATAAATTTTAAGTATCGATATATTCATTAAGGCCGATATATCTATCCTTGATTGGTGCTCATATACAAATACACACCGATATATCTTTGATATATCCGATATATCCGTAAAATCAAAATACTGATATATCCGTAAAAATCGATATTTTAATCCTTGGTTCCAAGAGACCTTTGTGCCTTGGTGCGTCTTGCGCATTTTAAAACTATGAATCAGTCCCACGACACATTTTAGTGCAAATTTGCTCTGCTATAACTTCAAGAGCAAACCCTAGTACCTACAAATATAATTGGCCAGGTCAAATAACCTGTTTTATCATCCATGCTAGGTGTGAAACTTAGCAGGGGCCAAATAACAGAAATATACAGAAAATACTAAATTTACAGCAACACGTCTAACTTCCCCTAGACGCAAGCAACAAAAAACCCTCCAACCCATTTAATGCTAAAGGCAAAATTATCACTAATTTGAACAAAACAAGTTAACTGATCTAGAAAATGATGAAAAAGCTTGCTCATTTACCATAACAGACAACTATGAAAAAGCATGCTCATATTCCATAACAGACAACGAGGAAGAAGCTTGCTCATGAACATGAATTTATTACCTTCCTAACAATTTTTCGAATGGGTTCAACGATGCTCCGTGCTTCGACCGTTCCGCAGGTAACGCTCGGCAGCAAGGGAGTGAAAGCAAAGTAGTTACGCGGAGATATTACTTGAACATCATACGACGGATGATTCAAATTCTTCAGAAAACTTGTTCCTGCCCAGCCAGTTCCAAGCACAACCACCTTCTTTTTCTTGTTTTCGGATTTGGGGGAGACGAGAACGTCCGTCGATGAGCTTGCCTCAGCATAAGCCACCATGCTTGCTCCCCTGCAACCACAAACAATCGGCACGGACCAGAGAGAGAGAGAGAGAGAGAGAGAGAAGAGTTAGAACAACAATAATAAAACACGAAAACCAAATCACCAAAATTGTGGTGCAGGCTTAGATCGAGTACTGTGTAAATGTTACCCAGCAACAACCCTCTAGAACATATTACACGACCATCAGATCTCGCCTCTAACTGCAGACCTCGCATGTCTGATTCTCCTAATTTTTTCTCTCCATCTTCCAGTTTTCCCTCGATTCTGAGCTACTGATCCAGACCCATGTCGAAAATACCAACGTGGAAGGTGACATTTACAGACAATGGTGACAATTGTGAGTTGTACGGTGGTGTTCCCTCATTATCAGAAATTAGTGATTATTTAAAAAAATAAAAATAAAAATTTTAGTGTCAAACTTAAGTGTGATGTGAATGTGATATCTATATTCATATATATACACCTGCACACACACACACACACACACACACACACACACATGCATATATATTTTCAAATCATGAAAAATCAGAAAAACATCATAAAGCGAAAAAGAAGAAAAAATGGGTACAACTCAACTCGCCCTAATTTTAAAGATAGATATGCCTGACCTAGTAGACATATTCAAGTTTGGGTCATCTACAAATCCAAGCTGCTGCTTTGCTTGGCCCTAATTTTAGATATGCCTGACCAGAGAAAGACCCATGTTTGGGCTTTGGGGCACATGCACCATGGTCAAGAGAAGCACATCAGGTTGACACATAGGGCCAGCCCACATCACATCCACGAATGACACATGGGCCACCCCATCATGGCTAGCATGGCCCACTACCTCCACCATGTCGCCTATATCCCTACAAATGCAGGCCCACCTCAGACCAACCCTTTGGAGAGGAAGCCCATTGGGCTTCCAAGAAGCCTCGCCCTGAAGAACACCTCCATACCCAATTGCCCTAAATGATAATCGTACGAGTAGAAACATTATATTGAGAATGAATTTAGATCAACTCCAATGGGAGTTACTAAAAAAGGAGTGCTAAATATAATTTTGCAAACATAAACAGTATTTTGACACCCATAAACAATAATTTTGCGCCAATGGTAGGTATCAAAATGAGATGCTATTTTAAAAATTAAATATTTTTTTATTCAAAAGTTATTTTTTCAACCCCTTGAAGAGAGTCATTGTGAAATGCACAGTAGCCATAACTTCTATTTTGCATCCTCTCTTTTCTCTCTCCAAAGTTGCCAAATATAACACCTCTATACCATAATTTTGCTCCCTCTATTGTGAGATGACACCCCTGATAGCACCTCCTGTTGGAGTTGCATTTATACAATTATGATCGAGTATTCACAGAGTAGCATTGCATACTTAGAACAACTCCAACGGGAGGTGCTATCAGGAGTGTCATCCCCGTAACTACCAAAATGACACCTAAATCATAAATTCTGTTGCTCCAACGAGGGTGGCATAGGGGGTTGCAAAATGCCATCCAAGATATAGAAGTATCATATTTGACAACTTTGGAGAGAGAAAAGAGAGGATACAAAATAATAGTTATGGTTACTGTGTATCTCACAATGAATCTCTCAAGAGATTAAAAAAATATTTAATTATTAAAATAATACTTCATTTTGGCACCTACCATTAGAGTAAAATTATTGTTTAGGGGTGTCAAAATACTGTTTAAGTTTGCAAAATGACATTTAGCACTCATTTTTTAGCAACTCACGTTAGAGTTCAAGGAATTAGTTATCATTAAATCAAGCAAATCTGAACTTGTAGAAGGTTTAGAAGCAAAAGATACGAGTCTGAGGCAAATTTCTGGTTCGGATAGGTTTCCACCCTAGAAGCAATCGTAGAGCATTGCCATCAAGATAAATTGTCTATGCCAGAGCCTTGCAGTTTGCAACCCTAAAATACTGCATATCTTATCGACGCAGGCAACGTCGACGAAGATGATCACCAGGATTGATCAATAATGATGAGCTCGCAACGATTAAAACAAGTAGCCATACAGACATTCCACGTAATGCAGCGTGTATCAGATCCAAACAAAGACACGCGCACGTTCACTATGAACTAAAACGCAGCAACAAAAACATGAATCAAAAAGGCTAAGCGACACGATGAAATGAAGAATCGTATTCGATACCCGACGGTGCAGACGACGAACAGCTTGGAGAGAGAAGAATATTCATGGAAGAATCTGGAAGTTCTCCTGCACGTGCTTAATCCATTCATCCTCGTCGCCTGTGATAATTTCCCGATCTCCTGGAGAAACATTCAATGGCACAGCGATCAAGGAAGCGGAGCCACGATCTCCAGGGAGCGAGAGGGAGATTATATAGGGACGTGTAACGGAGGGAGAAGAACAAACGGGTGGTTTTCTAACATTTTGTGTCACGCGATTTTTTTTTTTGCGAGTTTATTCTGTTTTTCCGAACGTCATGTGCTTGTTGATGCCACATAAGTCAACGGTCCAAAATGGATGGGGCTGGGGGCCACTACCATGTGCATCCGTCTAGCCGTGTCACGTGTGCATCTCCCCTCGGTTAAACTCAAAATGGTTTAGTGGGCTCTTGGATGATTAGTATGGATATTTGTGTTTTGGTTCACCAAAATAAAATATTTTAAAAAAATAATTTTAAATTCATTCAATAAACTCTAAATAAATTAATTTTAGAGTCGCTCAAATCATTTATTACGATTATGCCCCTAACCCATTACGTGTGTGTGTGTGTGTGTGTGTGTGTGTGTCTGAAGGCCTGTTTCATGACTATTCATTTCTCATTTTATAAAAATATAAATTAAGAAAAAGTGATAATTTTCAAATTTTTATCTTGAATTTCTTATTTTTTATCTTGAATTTCTTATTTTTTGTTGAATTTTAGAATTTATAAGTCTATGAGCTGAGGATGATAATCATTTTTTTTAATGTAATAGGTTATATGATCTATCACTTTACTTGAAATGAAGTGATGCAACTACACACCCACACCCACACACACACACACCCACACACACACCCACACACACACACACATATACACACATATACACATACATGCATGCATAAAAAATCATGTCGACTCGGCACATCTCTAAGATAAGATAGCCTGTCAAAATTGATTAACTCGAACCCAAGCTAGCCTGGGTTCCATCTAAGGTAGCATGATTTGGTCACACGAGCTGGTGTATGGGGTTATGATGTGTCACTTATTTGCCATGCATTGGCCATATACAAGCCTAGCATTGCCTAAGCTGTGTTGTGGGGTGAGTTGTGATATGCCACGTGTTTGTGACACATGGGCTAGACATAAGCCTATCATGGTCAAAGTCGTGTTGTAGGTGGGGTGTGATGTGCCATGTGTTTGTGACACGTGGGCCAGACACAAGTTTAGCATTGTCCATGTGTTGTGGGTGGTTTGGGATGTGCCACGTGTTTGTGACACGTGGGCCAGACACAAGCCTAGCATGACCCGTGTGTTTTTTAGGACCAATAGGTCTAGTGGTGTGCCAGACATGACACACTATAGTAACGTGCCGTGCCAGGCACGGCACGCTTTTTTGGAGGGCATGCCCGACACGAACCCACGACCCGAAATCCACCCGGTTCGGCAAAGTTCGGGTCGGTTTGTTCAGGGCGGGTCAATTAAATTTTAAAAAAAAATTATAATTTCGGCAAAAATACCGCCACACCGTCATCACCCTATCGGGCATGCCGAGGCTCGCCAGTTGGGCGGCTGCGTGTCATCCCCCTTGTCAGGTGTCGCTTGGTGCGTGGGCTGGCGTGCCGTGCCCACGTGTCAAGCACCCCCTGACGTGCCTGGCATGGCACGCGGGCCAAAATCTTTCGGCCCAGCATGGCACGACTCATGCTGAGGGTACGCCCGGCATGAGCCGGGGCACGGCACTATAGCGTGTAATGCCGGGCCAAGCACGCTGAGCCATACCGAGTTCAGACTAGGCCGGCCCGGCCCGGCCCATTTGATGCATATAGATGTGCAACATGTTTGTGATAGGTGGGCCAGACACCATGGCTTGAAATGGCACAAGCCACCAACTCATTTTCCACATCATTAAAATTTCATTTTTTGTTTTCTTAAATAAATTAGTTTATTATTATTATTATTCTTTATATGATATTTGAAGAATCACAACTCACATAAATTATTTATTAGAGAAATTGTGTTTTGGTAAATTATATATAAAATATTAAAAAAATCAATTTTTTAAAACAAAATTTAAAAAATTACATAAAAAAATATTTATATCTTGGTGCACTGAAAATCAAAAACCCAATTTTACCCTTAACACATTAGCAGTTAAAAAAATTATAAAAACATAACTAAATGATTTTATCACTTTGCTACAATTAGCAACATAAATAAGATTCAAGCCATATCTAAACAAGTACACACACACGCACACGCACGCACACACGCACACGCACGCAAGCTCGCACGCACACACACGCACACACACATATATATCTATACACAAATACATATAGTATATTTTATTATATTTACACATATATGGCAAAGGGTGAAGCTGCCTGTAGATGAAATTTTTGTTTTAAAATTCTAAAATATTTGATTATTAATTTTGAATAATGAAAAGAATTATTTTTTGACGAAGCTAATGTTTATTTATTTGTAAGAATGTCTACAATGATTATAATTATTTAAAATCTTTTAAATTATAATTTTTATTAATTGATAGAAACTTGAACTCTTAATTGCCTCCTAACATTTTCTACATACAAACACATTATAGCACACCATATTTAAATTTAAAAAAAAAAACAATTTCCACACACAAATATCCATCAAAATTAAATAAATTAGTATTATTTTTTTTTTGTTCTTTGATATCTTGTTAAATTAGTAATAAACCTCCTTTTTGAAAAAAAATAAAATAAAATCTTCAATTATGTTATTATCTTTTATTTTATTCACCAATAATTACTAATATATTAATAAATTCCCACAAATTCGAAAAATTAACAAAAAATAATAATAATAATTTATCAATTGATAGTGACAAATATCCGCTCTGAAGATGAACCAGATCTTGCCAGTGGCATCATCCATGGCTGATCCAAAAGCGGAAATCACGAACTACGTCGACATCAATGGCGTTAAGAAACTACAGAGATGAATGGATTATGGCACCAAACTAGGCGACTCACTGATCGTAGTGTCTGCGTGGAGACAACCTAATCTCTACCAAATTATCTTCAAAAAGAAGAGTTTCGCCATTGCTGCCATCAGTTGCAATGGAAAGCTGATCATCGGGCCAGTTGCAGTCACAGACGCCGCAACGATCATTCGATGAAGAAGGTGAATAGGAATCGCAATCCGAATCGGAGTTCGTCTCTGGATAGCACATCGACAACGACGGATGCCTCGCCAGACTCTGATCCAGGTCCTTCACGCTGGTGCGTTCGTCAAGATCTTCGTCAAGATCTTCGTCAGATTCATGTATGGCGCATAGAGGTGCTCCAACGTCCCACTCGACGAACGACAAAGCGAAATCCGGATGGTGATTAATTGATCCTAAATCGGCAGATCCGTCATCTGTCGTCGATGAATCGGATTTTTGATCGTTTTCAACTCCATCGCCGATCGTAATTTCATCATTGGCTGCAAGCCACGAAGATGGAGCAGGATTTCTGTGAGGATGATGATCGGAGAGAAAGGAAGGATTAGAGGAGCAGGAAGATGGAGGAGAAGAATCATGTCGCAAAGAGCGGCGATGCATAAGAAAAGCGGATCGGAAGGAATTGCGGAACACAGTTTCGACAGGAACATGTGATTTCAATCTCGAATCCATTTTCGTTTTGAAATCTTCTTCTGGTTGACGAGAATCGCAGGGATTTTTTGCAGACCGAAGATGATGGAACAGGTGGCTGTCCTTTTGCAACGATTTCGATTTTCCATGGAGAGACATAAGTGAGCTTTGCGCACCGTCAACAAAATCAACACGGACGTGCCATGAACCCTAGGTCCAACTTTCTCGAAGTACATCGAGATCGAACACGAAGAAAACAGTTTATCAACTCCAAGAACCCTAGATCCAACTCTCGTCTCCTATATCATCATGTCTTACTTATACATGAACCCTAGATTTCACCAAACATCATTATTCATCAGATCTAAATTAACACAGCACTGAAAAACCATGCGCAACACAACCATGCAATCTCATTTAGAAAATTTTGAAATCTCTTGGCGGCAAATTTACATAAACAAACCAACGGCCCCATATATATTTAACAGAATCAGTAGTACCGCGGACCAGTATAGGCATGTTCTTGAGAGTAACGTGCATTCATAGGAGTGTGTTCAAGCGGGAGGAGGCTCGACGGTGGCAGTGGCATTGACAATCGGGGGTAAGATCTTGGAGCTGAAGAACAACCATAGGGAGAAACTGGAACAAGAACGCAAGCGCATTATTATGCAATAATATATAAGCAAGCAAGCACGCACGAACGCTCGGACGCACGCGCGCTCGCACACTCGCACGCTCACACGCACCCGCGCACACACACGCAGCTTAAACAGAATTTGATTTTTGAATCACCCAAAATAAGAGACATCTTTCAAAGAAGAATCAAGCACATTATTGTCATGTCTAGTAATTCAAATTCAATAAATATATATTGGATTTAATTATTTAATAATTATTTATTAATCTTGTGTGTGTGTGTGTGTGTCAATACATGTTATTCTAACTCAGTAAATTAAATATTATTATTTTAAATATATTAATTAGATAAAATCAATCAAATTTTTTCTTAATTACAAATAGTAGGAATGAACAGACACATGCAACTTCATCATGCCTCAAAAGAATACTCAGAGGTGTCAACCGAGCCTGGCCGGGCCGGCCCGGTTCGGCCGTGGCTGGAAAATCCCGTGCCCGGGTAAGGCACGAGCCGTGCCGTGCCTGGCCCGGCACGATTTGGTGTCCGTAGCACGGCACACTGGCACGGGTTCGTCCCGTGTGGTGTCCCATGTCCGGTGTCCCCCTTGATTCGGCCCTCCCGCAAAAAAAGACCGCGGGTCGGGTCTGATTGGACCCGACCCAATCCCCCCCCCCCCCCCCCCCCCTCGCCCACACCTCCCAACGGGAAAAAAAAAATTTAAATTTCTGCCATTGGATCTCAACTCCAACGGCTAGGGGGCAAAATCCAATGGACCTCATGATTATGCCACCTAAAAAATTAAAAAAATTTACTTTTTTTTAAACAAAAATATTTTCTTTAATATATAAATTTCACACCCCCTCTCTATAACATTTATGTTTTTCATAAATATTTTTTCTCTCAAATCTCTCATTTTCTCTCAAAAATATTGATCCTCTCTCTCGGGACTTGGTATATCGGTATTCGGGTTGAATTTTTGGGAATCTCAACTTGAGTTTTGAATTTTGAGCTTGACTATGATGCACCATGCACGTAACTGATCTCACTGCTTTTACCGGGTAATTTATTTTAATTTTTTTTACTCTCTCTCTTCTCTCTAGTTTCTCTCTCTATACTAAAAATAGAAAATATTAAAATTACTCATTTGTCTCTAAATAACTATTCTAAATAACAAAAATCCTAAAAAATGATAAATACTAATAAAACATATTTAAATTTAAAAAATAAAAATATTACACAAATGTCTGAGGTTGCCTGAAACTTTGGTTTCTCCCGTCATCTCAACTCAAACTTCTAAAAAACAAAAAACTAAGACTTCTATAGTTTGAACTCATTTTAATATAATAAAAAAAATATTAGAGGTGAGGAAGAAGAAATAGCACAGTACAAATATTGTATGAGACTTTTAACATGTAAGAGTTTGTTTGGGACTGGACACCTTAAAAGGCATGCCGAATTATGCACCAAAAAACATGATCCATTAGATCCTAGGCAAACCCAACTTGACACTGTATTTTTTAAGACTGGATCGAGTTCAGTCTCAAAGTTTACTCCCTTTATATTCTCCAGCGAGTTGTGTAGGGACGACATGGCCAAACTTATCACATTGTTGGATCTTCTGATCCGATTTTTGGAAGATCCAAGGGTAGTGCGCATCATGCAGAGATATTTTTAGCCTGCTTATCGTAGGATTCCTAGGTCCACATCTAGGAATGACGTACCTGATGTTGAAATCACGTGTTGGATAACAACACGTGATATCCAATTACGTCAATAGTAAGAGTGACGAACTTATTATTGACGACATTGACAGGGCTACAGGAATTTCAATTATGAAATTCCTGAATATTTTTTATGACACGACGAACATATGTTCGTCGATTTATATGCCCACGACTTGCATTGCACTCCGGTGCATATGCAACTTTAGTAGAATGTTTAGGAAGTATCGAACTGACCCGACGCTTAACCATATGGTTGTAGAGATGGAAACCAAATACTTGAAGTATTGGTCCACCCTTCCATCTCTTTATTGCCTCAATGCATGCATGGACCCTAGGGTTAAGGTGGAATGGGTAGAAAATACCATGACTTAAATTTTCTCGTGCATGAACCTGGAAGAGCCACCTGAATGATTCATTCACGAGAAGTTGACTGACCTGTTCACATACTACGATACTAGGTATGGTAGTTGTAGTAGTGAGACTGTGATTACGGACATTAATACCTTGTTCGGAGATGACGATTATTCCATTCAGCTAGCGAGGGGTAAACGTAGTGGTGGACCATCACATAGTAGCGAGCTTTCTCGGTACTTAGATACCGATTACTGCTCAATCATATCACATTCTGATACTAAGAATCTTGATATATTACCATAGTGAAAATCATATGAGTCCACCTTTCACGTGATATCTAGAATGACACGGGATCTACTGACTTCTCCGGTGTCGAGCGTAGCATCGGAGTCTGCTTTTTCTGTTGCAGTAAACGTGAGTTCGGATAGGAGATCGAGATTACGACCAGATATTGTTGAAGCATTGGCTTGTTTGAAGGATTGAGAGGATTCGAGGTTTAGCATCCATGATCGTGCTGGAGCTGGGACTGAGACAGAGACTGCAAGCAGTTCCACAGTGATAAAGGAGGAGTTGATTGCTGATGATGATCTATATTATACTGATCTTGATGTTGCGGCTGATGATGCTCATGATATGCCTATTGACGATTAATGATGATCTACTGTTTTTTGATTTCGATGTTTTGTTTTTTATAGATTGTACGTTTTGTTTGTACGTTATGTTGAAACTATAATTTCTTTGGTTCGGACCTTCAGTATCTAATGGCTTATTGCTCATTTTTCATTTGGTTTGCTTAATTTTTTTTTAATTTTTAATTTTTTTAACATAATTTATTGATTTATTTATTTTTTTTTGTTTTAATTTTTCATTTAAAAATTTATAACTATATTATATAATTCTAATAAATTTTAAGCTAATTTTATATTACATTATAAAAAAAATTTAACTTTATATTTTAATAAATTTTAACATTTTTCATATTATAAATATATAATATTATACATTATCTATAAATTTATTTATAATTTAATAATTAATATAAATAAAATAAAAAGTAAAACAAAATAATTTTTAAAAAAAAAATTTACTGGCCCATACTGCCAAGCCGGGCCAGACTTTTTTAAACAGTATCGTGCCTGGCCCAACACGAAAGCAAGCCCGTGCTAAAAAAAACGGGCCGACCGAACCAGCCCATTTGACACCTCTAAAAATATTAGAGGCGCCAAGTGGGCCGGGCACGACACAAGGCACGGCCCAAATGAGTCGTGCCAAGCCATGCAAGACACAGTCAAAAACTGATTCTGGTCCTAGGTCGTGCTGGCCCGAGGCACGGCTTGTGATATGCCGGGCCATAGGCTGTTGTGCCTCGTGTCGGGCCAGGCACAACCTACATGCCTAACTCCTTGGTACGATCCATTGACACAATGATTGTGACCCAAGACCAAGAACGTATCACTGGTCATAGAAAACCAAATAACCAGATTTATGTGACCTTCCCATGCCCGCTCCTTTTTTTAAAAAATGGATTTATTTTTAATTTTTTATTTATATAAACCCGCCACGTCCACGTGACGGGTTTTTTTAATGAAACCCGCATGCACCTAGAGGTGTCAAACGGGCTGTGCAGAGCCGGACCAGCACGTTTTTTCCAGGCCCAACCAGGCTTACAAGCCGGGCCTGTCTCGGCACGGTTTTTTGGGGGTTCAACCCAGCACGGGCCTGCGGCACGATTCGCCAGGTTCGGCCCACCCGAAACCCTAATTTTTTTTAAAAAAAAATTAAGCACGGTACCGTGCCAACGGGCCACCGTACCGTGCCTCGGGCCGGGCCGGCCCGGCCCAGTTGACATCTCTACATCTACCCACAGAGTTGACACTGCCCTATATGACCGAAGATGACCCGGCATGTTAGGCACGAGTGCCCGAGTCAGTTCAAATAAATGTCAATTCTTCTTTTTAACAACCTCATTCTGTTGTGGTGCGACAACACAAAAAGCCTCATATATAATCTTATAGCACATACAATAAGTACTAAGTCGGTCTAAAACATATTCGAATAGAATGTTACTTTTAAATTTTTTTTAATATTTTTATCAAATTAAATTTTCATTATTTAATAAAAAAAAAAACTGAACAAATAAAAATAATATGTGACCCGTCATGAAAGTAATATATTCATATATATCTCGAATATTTTTATCAAATCGAATAGATTCATACTTAAATCATACTAATGCATATTATTGGAAGCTCTGGCACGGTATCTCGGCATGAGCCGAGATACCGTGCCAACGGGCCACGGTACTCTGCCGGGCTAGGCACGGCACGATTGGTACCGTGGTCGGGCAAGGCACGAGCCCGGGCACGGGAAATTCCCGTGCCGGGCCGGCCCAGGCACGGCCGAATCATGTCGTGCCTCGTGCCTGCCGGCCTGGTTGAAGCCTCTATATCTTCGTCCAATGGTGATAGGCCTTAAGATATTAGCCTTTCTCAGACCTAATGCCCCAAGTAAGAGCCTTGTACATTGAGCATGACCTTCATTACTATACTAAATCAGTTGCGTCCAGTTATGAGACAAAGATAAGAAGGGCACGTGATGAAACACAAAAACTCAGCAATATGTACCTTCATGAGGTGGAAAGTTATGCAGGTGCATCTCTGCTCTTGACCGCGGCTGACTGATCCTACCGTAGGAACCAGACATGCCATCGCCAGCTCCGTAGCTTTGATAAATATTGGCTCTAGTTCTATCACCAGCAAGGTCAGCTCCATATCTTGGGTAAGAACTGATCCTATCGGCAGGAACGGAACCATAATTTAGATAGTAGCCACCATCATCACTTCGTATAGGCCTGTTCATAAGCAACATGAGGACCACGCGATCCAGATGAACAACTTCCATAAGTTCCATAAGTTTCAGGATAACTGCCAAATTGCCTGTTCAGCGAATCACATGAATTTTCTACCTGCAAGATTACGATGATCACACTTCATTTATGTTTCGTGAATTACTTTCCAATATCTCTCTCTCTCTCTATCTCATATATATATATATATGTGTGTGTGTGTGTGTGTGTGTGTGTGTGTGTGTGTGTGTGTGTGTGTGTGTGTGTGTGTGTGTCTAGGGTTAGGGCTGTAACTGAGCCAAGCTACTCATGAGTTGTTTGGCGTTCGGCTCGAACTCGTTTATTAAGTTAAATGAGCCGAGCCCAAACATAATTTTGAAGCTCGTAAGTTAAACGAGCCGAGCCCGAGCACCCTCAAAATCGGCTCGTCAGCTCGTAAATAGGCTCATGAATCAAGCTCGTGAGCAAGCTCGTGAATAGGCTCGTGAGCAAGCTCGTGAACAGGAGGCTCGTGAATAGGCTCGTGAACAGGAGGCTCGTGAGCAAACTTGTTAACCAGGCTCGTGAATAGACTCATGAACCAAGCTGGTGAGCAAGCTCGTGAACGTGGCTCGTGAGCAGGCTCGTGAACGTGGCTCGTGAGCATGCTCGTAAAGTAGGCTTGCGAGTAGGCTGGTTAAGTAAGCTCATGAACAAGCTCATTCGCAATCTCATTAAATAAGCTCATGAACAAGCTCATTTATTATTTAATACATGTATATATTAGTATTATTTTGTGGTATTAAATAGATATAATTTTTTAAACAATTTTTAAGCAATTTTGTTATGTAATATTGGATTTGTATATTTTAAGGTTTATTTTGAACATTTTCATATTAACTCTAAACAAGCTCTAAACGAGCTCTCTAAATAAGCTCTAAACGAGCCTTCTAAACGAGCTCTCTAAGCAAGTTCTAAACGAGCCTTCTAAACGAGCCTTAAACGAGCTCTCTAAACAAGCTCTAAACGAGCTCTCTAAACAAGCTCTAAACGAGCTTTCTAAATGAGCTTTCTAAACGAGCTCTAAACGAGCCTTAAACGAGCTATCTAAACGAGCTCTAAATGAGCCTTAAACAAGCTCTAAACGAGCTCTTTCTCGAGCTCACGAGCTAACCAAGCGAGCAAGCTCGAGCTTGGTACAATTGAGCATTTGTCGAGCAAGCTCGAGCAACTCAAGAACAAGCTCGAGCAGAGCTCGAGCCAAGAACAAGTTGAGCTCGAGCCGAGCTCGAGCCTACTCCTTTAAAGCAGAGCCGAGCCGAGCTTGCCTAATGATCGGCTCGACTCGGCTCGGTTACACCCCTATCTAGGGCAGACGACAATGGTAAAATATGAGTTCAGCTCACAAATTTACAGAAAATATAAATGTAGGAGGCAGCTGCTGTAAAGCAAGTACCATTGATAAAAAACCAACTTGGCAAGAAAAAAAAAAAAAGTCACCTACTTGGGTGGTGAATTCGAACTTGTGGCTCAATGGGCGAGGAGGAGGAGTATTAAATGAGATATGATGTGAGCTCTGCATATGCCCACCACCAGCTGCTGCAAGGCAAGCAACATCATCAAAAACTAGACACGCCAAAGGAGCCGAGCCAGGCCGGGCCAGTTGGGCAGGCAGTGCCACTGGCCGGCCACAGCCCACTGGGCACGGGCAGTGATCGGCGGGCACCCGGCACTGACCCCCGACGAGACATAGGAACGCAAAAAAGAATCACAAACACGGGCAAACAAACCTGACCGAGCCGGTTGAGTCTGTGGCGAAGATGCAGCAACAGATTTGACAGAACTTATATCAGAATAAGGGGTAGAGTTATCTCGTAATCCACGTTTCATTTCATCTAAAAATCTCTGCGACTCTGCTCGATTAAGTTCGGCAAATACGACCTTGGGAGACGAGTAAGAACATGAGCAAGATGGCAGGAAGCATTTACTTTCTAAAAAAGGTGTCTCGCTGAAAGAATCACCTCATCAAAAAATTCATCTGAACTGGGCATGTCCTTGCTCATCGGTAAAACATAATTAGCTGCAACAAACAAACAAACAAACACACACACACACACACACACATATATATATATGTATGTATGTATATATATAGCAAGCAGGTAAAATGGTGATTAGCATAGTTATTTGAGGCACAAAATGCACTCATACACAAAAGTCTTTTAGAAGCTTGATATGAAAAGTAAAATTAAGACGTGAGTTTTTTTTTTTTGAGACTAGATGTGTCAACTAGGCCGGGCGACCCATGCCCGGCATGGTTCAGACGTGAATGTCCGGCACAGCATGGTCTGGAACCATGCCTGGTCTCGGACCATGCTTCCCCATGGCACGGTTTGTGCTGGGCTAAGCATAATCTATGTGTCTAGCCTAATGGCACAGTCCAGCGACCCGAGGACCCGAGACTAACTATGAATCATAGATCAGGTCAAGTCGGGTGATCACCAGACAATAGATGTGTCAAACGGGCCGGGCCGGGCCGCCCCGCCCTGGCCCAGTTTTTTTTTTGAGCACTAGCGTGCCTTCGTGCATGGCCCGGCACGGTTTAAAATAGCCGGGCCCGACACGGCCCGCAGGCATGGCAGGCCATGCCTAGCCCGCTCGGGCTGGCCTGTCCATACGGTTCGTGATTCGGAGGACCATGGGACGGGTCGAATCAGACCCGACCCGCGGTCTTTTTTGCGGGAGGGGCCATCGCGGGGTCGGGCTCAAGGGACACTCGACATGGGACGAACCCGTGCCGGTGTGCCATGTCACGGGCCAAACCATGCTGGGTCAGGCACGACACGGCTCGTGCCTAACTCGAGCACGGCATGGGCCCGAGCACGGGATTTTCCCGTGCCGGGCCGGCCCAGGCAACTGAACCGTGTCGTGCCTCGTGCAGGCCTGGTTGACACCTCTACCAGACAGGATGGGTTATTAAAAAAAAACACAGCCATATAAGTTGGATCTTGCTTAAATAACTGATTACAATTGACCGACCATATAAAGCCAGCTTTCTATTGCATTTTCACACGAGTTCCAACAGGGACAATACGGCACGGCTCTATGCTCGACGGTGCCACTGTGTCATGCTGGGTCGGCCAACTAGTTCTCATGTTGTGCCTAGCACGACATATGAATCTTACCGTGCCGTGTCTTTCACGAAATGGTAACACAACTGGGTTTTACTCAAACGTATCATGCTAGCATGACACAGCTCAATTAATACCTCTAAGTAAGATACCCTCTAGCTTATATATATATATATAAAATACATAATTTATAATTTTTATCTATTAATAAAATAAGATCAAATAAAAAATATTAGAATTAAAATCATTAATATTTCTTATCATTACAAGCATTTATATATATATAAAATACCTCTAAGGAAAATGAGCTTTGAGAATAATATGATTTGTGAGAAAAAAGAACTTTGTATCACGGACTTAGTCTTTTCGCTAAGCTCCCGTGCGGTACTTAGACAACTTAACCCTTAGATATTGCTAAGTAAGTCTTGTTTTTGTTTGCTTGTTATGTTTGACGTCTATCCACAACTTTGAAGCAAAGAAAATTTGAGAAGACATTTAAAAATAAAGAAAATATTTTATTGAATAATGAAATCTTACAAGAAACTCTCAACTTGGTGATTTACAAATAATGACACCTCCTCCTTAAATACATGCATAGGGAAGAGTCTAGAACCTTTGAATATTTCCTATAAGTCTAGAAAATTCTATTACATATATCCAAGAAGATTCTTGAATAATTTAGGATAATCTCATTTCTTCCATACAAGTGTGGACTTCTTCGGAATCTTCTAGAACGTTCCACATTCTTTGAGTGTGGGTGTGACATTCGGGAATAATATATTTTGTGGGAGAAGCCTAAAATGAGGTAAGGTGAGGCAAGATGTTTTTGCCTGAGCTTGGTGAAACATGAACTATAGGCACATCTTTAATAGCTAGGCGTGAAATGTATATGGTATGAGACTCATCAGCACAATCTCTCTGATTTTTAGGGATATGATTTTAAAAATATTAGCTTCTCTTAGACCCAATGCTAAGTAAGAATCTTGTGTATTAGGTATGACCTTGTACTAATAATACAAAAAACACTCTTCAACTTCGTAATCTAAGTACAAAAAAAAATAATAGAAATACAAACTAATTAATAAATAACATATTCAACATTTATCTTAAATTGATACATAAATATCATCTACGATAAATTTCAAGAAAGAATGACCAAATTAAAATTTTCTCATATTTTTTGATAAATATTGATTAGGGGATCTATGGTGAAACCGTATATGTCTTAGTGATAGAATTATCATGAACATCTAGCAAAACAATGAGTAATTTTTATTTATTTCATTTGCATGAAAATATTAAATCAAAAAAGATATATTGCATTTCCTAAAAGTCACAAAAATATAATTAAAATCTCAATCTCTTAGCAAAATATCTAATTCAAATAAACACACAATTAATTATAAATAATACTTTATTTTTTTTAAAAAAAAAAAGATTGTATTTTAAAATATTAAAAAATTCAAATAACAAAGTTAGATACATTCTTCATATTTTTAGCACATGATATATAAATAGCAATTGAAATTAGATAAAATATCTTTACAATTTACACAGACACAACTATTAAAGATATTAAATAAAATAACCTTCATTAATCTTAAAACATGAATATAAATTAAAGGTATCAAACGTATCGGGCCAACCCATTTTTGGTGGCTCAATCGGGCCACTGTGCCGTGCCCGACACAGACCGGTATAGTAATCATGTCATGTCAAGCACAGTACGGCATAAGAAGTGCCAGCCCAGCATGGCCCGCCGACCGGCTCATACCCACATCATGCATGGACTACCTTAGTCGAGCCAGGTCGTACCTAATTTTTCTAGCTAGATTTAAAAAAAAATCCAACTAAATCACCTGATCGATTTAAAATGTAGTCAAGCCAGGAACACGGGTCGTGCATGGCCCGACACGATGCACGAATCGTGATGGCCCGAACCGTGCCAAGGGTCGATCTGGCCCGGCCCGTTTGACACCTCTAATATAAATGCAAAAAAAAAACAATGTTACCACCCATAAATAATGGTCGATTCTATGCTAATACTAAGCACAAGTTAACACGTAAATTTAAAAAATAATAAATAAAAAACAATCTCATTAATACACCTCAAGGTAAAATACGAGCAATAAAAATCAATACAGTAAATATCTTATCTTTAATAAAATCTTAATTTAATGCTATGCATCTAATCATATAACTATCATAATAAAATATGATACAAAATAAAATTTAATCTCCTTGAACAAATCTATAATCAAAAAACTTCATACCGCTACAATCATATCTTTCTACTATCATCTAAATTAGATCTAAAAATTATCGCTCATATTTTTTCAAGATATAAAATCAAACATTTATAAAATAGAAAACATACAAATAAATCTCTTATTTATATAAACAAAAGTTCATCTTGAGTATGAAAAATCAATTAATTATATATGATTATAATTTATAAAAAAAAATAACAAACTCTAAATATTCCTCATATGAACCAATTCACAGTATTCTTCATATTCATCTAACAAACTAGCTACTGATGACAAGCCAGAGATGTCTAACTAGTTGTGCGGTTAGGCTTGACACAAGGCACAACCTGCAAAAGGCATTATTTAATGGTACGCAATAGCATAGCCCATAAGAGTGGGCCATGTTCCATATTAGCCAAGTTTAGTCCATGTTTCATGCCAACTTGGGTCGTGCTCGGGTCAAGCCATGGGTTCTTGCGGACTCATGACTTGAGGACGTATGACATGCAAAAAATTTATCACGGCTAAAGTTGAAATGAGCATGCATGTTTTGGTGCTTCACATGTTAACCAACACGAATCATGGGTATTTGATGCAATGATTATTCTAGCAGCTACGTTGATTCGTACGTTGTAGTAGTTGAATAAGAATCCAACGATTAGATTTTGTCAGATGATGAAAAAAATCTTTTAACCAAAACTTATTATCAAAAAATATATTTAACTTGTTAGTTTGGTAGATTTATTTGGTTATAACTTTTAAAATAAATTCAAGTCAAGTAAATTTAAATATATTAATATTTTAGATCAACTTCATTTGCATTACCTTGTAGTTCTCGTGCATATAAAATAAAGCTTCATTAAAGATCTTTTATTATATAAATTTACTTTGATATAATTAAAAAAATATTAAATGAACAAAAGAAAATTTATCACAAAATAGATAATATAAATATATCTACATATGTTTATATATAATTATATTAATATGTGTTAATAAATATATATATTATTTATTTATTAATTATTTATTTATGCCAAAATAAATGATTTGTTGCATTCGTTCGGATGATCAAGGGTTTCAAGAGGGATGAATGACATGAGTTCGAATCTCAATCTCGTCAAGTTAGGTTTAATGAATATTTTGTAAAGAAGTAAAAGGTTTCTAATTTAGAAAACCAATTTCCAAATTTGAAAACTGAGATATAAATTTTTTAAAAAGTCAGATTTATTTATTTTAATGTACCAAAATTAATTATTTTAGATTTTAATGTTTTTTTTTGAATAATAAAATTCATTTTACATTTAATTATTTTGATTTTGGTACATAACAATAAAAATCTTCTAATATTTAAAATTATATTTGATAATACTAAAAATAATAATATAACTACATATTTTTTTTCCCAAAATTTTTAAAAAATATCAAACCTAAAATTTTTAATGTTAAATGCAAATGTTATATAATTAACTTAATAATACAAGCTAAATTAAAAATATTTCACCCTCATTAAAAGTTATTTTTTGAACTTCAATATAACTTATTAATAGAGGTGTCAACCGGGTCAGGCTAGCCCGGCCAGGCACGATTCAGCCTTGCCTGTGCAGGGCCGGCACAAAAATTTCCCGTGCTCGAGCTCGAGGTAAGGCCAACAGGCCTCGTGCCGTGCCTGGCCCGGCACAGTACCGTGGCCCATTAACACGGTACCATGCCGAAACCAATTTTTTTTTTTAAAATTAGGATTACTGTGGCGCCGAAACCCTAATTTTTTTTAATTTAGGGGCCCGCTGTGGATCGTGACTCGGGCCCGTGCCGGGCTGAACTCCACAAAACCATGTCGGACCAGGCACGGTACAGTAACCGTGTCATGCCTGAGCTGGCACGAAAGCACGACGTGCCTGAAAAAAATGGGTTGGCCCGGCCCGACACATCCCGTTTGACACCTCTACTTATTAATATGTCTAGCAAACTATAAAAGAATTATAATTTATGTCAATCAATAAACCTATAAAAAATTTAGCATGAAATCAGATATTATTAAAATTTAATATACGCAATATATAAATTTTGTATTGGTCACAAAAATATATTATCCATTTCATATATAAAAAAAACATTTGCATCTCAATATCTACATATGA
Source organism: Sapria himalayana (assembly GCA_029783825.1). Taxonomy (NCBI): domain Eukaryota; kingdom Viridiplantae; phylum Streptophyta; class Magnoliopsida; order Malpighiales; family Rafflesiaceae; genus Sapria; species Sapria himalayana. The sequence continues at coordinate 1,316,308 of JAREIK010001333.1, read as the reverse complement.
TAGAGAGATAGTCTATTTATTTTTTAAATTCAAAAAAAATATTTTATGATAATATTAATATGTGTTTCTCTATATATACTTTTACATCTTATATTATAATTTAAATATAATTGTAATATAAATCACATGGTTCAAAAAAAATTATTTATATTTGCATGAAATAGTAATAGAAATGAAACAAAAATTAAAAATAATACTCAAATATTTCACCACTTTATTGCTTAATTATTTATATAAATTTGTGGGTTATAATCAAAAATTATAAAAAATATTTTCAATTTCACAGCTAAATATATGAAAAAAAATATCAAAATCATAGTAAAATACCTAAATACTTAAATAATTGATATAAATATTAAGAAAATAAATATGGTTGTATGCTTTAAGTGCTATGAATCAGGTCGTATTTATAGAGGATCAATTGTTTAATTAATTAGCTATAAAAATCAAAAGGGTATATGTCCAAAAGGTATGATCTTTCAAAATACTTATAAACCCAATAATTTTCATATCTATCCCTCGATAATTAAAAAAAAAAGTTGATATTCTGAATTTGTGTAAATTTTATTGTAGTAATTTTTATTTATTTTATATTTATTTTTTTATATTTTTGATGTGAGCACCCAACCTATGAGATGCATCAATCATTTTCATCCATCATATAAAAATTTTAATGTATGATATTTTGCATCGAGTGTTATTACTTTCAATTCATATTTGATAGTTTTTATATGATATCAAAGGAGATAGAAAAAATATATATTAAAAAATAGTTTATATTTCTTTCTAATTTTAGCAATATCAGCACACGGTAGTGATGGCGACGGTGAGCAGTAAAGAAGGCACGCATAAGAAAGCAGATTAACGGTGAGAAAAGTGCAATGGTTGCTATGGTGGAGCACATGGAGGTGGCTTATATATGTGCGCAGATTGATGGTATCAGACAAGCACATTTGGCAGCAGCAACCATGCAAAACAATAAGCATGTGATGGTGATGTGCAACATGCAATGGCAATCTTTTGATCATCAAACACTAAGCGGCACATGGGTCGGACAGCAACATATGGCAGCAAACAAGTGTTCATGGTGACACTGAAAAAACTAATCAAAACCCCTAGCTAGGGTTCCAAGAGATTTGTAAAAATTAAAAATTAAAAAAAAAAAAAGAAAAAAGTGAAGCTATTTTTTAGTTTTGGAGAACTAACAAATGTGCGAGAGGACAGCAACGTACAATACTATCATGTTGATTAATTAACAAAGTGTTAATAAAAAAATTAAAAAAAAAATACAAAAACCAATAGATTTCATTCCAATGATTGTGAGTAGAAATAAAATGGTTTATTAGAATTATGCCCAAATAAATTTAATAAACGAAATATTATTATAATTAAAAAATCTATCGATAAATATAAATTTAATATTTCTAATTTTCTACAATCAAACAACAATATGTTCTCTCTAATTCTCAGGTCTCTTTGAAATTTTCTAAATTGTAATGATGCTAATTATATTTTTATAATTTTTATTTTAACAAAATAAATATCGTGTCAAATAATATTGGCGGGAGAGCCAGGTGGTTGCGGACTTGCATTTTCTTAGTTTTGGGTTCGAATTCGGGTCTGAATTTTTCTAAAGTAAACATGGTTTTTTTTTCTAATTTTTTTTCTCCATAATTTTAAAAGAAAAAAAATTAAATTTATCTCCTCAAAATTTTATAAAAATTTAAAAAATAAAAAAAATACTAGTGATAATTATGAAATTGAGATTAGCATAATTATATATTTTTAGATAACGACAAGTTCATCAAAATATCTAAGATTATGTTATCTCCTAGCAATACGTTGGCCCCAGCCTCGGCTCAGACACAAAAAAAAATATAATAAACAAACAACATTAACAAGAACTCATTTTAATATAATCTAAAATAAAACTTATAAAGACATCTAAGAAGATTCATTGTTACATATATTACTAGCATGTGTCTTCCGCTTAAAATTTTAAAAAATCCGGGACTAGTTCATTTATTGCAAAAATATTTTCAGCCTATTTTTCGTACAATTATTAGGATAACATATAGGAATAAAATAATAAAAAATTATAAAATAAAAAAATAACTAGCCATTAACACTTAGAATACAAATTAAAATAATCTTGATGATGTCCGATGACAAAGAATTCGCATGTGACATTGCTCAGTTTATTTATTCTAACTAAAAATTATATAAAATAATATAAGGATTTTATGAAATCTTTTATACTCATTATTTTCTTGCTATATATAAGTGTGTTAAAAATATTTAGAAAATACGAGAAACAAAATAAAATATTATATAATATATAATAATATTTCAAATGATAGTGTGATGATTAATATTTTCGTAAAAATCATTAGAGAAGATTTATTAACAGAGATTTCACTTTAAGAATATGTATCACATAATAAATCTAAGAGTAAATATCACCTTAAAAATAATTTTTTACTTAAAAGTATTAAAATATATTAGAATACCTAATAAATAACAATTCTTTTACATATCATGCAAGTCAATAAGTTTAAAAAAAAGAAATTCAAATATACATAATATTAGATTTATGTGTAAACTATCAGCATGTGATATTCGATAATATTAATAATAAAATTAATTAATTATTAATTAGCAAGATTGTTTATTTTCATAGGATTTTTATTTTTTAGATTTATAAAAATTTTTTATGATATGACAAATATTTGTTTGGCAGTATACACTCTCGTAGTATGCATTACGCTGTGATGCATAAACAACATGAGCATTGAGTAGTGTCTTTAACCAATATAAAGCATACCCATATTTTGGTACGATTACTATTAAGATGAAAATATAATATTTAAAATATTAAGTATATATTTTATTTTTTTATTACTTAGCTACATGTACAAATCATAAGATTAAGGCAAAATAGGTAAAAAAAAATACAATCAAATTCATATCCACACGTGGAGATGATTTTTTTAGAAATTAATCACAAAAACCAAAAAATAAAATTTATAAATAATCAAATAATTTATTTAAATATTATAAAAATAAGTATGATAATTCTAGCAATCCTCCATGAATGAAGATTAATATCACATTCAAGATTATTTTTTTTATTCAGTTAGCTAAAGGCAAACAAGGGATAGGTCCACCAAATATGAGTAAAATATCAATATACTTAAATAGCAATTATTATTCTTTCTCATCTCATAATGATATACAAATTTTTGATATATTAAATTGATAAAGATTATATGAATTCTTTTTTCGCATACTATCTACAATAGCACATGATCTACTTACTAATATTTAGCATAGCATCATAGTCTGAATTTTCTATGACTATGAATATGATTTCAGATATGAAAAATATATTACAACTAGATATTATTAAAGTTCTATCATATTTTATGAATTAGAAGTATACATAAATATATCTTCAAGACAAAATCAAAAAAACTACAAATAAATCATAACAAACAAAAAAATAATGATACCTATATTTGAAGCTATAATCATAGTTATTAAATTGAAATTAAAATCGAGAATTAGAATACTTTATTAGTGAATTGAGAATTATGATTTAAACAAATTGTGAATCAAATTTTTAGTGACTTTTTTTGACGTTAATTAATTTTTTTATTTCCTATAGTTTGTTATTTTATTTTTGATATTTTAGTTTTTTTTTATTTTGTTGGTATTTAATTGCTTTTTCACGTTAATTGCTTTTTTGATTTTGTTACTTTTTTCCAATTTAATTAATTTGTACAATTAGTAATTTTTTTTAATATTTTAATTTTTATTATTATGACTTTTTGAGTATCTTGATCCCTTGAGAATAAATATTATATTAATTCACGATTCAATGATTTAATATTTGATTCATACATAATTTTGATTCTTTTAAAGAGTCAGATCATTTATACCATGAATCACGAATCGAATCATAAACTAAATAATAAATCATACGAATTTGATAATAATGACCATAATGACTTAAATCATACATTATAATATTATGTTATGTTTATCAGTTTATATTGTTGGCATTGCACTAGCATATATTTTATTTTACAATTTATTATTGTATTTTTTTGGGTATTTAGATTTAAATTTTACAATGATATCCATATACATTCATTTAGAAAATTAAATTTTAAAAATAATTTAATTAAAAAATTATCAAATTTGAGCATCCAACTCAATATAATGCCGAGGACCATACCCCTAGCCTAGGGTAAGATGGCAAGGCCACTAGTAACTAGCTAGGCCTAGTATAGTAGCTTCTGCCAATGAGCAAGGCCTTGGCATCGACAGTTAACCTAGGCTAATCCGTAGGCCAGGCTACGCACGTTTTTGAACCCAACCTGATCATGCCACATTTTGACTCAAACCCAACACAAACCCAACACAACTCGACATGGCTTGGTTCCCCAATCAGACCATCAAGCCACCCCGAGCATCTCTTCCTTATTGTTGTGTCGGCGAGGCAAGACCTATTAAACACGTCAAATTAAAATAAGGTTTATTTTTCTATAATACACGAATACATTGTTAAAAGATATAAAAAATATTTATTTTATAAATTAACCAAGTTAAGCCCAACTCAAAAAAAAATAAAAAATTGATAATATCCATCACCAAAAAAAAATTTGACCATTGGCACTTAATTCATCCACTTTAGTATGAGTGAAATTACACTTGTTTGAATTTGCCTATAAGAGTGTGAAAACACTAAGTAATTACATTAACATATGCAATATTAAGTCTTATAATTATCTAGTCAAACTTCTTATAATTCTAATATATTTACTATAATCAATTATCACATGTCATAAGTCTACTACCAAAGAGAGTACTTTCCACTTAAATATAAAGATATTTTACTAGAGCAAGATTAAATACAAATATCAAACCCTAAAAAATATTCAATGCACATTTTCAATAAGATATAGCAATCTTCTTAATAAAATCTATTGATGTATATGTAATTTGTTTTAACTTAATAATCTGTTTTTAATATTTTTATGTAAGTGCAGGAAATGAAATATTAAAAGCTCGGGGATGCAGCAGTAGCACAATAACGGAGGTCCCGCTGACCGGTCAGCGGGCCGAAATTTTTGGAGCAGAGCATGGCCCGGTCCATGATCCGAACCGCTTCGGTTAAATGAACCGGCTGTTTATTTTCTGTATAAAAACATTTGTATTTATTTTTCGGGTGGCTGTTTTTTGACCCGGTTGAACTATTCATCGTCTCTTCTCCTCTCTCTATGCGCGATTTTTCGCGACTGCCGTGCTGCATACTGTAAGACATACATTTCTTGGTTTTAATCTGTAACGCATAAGCGTTTTCTAGTGGAGGTAGCTAGTCGTACTGAGCGACTAGCGAACCACGTTATTTGCTGTGATATCTACCACAAAATTAGAATTCTATATCCTATATTTACTATAAAGTAAAGCTAATGTTCATTTAGCTTAAATATGATCTCTATTTTGGTGCCAATCTAATTTTTAATCTTTATGTCCATGTTTGAACTCCACAATCTACATACATTCATGAACAAAAGAAAAATCCTCATGAATACAAAAGTTTACACCAAAAATAGCATAGAAAAACAATTTTGAATTGCATTCATAAATATAAAAAAATAATAATTGAAGTTACAACAAAATTTAAAATCTAAATATTACTATATAAACTTCTATTGATTATTCACTCTTACATATCATAAACATTCTATGACAGGGAGTAAAAATCTTTAGCATCAAACTAAACTAATAATGTTTAAACTAGACTATGATATTTGAAGTCTCTTGCCAATACACTAGAATCAAACAATTTAAAAAAGAAACAAGCTAAATCGAATCAAATCAACAAACTCATTTTACACGTGTCAAAATAAGGTATTCTAGTAAATGTGCATGGATGACATCTACCATATCTCCACAAGATCAAAATTAGAAGGATAAGCAAGAGCGCTGGAAAACCCCATTTAAGATTTTTGGGTACATACTATTGAATGATGCAAAAATACTTCAAAACTTCATATTATTTTTGGAAAAAATGTATGTAGATGCATCATTAATAAGATCATCATCATCATCAATAAATCACCTAAGAAGCACGGACAAAAACACGGACACGGGGATACGATACGGCAGGATACGAGGAATACAGGATTTTCTAAAAGACTAGGATACAAATACGACTAGGATACGGCATGATAAAAAAAATAAAAATAAAAATTATTAATTATAAATATTAGGTATTTTATAAAATTCATTAAATTAAATTAAATTAAATTATTTTATTATATAAAATAAATATATATTGTTTAATTTATAAAATAAAAATATTTTATTTTATTTTATTAAAATATTTTATTTAATTTTATAAAAATATTTTATTTTATGCACATCCCCACACAAATACGCCCACCTCTGCCTCTCCCCTCAATTCGCGTCGCCCCTGCCTCTCCCCTCAATTCGCACCGCCCCTGCCTCTCCCCTCAATTCGCGCCGCCCCTTCCTCTCCCCTCAAATCGTGCCCGCTCCTGTCTCTCCCTCAAATCGCGCCCGCCCCCTGCCAGTGGCCAACGTCGCCCATGTGGCAACTTTGGCTACCCGACGTCGTCGGACGTCGGGCACTATAGGCATGGATACGGCTGCCATCTGCCAACGCAACCATCCGATACGCCACGTGGCGTATCGGACACATATCCGTGCCGTGTCCGTGTCGTGTCCATGTGTCCAGGTGTCGGACACGCGGACACAGCTGTAGGGAACCGTGCCCGTGCTTCCTTGTAAACCACCACCCCAACTATTTGGGACTAATAAAAGACATGCAATGGGAAAAACTTGAGCTTAGTAAAGAGTATGATATCATTAATGAGAAACCAATCAAAAAATATGGATGACACAAGCAACGGCGACTATGATGGCAATGCCACTATCAAATAACCTTCTTTGATACCATGTCACAACAACTAAATAAGAAAGATACCTAGCATGTTATTCACAGCATCAGCTGGAACTTCCTTTCCCATCTCTTTAAATCGTTCATCAGCACGCAACTTGAGGTCATCTGGCTTTGGAAATACCACAACAGCTACCTATACGATGTAGGACAAATCAAAATTAAATCAATACTCAAATCAACAGAAGGCAGTCCAATATAAAAAATGGCATTGCACAACAACCTTCCTGAACTTGGAAAATGGCCTCAATTTTCGTTTGCGAGCACTCTTGAAGACGTTTGTTTGATCGATGATGTAATTTCGGGAAGTCTGGGATGCTTTGGACAGCAGTATATCAAAGACTGGATTTGCCCGACTCATCAGACGATCAAAGCGTTCCCCATAGTTCTGCTTGCGCAATAGCCCAGGTACCTGTCACAGAAATTATGCACAGACTAAAAGTCTAAAACTGCAAAAGAACTGTAAAATAGGGCATGCAAATAGTATTGCCATTTATGATATAAATCATAATAAAGGCAACTAAAAAGTGGTGAATTGGGATGCTAATTAAAAAAAAAGAACAGAACTTTCTTAAACTACATCGATTCTCATATAAACTGAGCAGAAGAACACTTGTTAATCCAGGTTCAAGTTCATAAAGATGAAGGTCATACCCAATACACAAGGCTCACTATTAGCAAGTAAATAATGAAAGATTAATATCGCGACAACTTTATCTATGGAAATCAGAGAGACTACCACTCTTGAGACGAAAGCATTTGCTATCGCAAAAAAAGACATGATCTCTAATACATGCATGGAACATAAGAAATTCCCAAGTGATCAACTATCCCAGTATCATTCTCATTTAGAGGCTTTTAACTATGAAATTCATATGAGATTCGGTATGTTAGTATCTGTGTAAGCGCACAGTTTAGTTGTCAGAGATAAAAAGAGAAAAAAAAATGAAAACCTTCATTTGATCGAGAACCAGATTAGTTCCGAGCAAAATGTAGCGCTTCGCTGGATGTGATTTGACCCACTTTTCTGCCCACGTAGTCTTCCCTGCAGCAGGCAGCCCTACCATCATCATTACTTCGCCACTCGTGTCGAGGAAAGCAGGCCCAATTATGGCATTTCCATCTCCAAGAGCTGAAGTCCAAGACTTGTAGCCATCCATGAGAACAAGTCCATCTTCAACATCAAACTGCAACTCAACCACAACATTTTTCAATAGTACATGAGGAAAGATAGCGAACTCCCATTTAAGTTCTTTCCTTGAAGGATTACCCACTGCAAGGCCCTTCAAGCCAGCGTCAAAATTCTTTGCCACGCCCAACCATTTACCATTCTTGGAAAAACCAATTGTTGCAGCAGATTTATTTTCCAGATTCACGGCGCACAGAATTGTGTCACCAACACCAAAAGTTTCGCCATAAGGTAAAAAATTCGCAGAATTAGAAAACTTTCCTGTTCCGCCAAACCCAAAGCTGTTCTTAGTCTCCCCCAGGTTTCCCACTGGATCATCACCCCTAGAAATACCAAGGCGGCACAGATGCTGCTGATTTTCAGGAGTATCTTCCATATCAACTGGCTGACTTGAAATAATTTTACAGCTGAAACAGTATTTCCCTCCTGTTATTCCTACATTTGCACGAGCACCAGACCAGCAATAAGCAAACCCTTTCCCATGAAGCCCACTTCCTTTCAGACCATTATCTTCAATATTGAAATCTAGAGAAAACATGACAAGAAACATCAACGATCAGCAACCCTGACCAACAGTTAACACATTTATAGCTTGTAAAGGCAACTTATGAGATGTAAGAAGATGAGATGTCAAGACTTCCAGTTGCACTGCAACGTAAGATCACATTATAGACTTTCCAAGAAACAAAGTGTGATCTTTCCAATGATTCATAACACTACTTCTACGAGATGTATCCTCATATGTCCTTGTACATGAAGTTATGCATGTCATGAGGTGAGTTTGTGATATACGTGCTGTATATGTAATTTGTTTTTTGATAATTTGTCTGTATAACCAAATATTTTTGTTTCTATTTTAATATTTTCATGTAAGTGCAGGAAATGAAATATTAAGAGGCCGGAGATATAGCAGTAACACAATAACGGATGTCTCTCTATTCGGTCAGCGGGCTGAAATTTTTGGAGCATGGCCTGACCTGTCTCAGGATCAGACCCGTACCAGTTAAATGAACCGATAGAATTTTATAATAAAATGTTTCGTATTTTTATTTTCGGATTGCTGTTTTTGGACCTGAGAACTGTTCATCGCCTTCTCTCTCTCTCTCTCTCTGTGATTTATCGCGACTGCTCTGTGCGTTGCATACTGTAAGACTGTTTTGGTTTATTTAATCTGTAATGCATAAGTATTTTCTGGTGGATGTAGCGAGTTGTACTGAGTGACTAGCTAACCATGTTATTTTCGGTATTTATTTCTCGTTTTTTGATTCTGTCGTAGTTGATTGCAGGATTGGATATATATATTACTTATTTTCTATTATTTTTGTTATTTCTGTATCTTAATATCACTACGGTGGAAGCACAATTGCCCAACAATACGCATGCTTACCAAGCCTTGTGCATTTATTAAAAAATCAATTTTCAAATACATAATATATATTAATCATATCCACTTATTGGCATATATCTAATAAATTTCAGCTCCAAAATTTTGCATATTAAATATTCATTGCATCCAATTAAAAATTAATTGCCTATAGTAAAATTAACTATAAACTAATATAATTGAAATTGATGAGATTACATCTATTATATATATATATATATATATATATATTAAATACATTCGTTCAAAAATGATAGATCTTAAGTTTAGACTTATCAGATATAACATCTCCGACTTTCGCAAGTGAAATAGTCAAGTTATTAATCTCCAACAGATCCAGCGCTAAAGTGAGAGTCTTGTGTATTAGGTACAACCTTTATACATATATATTATTTTTATATTATTTATATATTTGATACAAAATAAGAGGTTTTCTTTATTATGATATCATTGAAGATAATGACAAGTAAAGCCAATAAAATAAAAGTTTAACCTTTTCTCCATTTTTTTTTGCTCAAGTAACGGATCCACATGATAAAAGACTGTCACATAGTGAATTTTTGTTGGTCACAGTAATCTTAAGTGCATTTTTGTATTGATCAAAGGTTATGACTCTTTTTTTTTCTAATTAATGCATCTTGCAATCAAAAAAAAATTCCATATGAAACTTCAGAATCCTCACCTTGATTTATTGATCACATTGTGAATATGAGAAATAATATTATATAATCATCAAATAATGAAAGATTTCAAGTATAATAGTTATGATACCTACAAATTCAACCCATCGAATATTGAGATTGACTATAAAAATTTTACCTTTCTAAGTTATGTAATCATCTAATGAATTGTCATACAAATTTAATTCATGCAATTTTTTTCTTATTCACTTCATATAATTTTTTTACAATATATTTTTTTATTATCTACTGACATATTTTTTTTAACAATTTTTTAACATTTCTTTATCAAATAGTATATATTAGAATTATTATATATGCACTTATTTTGACATATCAAGTCATGTAATACATTTTATTTTAATTTTATTCATTGTAGGTATACCTCCTAGATATTTTCTGATTCTTTTCATCTTTTTTTTTTCATTTTAAGATTCCTTTTTGATTTATTTTGATTTATTTTATATTTATGATCATGAACATATATCACATCTTATAGGTCATCAAACATTCATAATAATAAAACCAAATTAATCAAATAATCATAAAATATTCATGATCATAAAATAAATTTAATCAAATAAATATAAAATATTCATGATCATAAAATAAAATTAATCAAAAAGAAATCATAAAACATTCATGATCACAAAACAAAATTAATCAAAAAGAATTGATGAAATATTCATAATCATCAAGTATTCATATAACATTCATGATCATCAAAAATTTATTATCATGTAAAAAACTATCGACTTGATCTCTTTTTATAGAAAAAATATTTACCAATAGAACTCATTCATGGTAAATTGAGAAAAAATGATACTATAAAAGATGTCATAAAAATAATAAATACCTACTAAATGATATACATTAACTTTTGGTTTGTAATTATAATAAATTAAAATTTAAAAATAAATACAAATAACCCTAATAAAATTAGTATATCAAATATGATAATATAATGAACAAAAGTCAAAAATCACTAATTAAAACTAAAAAATGTAATGAAAGTAATTATGTCAGCTCTCATATAGGGTGCTCACATTACAAGTACAAAAAATAAAATTATAAAAAAAACTACAACACCCCTCGTCAAGTTGATGGGTACAGGTACATATCATCAAACTTGAAAGAAAGAAAAATAAATTGAGACATTTTTAATACTTAAGTGAAAATGTTCGATGATTACTCTGATTTTTGAATATATATTATAGTAATAATTTTATCATATTAAATCTTATATGTCTCATTATCTAACTGTAAGAGTAAATGATATCGAAGGATAAAAATTGATACATGATTTCCTCGAGCAATTCTCACATCCAAATAATATCAAAGATAACTATCAACATAGCCCTAAAATCTACTTAAATATTATATCTCAAAATAAATATTTATCTCTTATTATCTAGAATACGATATTGCCTTCAAGAAAAATGAAAAACCATATGACAAACCTCTTGGTGCATGTTATTTTTCAAAGCAAATTTTTAATGTCAAGTTAACTATGTGTTTATTATCCCTAAAGGAGATCCTAAGTATTAGATTTTCTTATATCAATAAACATAAGAGCTACGTCAAGTTAAACCTACCTCTAAGAAATATCTAATTATACAAATCACATTTGTTATATTTAATCTAATCATAGTCACATACATAATCTTTTATATGATTTTCTTATAAGTAGTACAATCAATTAAATAAGTCATACCAAAATTAAAGTTAACAATTTGATTAATAAGAATAATAAATATAACACAACTCAAAAAACCAATCTCTATAAGAATATCAAATATATATATCTCTTATGTGAAAAAATAATACCTCTCATTAAATAAGTCGCATATATATTTAAAAAGTATTTGAATCTTTCAAGATTCATCATCTAGAATTATACCTATAAATATTTCTTGAGTTGGATGATCTTCAATTCATCATCCCTTATAATCAAAATATCATTCACATGAATAATCAACAAAATTATAATGCAAACAAAATTTTTTTATAAAAAAAATTCAATAACACACATAAAGTTCTTTGTGATTGTTTCAGGTTATACAATATCTTCTATAATCTACAAATTATATCTGACTGTACTACTTAAAAGTTAAAATTTAGGCAGATGCTCTATATATAACTTTTCAAAGAAACCATAAAAAAATATATTCTTCATATCTAGTTTTTATATCCTTCAACTATGAATGCAACAAAAAAATAAGAATTCATATGATAATTTTTTTTACCATTGTAGAAAAAGAATCTTGGTTGTGCAAACTAAATATCTGGATAAATTTCCTCACTATAAATCTCATTTTAATATTATATATCTTCTCATTCGGACTTGTCTTCACAATAAACACTTAATTACAATTAACAACAGAACTTCCCAAATATCATGATACTTGTTCTCAATTTTCATTAGAATGAAGGATAACCATCACTTTCATCATATCCTAACACTATCTTAGATGAAATAATACCTCATAAAAAACATTAATATCCTAGTACCATCAAAAACAAATAAAAAAAATAAAAAAAATAAAACAAAAGTAGAACTTTTTTATCCCTTCCGAAGAATTATTGAAAGATAAGATTAAAAGGGACTGACTATCAAATCATTTGTTTTCTCAATAGGCTCATATATAATTTGAGTTGGCTAGGTATATCCCTCTATTCTAATATAAAATCTATAATCTTGAGTGAAAAAAGTATCCTAGTTATCAAATTAATATAAAGTTATTTTAATGATCATAAACTACTATGTTATCATCTAGACCTCAAGGAAATCTCTCTACCTAAGAAATTGCACTATCCAAAATTAAAAAAAATCTAAATTTATTAATAGATATAATAATACCATGCAAATAATATCATATTGTATATCAACAAGCATAAATATAATTAAAAAAATAAATCTCTCTACTAACTAGTAATATAGAAAAGGCTACCAAAGCAGAAGAACAATGAATTCAGATACAATAGTTGGATTCATATTCTTCATGATCTCATTGATAAATAAATTATAATAAAAAAAAGATAATATTTATACTCACTATAATCAAACCAATTTTTGGTTAAATATAATTATATTCTCTTTAGGTACTAAAGTATCAAAAGAAGACATATTTCAAGATTTAAGATATCATTTAGCAAATCCTAGAAATTGATCAAAAACAAAACACTTACATTCAAAAATTTTAAAAGACATACTAAATAATATCTTTCTAGAATATATCAACTAAAAGAATATATATTGAGAAATAACAGAGATAGAATAATGTTAAAATTATATTTCTCTCAAAATATATTGGAACAATCCTTTCGAATAAAAACATCTGGGTTGTATCAATCAAATATGTATTCTTATTTTCAATAACCACATTTGTCTAGGGTGTGACAAGACTAGAAGTATGGTATATAATATCATGATAATACCGTAAATATTAAATAAATCTAACATATATTCTACTACATATGAATTATGAAATTAATTTTTATTATTTTATAAAAAATCTAAAAAATAAAAACATATAATTTATCTTGAAAAAAAAAAATATTCAAGCATATTTTAAGCAATTATCAACAAAAGTTTTCAAATATATAAACCTCTCTTTTGTTATCTATATTAGGTCTCATACATTTGAGTATAATAAATCGAAAGAATTCCTACTTAAACTAGATTAACATATAAGATATGAAGCTCTGATAAAAAAGATCATCTCTATTCCACACGTATCATGCTTTAGCAAGAGATCTAAAAAAGTTTATATCTCAATAATCTTACCTTCAAAAATCATAAAAGATATGTCTGATAAGTCTTGAACTTAAAACTTATCATCTTTGGACGAAGACATTTATCATCACACGAATATATGACCTTCAATATATGCATGCAACATAAATACTTACTAGATGATTAATCATCCTCATATTATTCTTGACCAAATATATTTAAAATCAAAATTCTTATGAGATTCAATATATTAATATTTGAGTAATCACACACAAGATAGGAAGCTACAATAAAATTTTATAATTAATATTTCTCATCTCGAGGATAAGAATATTTTTAAAATTAAAATAAAATATTTTAAATTTGATCAAAAATATATGATATAATTTAGAATGCACAAATAAAGAGTTCAAAATATTGAAATATCTAAAATAAGATTTTATCATCTGAGAAAAATATACATCTATCTTCATCAATCATATAAATAAAAATCAATAAAAATAATATTAGAATTGAGTTGCATACATATACAACTTACAAAAAATAAACTAATAAGGTAATTAAAAATAAAAAAGACAAAATTAACAAAGACTAAAATTAGATATTATCATATTTAATGGCTTTCAAATATTTGTCATTAAATATACTAATATACTAATATTAAATTTTATGTTAATAATTCATGAATTTAGAATGAGTATGAGCCAAATAACTATTGATACTTAAAAAATAGAAAGATTTATTGATGTCTTTTGAAATAGTTATTAATATTCATTTCTAATAAATATAAGCATCATGATGAATGAACTCTATAAGAGACATTGAATAATTCTTCTAGTCGGCCAATCTCTCTTAATACTATGTCAAACTCTAGATCTCCTTTTAAATATAATATCCAATATATCTTTAGTTTGGCTCATTCTCATACAATGAGTATATTAAACTATTGTCATTCATTCATGATTGTTATGATAATTTCTCTCTATAATATACCACAAAATTATGATTCCTCAAAAAATAAAAAAATTATACCCGATTAAAATTTTTTACAAACCATATTTTTTATTTTTTATAATTCTAATGAAACCCAAATAAGAATTTCTGCTCAAAATGCAATGCCACTGTGTGCAGCCACTATAAGCAATTAAGATTTCTACCCAAAACGCTACCACACAACATCATGTGCACCTAAACCTACTATTTCTCATGCCTACTATCACTCAACATCATATGCATTTGCCACCACAATGAGCACCTTCAATACCACCACTCATATTGTCATAACACACACTTATTGTAAGCACACATAGTATACACTACTAACTAACAAGCTCACACCTCTATCCACAAACATAAGGTTGAATTCTCCCTAGGCTGGCTCTGAAATAAAATTGCAAATAAATATTGAATAATAAATTTGAAACACACTGATAAGATTCATACATCAGATGTCTTTATATAATTGTAAAAGCAATTAGATCAACCCACATGTCGGAATCTTACATCAAAAATTAAAAAAATAATAATAATAATTAAAACATGACAATAGTAAATATAATATCATCATCTATGTTGCACGGACACGGATACGGACACGGGGATACGACACGGCAAGATACGAGGACACGACAAATTTCAAAAAACTAGAATACGGATACGGCTAGGACACGGCATGAAAAAAAAATTAAATATAAATATTATCTATTAACATAAATTTAGATAAATAAAAAAATGCTAAGATATTTTGATAAATAGAAATTTAGAGGGCCTAAATTAAATTAAAATAAATTATTTGTTTATTATATTTTGTATATATATTAAACAAACAATAATAATTAAAATATAAAAAATATATATTTAAGCCCTCTAACCCATGCGGCCCTGCCCCCTCCCATTACAGCTTCTAACTCTCTCTAACATATATTTTAAATATAGTATTTTTAAATAATTTAAAATACAGTATTTTAAAATAATATAAGATACAGTATTTTAAAATAATTTAAAATTCTGTTTTTTAAATTAATTTAAAAAAAAATTAAACCTCTAACACACTCTCTCCCCTCCCCCCTCCCCCGTCCAGAACCTTTTTCCCCCCTCCCGAAACCCCCCTCCACCCCCATCCCGAAAGTCACTCCGAAAACCCCCTCCCGAAACCCTCTCCCCCCCCCCCCTCCCCCTCCCGAAACCCCCCCTCCCCGAACCCCCCTCCCGAAACCCTCTAACGACGCGTCTAGAGTTTTTCGGAAACGAGTGTTTCCAAAAAACTCGTCGGATACGTCTCCGACGCGTATCCGATACGCCACGTGGCGTATCGCATACGGATTTGTGTCCGACACGCCACGTGGTGTGTCGGACACGTATCCGACGCGTGTCCAACCCGTGTCGCAGTGTCCACGTGTCCGACACGTGGACACAGCACTCCCTAGCCGTATCCGTGCAACACAGATCATCATTATAAAATATAATATTGAAACATTCATGCAATAATAATAATAACTCTCAATATAATACGATGAAAACCATAATCTAAAAATAAAAAAAATGTTATGGATAACTACAGATTGTATGTTCATATAAAACATAAAAATAAAAAATAAAACAAATTATTGAAATGCCTACTACAAGCTAATGCGCAAAATATTTAGTACATCAAACTAGGAGAAAAGAAAAGTTTGTTGAAATCTCCTCGTAGCATTCATAAACATATATGTCGCCTAGTCTACAGTAAAAATAGATAATATAACAATAAACTCATCTTTGATCTTCTATGTAAGAAATAAATAACTAATTTATATATTTCATATGCCTGTGAAACATCAGATTAGATACTATAAATTATTTTATTTGATTATCATAATAAAGAATAATAAAAAAATAAGTGATAGCATGATTATTTTATGATAGTATCTAATTCATAATATTTCATAGTTAATTATCATTATTACTCGTAATTTTATCTCTACACCAGATCTCAAAAGCAAAATATAACTATTAATTTTTCAAAAAATAAGATTTACATTTAAGAAAGATATTGCATCTTATAGTGAATCTCCTCTATGTGCAAATTGATTCTTGGACTAAATCTAAAAAATTAGTTAGCAAGAAATTCTCGTTATCAATTATTACTGAAAGAAATACTAAAGCCTTGAGATTTATTCTCATACTTAAGTATGCAAAGAGATATATATATATATAATAAAAAATCTATAAAATAACTAATTATATTTAATACAAAAATTATAAACAATCCATTTATTATGAGATAATTAGTCTTCTATATAATTATCTCACATGTAAGCAAGTTAATCAAAAAACTAATATAAGACAAAAAATTAAAATATGACTCGACAGAATTATCTAATGAAATATAACCCCAAAAAAATAATTATTGTGATGGTATCAACTACATATATTTTTATGAGAACGCAATATCTATAAAGTAGTAAACAACCTTAATCCATAAAATTATTTCAGCATTGCAAAATCTTTGGTCTAAAATATGACTAAAATTAATTTATAATATCAAATGTTAACACATCAGAACTTATAATTATTCTAAATTTTAAAATATTTAAGAAAGAATAATATTAAGATAATTAATCACTTAAAAATATTCCTAAGTATTAGAGATCATACCTTTGAATGATAAAAAATATCTTCATCTAAGAATAATATGTGTCAAGTTTAAGACTCATTAAATATACTCTCTCTAAATTTCAGAGATAAAGATGCTAAGATATTAACATCACTCAAAGCTCATGTTAAGTGAAAGATTTCTACATTAGGTACAACCTTTTATTCTTTTACAAAACAACTAATATATATATATATATATATATATATATATATATATATATATATATATAAAATCAAAAATAAAAAAAAATAATCAAATAAAACATATATATTCATCAATATAAATAATAAAATATATTAATTAATTTTGAGTCTCAATTTTATTATATTATCAAATGTTTGAGTATAACATATATCTGAGTTAGCATGACATGATAAAATATTTTAATATATTTTCCTAATTGAAAAATCTCATAATTTAGAATAAAATTAATTTTTACACTAATATACAAAATTCTTATATTTTTTTCCAAGAATTAATGAACATATTGAGTATGAACAAGCAAAGGATCAACAACATTCAACCATCTAGTGGAATACCAAATTATAAAAGAAATTAATTCATTCTGATCAATCGCGAGTAATGTATTTTCAAAATCTTTTGATTTCTTAAATTAACAACAATAAAAAAATAATTTCATAATTAAATTTTTTAGAAAAATAACTCAGAAAAAGACTACTAAGAAACTCAAACAAAATAAACACGTAAAAGACACAGAATGCCCAATTGAATGTTATCATGACTACGGACTTTTAATATTTTATTATTGATTATTATAATACTCAACAAATAAAAAAAATAAACAAATAACAATTATATTTAATATAATTATTGACATTTGAGTTAATAATATAAAAGTCTAAAATGAAAAAAATAAGTAAAAAAATAGTAACACCTAGAAGTCATAAAGATCTATTACTACCTTAATGAAAAGATAGTAATAGATCTTTATGACTTCTAGGTGCAATTAGATAAGTCAAGTAGATCGGGCGGCCCAGGCAAGGTACGAGGTGCAGCCCGAATGAGTAGTGCTTGGCCCGGCATGGCACGGTCCTAGAAATATACTTTGACCTAGATTATGCCAGCTTAAGGCACAACTAGTGTTGTTTTGATCCAGAGATTATCATGCCTCGTGCCAAGCCAGATATAACCAACATACCTAGCACATTGGCACGATCCACCAGTATGGTGACCATGATACCAGACTAGACCCAAGAATAGGCCACGATCACCGAGAACCAGATAAATGTGAACCCCCACACATGAACCCATTTTTAAAAAAACTAGGTTTTTTTAATTAATTTATAATATACCTATCATGTCCACATGATAGATTTTTTTATCAAAACCCAATCCACCATGTTGAGGTGGTGGTTCGTCCCATTGGGATAGAAGTCACAACAACTAAGTAACCATAGGGCGTCAGGTAAACGCACACACATGCCCGATAACGACAACAATCACTATCACTATCAAACATGTGCGTCGATGTTCGCATTTAAAAAAATTAAATATCAAAAGATTATGGCCATTTGAATGAATTTCAATGGCTAGGTACAAAAAACCAACGACTATTAAGTTTCTGCCCATTTATATATAAAAAATTCAAAAAAAATCAAAAATATAATGTTTTAATAAAAAAATATATAAATATAAATTAAGTATAACCAGATAAATATGACCCCCCGCAGCTGAACACATTTTCAAAAAAACTAGGTTTTTTTATTATATTAAAATAAACATGTCATGTGCACATGATGAGTTTTTTTAACGAAGCCCAATCCACCATGATGACGTGGTGGATTGCTTCATTGAGACAGAAGTCCCAACAAGTATGCGGCCATAGGGAGTCAGGCAAATGCCAATGACCGTCGGGTTTTTGCCCAATTTTATATAAAAAAATTTAAATATATATATATTTTTAATAAAAAAAATCAATAAATATAAATTAAGTATTTAAAATTTTTCATTCTCATTTCTAAATCTCTCTTCTCTTTTCAACTCTATTACATCCTTGGTTGTCTCTTTCTCATTTTAAAATCATAATTTAGAATTTTTTTGTTCTCTAATTATAGTTATGTTAATGCCTAATAATACCAAAATCCAAATATTTGTTTATTTGTTTATAAATATTAGATAATTATTTTTTAAATATAAAGTAAAAATGAACCAATTGATAATAGTATATATAATAATAATAAAATTAATATTAATTTAAATATAAATAATAATAATAACCCTATTGAAAAACCTGAGGCCAGAACTATATTTTCTCTCATGGCTTCGACAAAAACTAAAATACCTAAAAAATAAAAAATAAAAAGAACTTCAATCATTTGGACTTACTTTATAATAATAAAAAATAAAAATTTTTGAATATCAATAAAAAATCGACACAATAAATATATAGTCAAAAAATATATGGATAAAGAAATATAGAGGACATGGGACAACCTAAAAAAATAAGTCAATCAATACACAAAAAAATATAATGAATTAAATCTCAAACTCAACAGAGCATGAGCGGTAAGGTCTTTAAAGTTGATTCAAGTTCAACTTCTTTAACCCCGTTCATATACCATAATGATTTAAAAAGGAAAGAATTGATCGAATTATTTATGATCAAGATCTTCTATTTAAATTTTTGAAAGATTTTAGAATAGTTAGTATTATGCATACCTAATTCCAGTCTACTTATCGTAGGATTCCAATGTCCACATATAAGAATAATAAAATAAATATTATAAGTTAGAAAAATAATTAATAATTAATAAATTTAAAAAATATAATGAAGTAATATTTATGAAATCTGATATCTAAACTAGTCACGATAATGTATCATTTGTATGCCTCATCGTCCATTATATAAATTCTAAATAAATTTAATTAAAAAAACTTAAGATTTTCTAAGATTCCTCATCATCAAGATGAACCTTCCATATATGAATACATGACGAGGATCTTTTGAGATTGTGATATTTATAATATAATATTTAAATATCATAATTTGATAATATAATAATAACAGAATCATAATTAATATATTTGTTAGAATTATTAGAGATAAGACTTTAGGTGAGCTTTTTCATATTATATGCATATATCACATTATCAACCTGATAATACAAACAAGAATAAATATTATTTCCCTCATATTAAAAAAATAAAAAAATCACTAAAGTATCTTAGGACGCCTAACAAACAATACGAGTTTAATAATCTTCATTTATTTGCAAGTCTAAATAAGATAAAATTCCAAACAGATATGAGATACTATTAAAATTATACTTATCCAATATTAAAATTATGTGTTGGATACGAATACATGATATTCAACTATATCAATAATAAAAATGATAAACTTATTATTAATAACTATGATTAATATAAAATTTTTAATATGAAATTCTTATTAATTTTTTATAACATGACAAATATGTATTCTTGTGTATACTATAACCACTTGCATTACACTCATATGCATATGTGATATTTGTGAGTATATTTAGTAAGTTTACAGATCATTCTATATTTAGTATCATGATAATTGAGATAAAAATTAAGTATTTAAAGTATTGGTTCACCATTTTATTTATCAATTATCTAACTACATGCATGGATTCTAAGATTAAGGTAAAAAAGATAGGAAATATTTTGACATACATATCCATATGCATGAACCAAGACCACCAACCTAAAAAATTTGTTCACAAAAATTTAATCGACTTATTTATATATTACGATATTAGGTATGATAATAGTTATAGCCTAAGAAGCACGGGCACAGACACGGACTACGGAGATATGACACGGACAGAATACGGGGATACGACAAATTCTAAAAAACTAGGATACGGATATGGCTAAGATACAACATAATAAAAAAAATAAAAATACAAATTATTAATTATAAATATTATGTATTTTATAAAATTCATTAAATTAAATTAAATTAAATTAAATTAAATTAAATTAAATTAAATTAAAATATTTTATTATATAAAATAAATATATATTATTTATTTTATAAAATAGAAATATTTTATTTTATTTTATTAAATTATTTTATTTTATTAAAATATTTTATTTTATAAAAATATTTTATTTTAAACACATCCCCACACAAATACGCCCGCCCATGCCTCCCCCTCAAACACGCCCGCCCATGCCTCCCCCTCAAACACGCCCGCCCATGCCTCCCCCTCAAACACGCCCGCCCATGCCTCCCCCTCAAACACGCCCGCCCATGCCTCCCCCTCAAACACGCCTGCCCCTGTCTCTCCCCTCAATTCGCCCCGCCCCTGCCTCTCCTCTCAATTCGTGCCGCCCCTTCCTCTCCCCTCAAATCGCGCCCGCTCCTGCCTCTCCCTCAAATCGCGTCCGCTCCCTGCCTCACCCTCAAATCGTGCCCGCCCCCTGCTAGTGGCCAACGTCGCCCATGCGGCTACGTTGGCCACCCGACGTCGTCGGACGTCGGGCACTATAGGCATGGATACGACTGTCGTCTGTGATTGCAACCATCCAATACGCCATGTGGCGTATCGGATACGGATGTGCAATGATACGCCACGTGGCGTATCAGACACGTATCCGTGTCATGTCCAAGTGTCCAAGTGTCGGACACGTGGACACGACTATAAGGAGCCGTGTCCGTGCTTCCTTGGTCATAGTCATGCTTCGAATACAAACATAAACATCCTATTCAAAGATAATGATTTTTTCATTCAGTTAGCAAAAAAAAAATAAATGAGTGATATATCAAATAAAAATAATTATCTCGATACGTAGATGTCAATTATTACTCAATTCTATCACATAATAATAATAATAATAACTTTAATATTTTACTATGATAGAATCATTTAAATCTACATGTTCCGTATTATCAAAGATAATATGAAATCTACTGACTCCTTCAATATTTAGCATAGCCATAATATCAGAATCTACTTTTTCTATTATATCAAATATTATTTTAGATATGGAATGAAGACTACAGTCAGATATCAATAAAACACTTACTTGTACAAAGGATTTGGAAAATTTGAGATTAGACAAACAGGATAAAACAAGAACACAAAAATTACTAATAAATGATGACTCATTGAATTTATAAGATATTAAGATCATCACTAGTAGATACCATCAAATACTTATATTATAATGATGATTTGCATACAAACATTAATTAGCATTTAGATTGATTATTATTTATTAATGTTGTGTTTATTTTATGATTGTCATTTTATGTCTGTCTCTTAGACCTTGATTTGAAATAAAATTTATTTTTTATTTTTGACTACACTTATAGTTATAATTAATATTTATATATTTTTAATCTTATATGTATACTTTGTTAATATTCCATCAAATGCATGTGGTACATGTAATAAGTTTTTTTTTTGTTTTTTTATTTAATATTTTATTTTTTTAAGTTTCTATGGTAACTCTCATAGGTGTGTGGTAATTGTGGCAGTAGTCATTGAATGGTGCCTATAGTGACGCTGCACACAAAATCAACATGATCTAACATAACCCATGATGAACCAGCATGATAGGCACGAGTCTTCCTAGAATCGTGCTAGTCGTGCCATGATAAATAGGCAAGCTGGAAGTCATGTCGTGCCGAGCACGATATGACTTCCATGTTGGGTCATGCCTGGCATGACATGACATCCATATCGAGTCATGCATGGCACTGCATGGTGGCCCAATTGGATCACCCAAAAACAAGTTGTTCCTGCATGGCATGTCTCGTTTGACACCTCTATTTGCAATGCTCTCAACTTCTTCTCTCAAAATAACTCTTAACAATTACCTCTAGTGTAACTGCTTTACTTACAATATGTGATTGTGCTGACGAACTCATGTAGTTAATACTACTACTAATAATTGCTCTACCTCTGAAATATATTGCATGAGACATATCTTGAATGGGGCTTTATCCCGTGTATATGCTTTAACTATGGAATGATAAATCTCTTGTAGGGAGGGGGTACATGATAATATATCTCAATAGATTGCACCATAATAAACAACATTTTGAGGTATCAATGTCAACTAAATAATGTCATATCAGAATGGCCCATATTTTTATGTCATATTTAGATATTGTTTCTTGTCAAACTCAGATGGTCAAGTTGTGCCAAGTCAAATTCATGCCGAATAAAACCAACACAACTGTAGGTAGTAGGCTGTAGCTTGCCCGAGCCCTGCAGCCAGCTAGCAAGTGGAGGGCAAGGCTGTGGGGCATCTTGGACTAGCCATCATGACTAATATAGGCAATAAGATGGCTACCTTATATGATAAATTTAATAGATTAATATTATATATATATATATATAACAAATTTTATTTAAAACTTAAATAAAAAATTACAAAGCAAATATGATCAATATAATAATATCTAAAAAAATATACTCATACCTGAAAATATAAATCTTAAATAAAAAAATTTTAAGAAATGTAAATCAATTCAATGTCACTCTATCAATCTGTTTGGTTTGAATTATCATATTCACAACTCATAATCTTAATATTATCGTAATTATATGTCATTATTCACTAGTAGTTCTATCACATTATCTTAGAGATATATTAGTGAATCCTCCTAATTTTTTAAGCATAACAGAGTTTCAACAATATCTGATTGTAATATGATCTTTCTATTTGAAATCATATTCACAACCATAAAAATAATTTCGACATTATACTAGATATTAGAATAGTCAATAAGTCACGTGTAATTTTATGTAACACAAGAAATATAAATTTATATAATTTTTACCAACTTAATATATTAAAATTTTGTATATCACATAATCACTTTTGAATAAAATTAAACAGTAATTAATATCTGATTATCTCGACAACTCACTCATATTCAATGAATTTCCTCGTATAGGTGTCAACCGGGCCGGCCGGCCCGGTCCAACACAATTCGACTGTGTCTGGGCCGGCACAGCACGGAAATTTCCCATGCCCGTGCTCTTGTCGTGCTGAGACCAACCGAGCCTCGTGTCATGCCTAGCCCAGCACAATACCTCAGCACGAGCCAGGATTCCACTCCAACAGCAGTAACTGAGTTCGATGGACAAGACTCACTGAGCCCCAAAGTGAATAAAAATAATGGCGGCACGGCAGCGTAGTGGCGCATGCCAAAACCCTAATTTTTTTAAATTAGGGGTTCACAGCGCAACGTACGATGGCACATGGTTCAGCAACGTGACAACACGTACCGAAACCCTCATATTTTTTAAATTAGATGTTCGGCCTGACCGGGCCAAACCCGGTGGATTAGTGCCGTGAGCCCGTGTCAGACTGACCTCCACATAATCATGCCGGGCCAGGCAAGGCACGGTACAATAACCGTGTCGTGCTTGGCCCTACACGAAAGCATGGTTGGGCCAGCTAAAAATAGATCGGGCCAGCTCGACACGTCCCGTTTAACACCTATACTTCCTCATTATTTCCTCTTAGCTAAATAAATTAAAAATTACCATCTCCAAATATGATATCAATTTCTATACTTAGAAGCTCACTAAAATTATCATATTTATTGTAAATCCTACTATATAGTTTTTGTAGTTGATTCATATAAGTCGATATATATTTGATAGTATTTTTTATGTCTTTTATATTAATCTTGCATTCATACAAATAATCAAATAATAAAGAAATAAAATAGATGATCATTATTTTAAATTTTTTATTTTTACTCAATAATCATGATACAAATTTTTGAATATTTTTTATATTTGTTAAAAAGACTACTAATATAATAAGTACGCCTAAATGTAATGCATGCAATAAGGAGGTATACAAACAAACATATTTTTGTCATATCATAAAAAATTTTAAGAAAATTTAAAAATAAAATTTTTATGTTTCAATCTTATATATCAATTATTATTTTATTGATATTACTATTAACATAATTAAATATCACTTATTGGTAGTTAAAACATAATTAAATATCAATTATATATATTTTTGAAAGTATTCAATATTCACTTAAATTTTTTTAAGCTTATTAACTTACATGGAGTGCAAATTTTTTGTAGTCTACCAAGTATCTTGATATATTTTAATATATTTCATATATATTTTAATTTTTAATGGGCCAAAAAATATTTTTAAATCATCTTACACTATTAGATTTATTATATGACACATACACATAACATAAAAAATCTTACCTAATGAAATATCTATAATAATTTATATAAACATATTTATAAAGATACCATTATTTAATGTCATATATGATTTTTTATATCTCATATATGTGTTATCAAATATTATGTTAAATATCTTATTTTATATCTCATATTTTTTAAGACAATTGACAAATATCATATATGATGGAATATCAAGAGAATGAAGAATCTAATGAAATACTAATATTTTTTAATTTAATTTTTACATAGAATCAACAAAATAAATAACAATGCATGTGAATGTGAATATATTATCATCATGACTAGTTTAAATATTAGACATCACAAAAACTAATATATTTTGTATTTAAAATTGTTAATTATTATTTATTTTTTTATTTTATAATTTTTTCATTACATTATTTCTATTGACCCAACTAGTAATCTTATGATAAATGGGATGGATGTATGTGTACATAAGAAAAAGTAATCGAATAACTCATACTTATAATAAATCTAATCACATCTTCTTTTACAAACTTATAAATATAATTAAAGAATATCAATAAACCTAAAATTAATCCATATTCAAAAATCTCACCACTCATGTGGAATATTATAATTTTCTTTAGTTTTTATTTATTTTCTACTCGTATATTTTTATGATGAGAGCAATTGATATGCATGTCACTCTAATAGTCTTATCTTTCATTATATATAGATTGGGTTTTATTTTGTTGTGTGAGAAATTATCATTTGTTTAATGGATTTTATTTTTTCAATAGATATAACACAAATTTTTTTATAGGTTCTTTCATTTTTTATTTTATTTTATGAATTTTCTAACATTCATCATGGCATTTAAGTCATTGTTATCATTATCATATCAATATATACACACACATATATACATATATATATATATATATATATTAATTATTATTTTATAATAGTTCAACATATAGTTATTAAATTAAAATTCAAATCGAGAATTAGAATACTTGATTAATAAATCGAGAATCAAAAATCAAATCGTAAAATTTATTTTACATTTGTAATAATAGTTAAAGTATATGTAATTTCATATAATTAATTAATTATAAGCTATTTAAATATATTTAAATAATAATCTTATAATATATAAATTTCAAGTTTTTTTTTTCTTTTTTATTCTTCTTCAACTTCTGATTTTTTTTCCTCTTTCATTTCTTATCATAAATTCATTATACTTATACCAAACTACTGGTGTTCTTCTATCTTTTTCGTTTCTTCTCATAAATTTATAATATAAAAAATTTTAATTATTTTTTTTCACATTAATTAATTCCTACAATTGATAATTTTTTTTTGATATTTTTAATTTTTATTTTTGTGATTTTTTTAAATATCGATCCTTTAAGAATCAGAATTAAATCAATTCATGTAAATCAATTCATGTAAATCAATTCACAATTCATGTAAATCAATTCACAATTCAAAAATTCAGTCTTTGATTCATGTATATTTTTGATTCTTTTAAAAATTCAGATTATTTACTATGAATTATAAATTAAATTATAAATCGAATCATAAATCAGATGATTTTGATAATAGTGATTCAATATGCATTATTATAAATAAAATTGATTAAAAAATCATTTTTATAAGACTTTTTTTAGCCAGACACACAATTTTACATGTATATTATCATGAAACAATTAACTAATAAAACTCCTTCAAAACAAATTGAAAAAAAATGATACTATAAGCCATCTTTTGAACTGAATTTAAATTATTTCATTGGCAATGCACATGTAAAACTCACTATTTAGCATTACACTTAACTTGGAATAACATAGTCTTAAGAGTTATGCTGCATTTTATGTAATTGAATGTTTAGTGTTGGACAGTCTTTTATTTTGTTCTTTATGGGGGAATCTTAGCAGAGTGCTCAACATAGAAGAGCACTTCAAGAACATTTTTTAGTTTAGCACATGTGTGTGTGTCAGTGATGATTTCTTCTCCCCTTTTTGCAAAAATGATAAATTACGAACTTTCCCACCTATAGACCATGAATCTCTGCTAAAATAATTGGGCAGATCGCGCTGTGTTTCTAATTCCTAGCAATGCAACAAATTGTCTCCTTCGATCAATTCGATCCTGTTTAATTCAGAATTGTAAAAAATTGCATTGAAATTAACAGTTGAAATTATTAACGTGACAAGCATAAAATACTATTACATCATGAGATCCCCTCCCATGAAGTACAACTATATCATAGTAACTACAAAATACGCATCTAAATTCATCGCACGTGTGCTTCGAATGATCATATCGAAATTACAATAAACCACAAGGAATGCAGGGAAATGCTTAATTCTGGTTGTTCTACAGAGAGATATGAGAAATAAAAAATAACACTCGAGTGGTGAACCCGAATACCTAAGTCACAATCAGCAGGATTAAGCAGAACTCGCTGCTTGTTCGTAGCTTCTTGAGGATAATTCAAATCGGAAGTTTCGAGTTTTGATTTCTTCAGTTCATGTTTAGGTTCTTCATTGAACGGAAACTCTCGCTTTACCGTGTCCATGGATAGCACTTGAAATTTTAGTTCTAGCACACAGCAGGTTTCACTGGAAAATGGCCGAACATCTCAGTTACGCTGCCAACCATGCAATCCAAGCGGTGTTGACGCGGAACCACATACATCTACAAGAGGGAAAGAAGACGATGTTTTTCTTAAAAAAAAAAGAAGAGAGAAAGAGAGATAAAGCTGTAGGAAGTTAGAGAGAGAGAGATATATATATATATCATATTTTAAAATGATAAAAAATTAAAAATTGATAAAATGTATTTTTATTTATGAAAAATTAAAAATGAATCAAAAATAATAAAAATTAATTTAATAAAAATATTTTAAAATATTTAAAAAAAATAAAATAATTAAAAAATTTAAAAAAAATAAAATAATTAAAAAAAATTTTAAAATTAAAAATACTAAAAAAAATTTAAAAAAGTAAAAAAATTTTAAAAAATTTTAAAAAAATTTTAAAAAAATTTTAAAAAAAATTTTAAAAAAAAATTAAAAAAAAATTATATCTCATAACAAAGCCAATAAATAAGATCACTAAAAATCATGAATTTAAAAGATATATTAGAGAGCAACTAATCACTTCGTCAATCGCATTCTCAATTTAGATAAAAAAAATAAACTTTTTTTGTGAAAATAAGTGTTTGGGCAACTTTGCATGTATCAAAACTATTTTTAAAAAAAAATTAAGTTTTCCTTGTGACCTCACTCGTAATTAATAACATGAAACATTAATTTATATATATATTAATAATGTGACTGGTAAAAAAGGATAAATATAGATTTGTAATGGTCCTAGAAATTAAATTTCAAAGCTTTATTAAAATATTTTTAATTATAGACATTGGAAATTTTAATTATGTAATTTATTTTAATTGAATATTCTACTATGTTGGAGGCAGAATATTTGATTGTGGATTCTTATATATTTTGCTAGTTTTGGATGGAATATAATTAGTATTGATGCTTATAGTTGTAAATTTAAGGTTTGATATGTGTGTGTGTTTTGTGTGTGTGTGTGTGTGTGGAGAGAGAGAGAGAGAGAGAGAGATTTAGATAGTTTTGATATCCACGTGTGTGTGTGTGTGTGTGTGTGTGTGTGTGTGT
Source organism: Sapria himalayana (assembly GCA_029783825.1). NCBI lineage: Eukaryota > Viridiplantae > Streptophyta > Magnoliopsida > Malpighiales > Rafflesiaceae > Sapria > Sapria himalayana. The sequence goes on along the minus strand of JAREIK010001333.1, from coordinate 1,286,856 downwards.
GTGGTAAAGAGAGAGATTTAGATAGTTTTGATATCTTTGTGTGTGTGTGTGTGTGTAAGTGTATTTCAAATAGAAAATTTGTGAAACCCAAAATATTGTTTGGTATTGCTATTTTGGTAAATTTTTAAAATGGACAAAATTAAAATTTTAAATTATAATATCAAATTTATTAACTTCGTTGGATTAGAAATTTATTATGAAATCATTTTTAGTTTGTAGGTTCCTTCTTGGTAGACACCAATAAGTGGTATTAAAAGCAAAAAATAATTTTGGCATTTTTATTTTGCAAGCAGACTAGATTATTTTTATTTAAGATGAACGAATAAAATAATTCACTCGAAATTATTAGGTTGGAACTATCCAACTAATCAACTGGAAAAATAAAGGTGATGGATCTTTTAATGATGAGAGACTTATTTGAACTAACTAACGATGATCCCAGCCTTAAAAGCATAGATGACCAAAAGTAAAAAAAAAAAATTATACTGCAAGTCTCCTGCCATAATATGATAGTAGATTGGAAAAATAACTTTCCTTCACACTTCTTTCACTACAAAGATAGATGAAATACTAGAAAAAGTTGAAATCGGTGTATGAGAAAAATATATAGAAGAATAAAATATAGATAAATAAAACTATATAGAAGAATAAAACACTCTTTATCCCAACCTATAAAGATTATCATGACAAATTTGATTACTTAATATGGCTGCTCACTTGAGTAGTTTCCAATCCTTAGTTTCCAAGCCTTAAATGGCTACTTACTTAATATGAGCTACTGGCATCTCTGCTTCACAACACATTTCTCAAGAGTTGGGGGATAATCATAATCTCCCCGAGTACTTTGGCTTCGTATAGTATCCTTACTATGGTTATCATTACTTAAAAGCTTAGTAAGTGAGGTTGCAAGATGGAGTAAAAAGGGATCTTTTCCAAATATCTTTGTTACTAAGAAAATTGAGAGGAGATGTAGAATGAGTTTGAAACTCATACTAGAAGAGAGAAGTAAGAGTTGTTTCAAGGAGAAATTCATAATCAAATTCATGGTGAATTATTATTATTATACCCAAGTATGACACTTCAAGATTGATTGTCTCGAGTAAAAGAAACTCCAAACAAAACATAGCAAGAGAGATAGGGCTAAAGGGGTTGCTAGCACTCTTTCCAAAGAGTGCTAGCTATGTCAGTCATGTGAGTAATTAGGGGTGTGAAGACATTGCTAGAGAAGATTGTTCGGCACTCCACATACCTAATATTTTGAATATTTGACAATTTATCTCGTTGTGTGTCCATGTATTCTAGTATTTGTTAGAAAAGTTTCACAAATTTATTATTTTTAGAGAATTTAATGAATATTAGTGAAATTATAGTAAAAGTTAGTAGAGTTGGTAGACTCAGTGGAGCAAATACTTCAAGGGAAGAGAAGTATACCTTCCACAATATTTCTTAAGTAGTTTCATTATCATTTATTTACTATGACTGTACAAAAAAAATAGTTATGGCATTCTTTATATGTCATAACTCTACCATCGAGTTGTGCCCACACTATCTCTAAAACACTCATTGGTTGTGATAATTTTTTTCATAATGATAGCCAAAGCCAAGTATCTCATTGGTACACATAGTCATGACAATTTATAGAGATAACACTTAAGAGTGCTTACTCTAGTCATGACATTTTCAAATGCACTACTTTGTAGCTCAGAAAAAATATCAAAGTCATGGCCAATTCTAGCACTGTAACTTTATGTTATAGAGAGTAATTATTTCAGCCATATCAATCTCATTACCACAACATTTTGCTTAATAAGCCAGGACCAAAGCCAAATTTAAATTATAACACCACGCTTTTATGGTACAGAGAGCAATTATCTCAGTTATGGCATTCCTATCACTATAAATTTTTGCTCAAAAAACTAAGACTAAAGTCATTGCCAATATAATCACCGTAACTTTGGGTTATAATGAGTAAGGGTATTAGTTGTGATCAATCTTAATGTCGCAACATCAATACTCAAAAGAAGATTCAAAGAGATGATAAAATCACTACCTTGAATATAAATATCATAACTTATAACTTCAAATATCACATAGACCCGCAAAGTATAAAAGTGATACTTAAATAAACAAAATGAGAGAGAATTATAGAAAACATGAAACAATGACACCAAGAACCCTATGTGATATAATTATGACCCTCATTTAGGGTAAATCCAAAGTGAAAGCATGCAATCTTCGATTAGAATTATGAATATATACTTAAAAATTTTATTTAGGCATTAAATGGGAACCCTCAAATCCATAAGCTATCTCTTTACATATATCACATAATTTTCTCTAAAATCTCCAGCTAAATAGATATATAGGGTTAATGAATGTATTGTGTTGTGATGAATTAACAAATTTATGAGTTTGTGTTTGTATTTATATTTGTGTCTAAATGTTGATGGATATAGATGCAAATTAGAATCAAAACTTAGAGTTTTCATGAATATGTAGGTTTATGCATATCAATTATGGTAAATACTAACAAGTAAGTAATGAGATATACTCACATGATATGTAAAAAAGAATTGATAGCTCTTTAAATCTTAATGCGTGAGATAAACAAACATGTAAATAATATAAGTTGAGATAAATTTAATTTTTATAAGTATGGTACTAATGAAATCAAAACTACAAATATATTCAAGACCAATCTATTATGTATTTTCTAGAAGAACTAACATTCAAGTATTATAGAGATTATACATAACATCTAACATAGAAGTTTCATCATAGTTTGGGAGTCATGTGCTTGTTATGGTGGATGGTGATAGTGATGTCAAGAGACACATGCATGGGAGAGATAGACATAAAAACTTTTCCTTCTTGTATGACTTCTATAAGTGAGATTATTAGAAAGATGTATGTTAATTATCATGAGTATGGTGTTAACAAAGCTGAAAGTACAAATATATTTAGTACCACATTATTTCATATCTATAAGATAATTATAGGTTTGATAATAAAATTATATATTCGAAACAATCATCAAGGACAGTTGATATATTATCTAAAAGGTATATATATATATAAATGACTTTTGCACAAAATAACATGCCACTTTGATGTTGAAAAATTGATAGGATAACTATAAGTGGTTTGTCACTAGTAGTGACAGACAAAGGATGATGGTCACCTTATATGAGAAAAGGGCACTTAGAGATGTTCACATTAATCTACCATTAGTCCAGCAACCAAATATGACATTGATCAAATACTAAAGAAACATCATCACGCATAAGGACATGAGCCAACCCTATTATCTAAGTATCATTTTGAAGATCAAGTTTATTTATTCAACTTGAGCATTAGTTGGTTCACTATTGATTGATCAAATTATCTATTTACAAAATTATGGTGAGATCGATAACTAGAATTACATTTATTTTATTAATTGTATAACCCATATACTTATGGAGCTATATTAGACTATAAATCATCACTAAATGAAAATTTGGAATCATATCAATTTAATAATAGTTTTTGTACTCTTACTAAGTCACAATAAGTTTTTGATAGTTTGATTAGTCAACTTGAGTTGACATAATTATTCTTATGAAAACATTATTATCAATTAATCATAAAATTATTAGTCAACTTGTATTGCATTTTTTAGTTTGTTTGTTTTGTAGCCAACACAAATCACATGAGCTAGACTTCAAGGATTAAGTTCAAACCTCTAGACCAGAAAATTAGACATGCATAATGGATTGGATTATAAAAATATTCGTATTTTCGGCTTCATAAGTATCATACTTATAAAGATTAAATATACCTCAATTTTAGGTTTTTGCACATAGATTTTTCTTTGAGATATGGTTGGAATGGCCATCGCTCTCTTTTTATCATATGTATGAGTGTGTTTTGTGGCTTACATATCCCTCACTCATACCATGTATTTTTCACTAGTAGCTAAAATACTAGTCTCAATTTTATGTAACTATGAAATAATCCATAACCTAATAAATTCATAACAAAAAATCACATTAAAGTATTGAAATAAGTATCTATCACACACACACACACACACACACATGTATACATACTAGTTCAAAACATCAAGCTTTGAAGAAATGAATGTTGTTGAGATCTATTCAAGATATTTACGAAGATGTTTGTTAGCTACTATACTATATGAATATATGTTATAGTAATGGTCTTATCTTGAATTTTTCTATGAGAATGAAGTAATTTATCTTTATATATTTTGTCTACTCGTGAAATATTGAATTTGAGATTTATGTCTTGCTACATGTCTATCATAATAAAAAAACAAGGACATAATATTATCAACTTGATTAGTGATGAATGATTAAGTTGCTTATATATGGTCCAACGAATGGTATGAGTTGAGTTTAGGGTAGAGAAGAGCAGGGGACTAAAATAACTGAGACATAATATTCTTAATTTGGCTGATAGTAAATGATCAAGGTGAGAATAAATAAGTAAAGCATCTAATATACTCACAAAAAAAAAAGTTTTTTGTGACTTTTTGTGGTTGAGAAAAGTTTCTATACCTACAAATAAATATAAGTAGAAATCAAAATAAAGTAAAAATTTTGTGGTTGAGAAAGAAAACCCACAAAAAATAATTTTTACATGATAATCAAAAATAAGCATAAAATGATAAAGAAATTAATAATTAACCTAAATAGTATCATATTCAATGGATGACTAAGTTGGCTTATATGTGGGCCAATAGAATGTATGAGTTGAGTTTGGGGGGTATGAGGGTAGGTGACAAAAAAAACTAAGACATAACATTCTTAATTTGCCTAATAATGAATAATCAAGTTGAAAACAAATAAGCAAAACATATAATACACTCAGACATCAAGGAAAAAACACTATCGTATGATAAAAAGATATAAATAATTTTGTTTAATCCATAATTAAGTTTTTTTGAGTTTCTAATCAAGCAAATAAATATCTGTAGATGATAAAATAAAATAAAAATTAAGTTATTTGAAAAAAAAAATCACATCAAATATATTTATATGATAGCTAGGAATAAGTATAAAATGACAAAGAAATAAGAAATCAACCTAGAGAGTATTATATCCAAAGGTTTTAAATGATTTATCATTTTTACAATAAGATTATTGAAACACAAAGAAATGGTTGAACTTTGAGGATGAGCATTGTTCAAGGAATAAAAAATCATCTTAGATGTACACTGATATTATGTACACTACTACAATAATGTCATTTCACATAATTGATGATTATATGTGAAGTGAGTATTAACTTTTGTATAGATAATGTATGAATAACAAATACGAGCAAATAAATCAATAATATCTAAGAAATGATGAGTATTTGCTGTAAGCTTAAAAAGAAGTTTTGTATAATTCTTTCTAGTAAGTATCATAATGGATGAATTCTATGAGAATTCATGAACATGTCTGATAATTAGTCTGTCTTTGTGTGGCACTCATTGTCTTTTCTAAAGAGACAATCCACAAAAATTTCTCTAGTGTAACTTAACCTGCTGCAATATGTGCACTATAATGAAACTCTCCAAACTCAATTAGTCAATTGAACTTAGGGCTTATGGAGAAAATATTGAAATCTGATAAATTTATCCTCCAAATGAACAATAATACAAATTTGAGGATTTATCCAAAACTCTATCTATGGAGAAATAACAAAAAAAAAAAAAAAACTAAAATTGACCTACAACTTTAATTCATTGGGACAATCAAATTCTATAGCAAATAGATTTTTCAGGACACCCAAAAGATACAAAATACCTAAAATACTAAAGTTGAAAGATAAAATCATGATATTAAAAGTTCAAATTGGTGTTCAGAAACTATTTTTCAAGCACCTCCGTTGCACCCAAAATGCTTTACCATCACATCATTGGTGCACCTCTCTGACCCTTTTTCCATGATATAGACACAATGATTATCGATGTTTATCAACTTTGCACAAATTGTGTGCAGTAAGTGTGCATAGTAATGTTGCACAATTATTGTGTCTATTTTTCTCTTCCAGAAGATGTGTGCATTGTGCAGGCAAAAATTCAAGAACATTGAAAAATAAAAATATACTCAATAAGAAAACACATACAAATACAACTCTTATATGATAGTCAAATCTTATTGTGACAACTTACACTTTGAGTACTCTCAATAAGCAAAAACATAAAATTTCTTTAATTTTTTGTTTTAAATACCCTCAATAAATAATAGTATAGTATAAAGCTAATGAAATTTATGATTTTATATTTTAAAGATCGTGTCTTAGTATGATAACAAATATTTTTGTCTAAATGTAATATGTACTGGTCTACGACTCATCGAACATAATTTCTTTAATTATTAAGTATATTTTTGTAAATATATTAATATATTTGATTTAACAAATGAATGTCCCATTATATATATATATGCCTATATATACATCTCTCACAAATATATTATTATATTACATGACTTATTTTCTCTAATACCATTACATTTTTTTTTTGAAAATGTATCATATGCTCTCTTCTAATTAGTCGAATTCGAAAGAAAAAGTTTAGAAAAATTGTGCAACAATATCACCCTAAAAATTTGGATTTTAAGAATTCAATTTTTTTTAAAGTCTGGCCTTATATATATATATATGTATGTATGTATGTATTCATTGTGTGTGTGTGTGTGTGTTTATGTATAAAAATATTCATGCTCATGCATTGATGTTTTTTGACAAAGGAGAAGTGATTCTAACTTTAAAATCTAGAGATGATTAAAAGATATATTCTAATTTTCTAAAAAAGTATACAATATTTAAATAAAAATAGTAAAAAAAATATTTTAAATGTTCATTAATTATTAGTTAATATTTATTTTTAGAGAAGACTCAACTGAGAAATATTTTAAACATATCCTATTTTTAAACTTCACTCTTGCAATTAACATTTTTTTTTTTAAAGAATTATCACTGAGAAGTAGTTTGATGGATAGAAAAAAAATCACATTGTTTACAATAATTTTTTAAACAATGAATCAAAAAACAAATTAAAAAAAAACATAATTAATAGCCATAATAAATAAATTTTTGTTCACTAATATTTAAAAAAAAATTAAAAATTAATAAAACACATGGGAAAAGTACTCAAGATCAATACCATAAACTCATACTAGCAATCACACACACACACACATACATATATGCATGTGTGTGTGTGTGTGTGTATCTACACAAACACACACACATGCTTATCAACATGTATATAAACACAAAACTAAGAACATTATTGTACTTGAGTTAGAGATGAGCTAACCCACGTCTCCAAGGCTAACCCATTGGGCTTCTCATCCAATTTTCATCAAATTGGGTTGTTTGCATAGTAGTTAAGAGCTTGATTTGCATTTGTCATCTAGCCATGGTGTAGAGCATAACCCATATAAGATCACATATGCAATGGGCCATGGTTAATGCTTTTATAATTTATATTTTTTTAAAAAAAAAACAGCATTTCAAAATGAAAAACAAAAAAACAAAAACAAAATCAGTAAAATAAACAATCCACGAAACAAGAACTGATGAACTTGAACGGGATGTATAATGAGAAATGTTTTAGTTGGCAAAAAAGCCAAATTTATGTTGTGAGAGACATAATAATAAAAGAACCCGCCTTCATTTAAGTCGACACAATAATTGACACCACGGCATTTCCAATCATATATATCCGCAATAACACTCACAGATTGCGACATTCTTTCCGAGAAACCACTTTTCAGAAGATACCACGGAGCACAAAATGCTACGGACACAAGGCTTTTTGCACCTTTGCGAGCAAGAACATGGCACTGTTAGCAATCATATCCCACGAGATCTGATACTTGCTGGTAGTTCGATGCTACCACGACGTTTTGTTTTTGTAATAAAAACGTTTTTTTTTAAAAAAAAAAAATTGGTAGATTGTAGCTGGCAATCATTATCCGAACATCTACACGAAGATACCGATGTTTGCAGCGAAGGAGACGAACATGAACCCTAAAGGTGTCGTGAAGGAGATGAACATGGAGGTGAGCCATAAAAGAAGAAAGGAGTAGTCAGTGCAGTACAATTATGATTGAGCAGCAGAAAATAACAAGAATAGGATGATTCAGTGTCACAGGTCGCTTTAGTGAAGGACCAGGTAGAATCTGTCAGCGTGAGTATGCTGAGAAAGGGAGGTGGCGTATTCAAGTGACGCGCTAACGCCTCAATAATGAGGTCTGACAAAAACATGTTCTTCCTCCTTTGGGATGAGAAAAAATGGAAATTGCAGACTGCGAAGTAAAAAAAAAAAAAAACATAAATTTGCTGGAATTGTACATTAATGGTGAACTTTCTTCCACTGAATCAGCTTATACATTGGCTATTTACACGGAATATCGATCTCATCTGACTGAGGGAGCAAACCCTCGGCCTCGCTGATGGAGAGGTGAACACGGAAGCTTGGAGAAGAAAAAAAAAAAAACTGTTCTTCAATTCGTAATTGAAGAACAAAACATTAGCTCTACTGACTACAAAAACCTATCCAGCTCACGTTATTTACAAGATCGGCGGCATCACAGTGGAAGTCGGTCACGCGCTAGATCGTTTCTGCGGAGAAGAAAATAACGAAACAGATAGCTCGGCGAGACTATTCAAACTCAATCGAGATTTACAAGTTCGCTTGTGCTTCGGTGCTCTGGGCTCTTCAAATTCCTCGAAATCGTTTTGCTTGCCAAAATCAACTGAATATCGAACAGGTTGGAATTTCCTAGGCGTAGTATATGCGAAGTGAGAACTCTTGGCAATCAAAGTCTGCGGAAAAGAGAATTCAGCAAAAATTTAAGAAAAAAAAAAAAAAAGATTCTGAATGAAATTTTAAGAACGAGACAGAATTAAAAAAAAAAAAAAAAAATCATTACGGATTCTCTGATTGCCTTGGAGACGTGGAAAAGTTGCTTGAGATCGTCGTGATCCACGCCACAGATAATCCTGATCTGAACAGGAAAACAGAGCATGAACAAATTATGAAAGAGTTAAAAATGAAAACCAGAATCGAGCAAAACGAAGCCGACAGCTACCAAAATGTCCTGAGGAAGGCTCTCCAGAGACGACCGGACAGGATCGACAATCAACCTGTCGATGCACGTCTTCTTCAGAGGACTAATCGAAGAAGAGTCAAGCGAAAACGAATCAGCGCTGTTCGAAATCAAAATCCTCTTCCTCCTGAAGGATCGCGTGAACCTCACGAACTCAAACCCTAACTCTTCCGTCTTGCTCACGGCACCGCGGCTCGGCTTCGTAGAGCTACAGACCTTTCCGAGCGCCATACTCATGCGAACAGGAGCTGTCACGAGCCAATTCCAATCGTACTTCGCTTAGAAGCCTGCACCGAATCAGTCGGGAGCACAAAACAGACTGCATGAGCAGGGGCAAACCAAGGAAGAAGTGAACAATTCGTGAAGATGAATCAGAAAATGGGAGGGAACGAGAGAGAATTTCACCTTGGCGTGGATCAAACCCTAGATTTCCAGGAACAGTTCTCAGGTTGGGGAAAACACTTGAACTGCCTAAGTGAAAACAGCTAACCGCCTTCGGAGCAACGTAGACCACCTTTTTTTTTTTTTTTCAAAATTGCTCGCGCAGGCTTTTATAGCAGGAAAAACAATGCGGCTCTCGCATTTGTTTGTTTTTTTTTTAAATTATTATTTTTCTAATAAAATATAATTCACAAATAGCTGCGCTTATAACGCGAGAATCGCTGGAAATTTCCTGGATGGAGTTGGTGTGCTCCATCCCTACTGGACGACACTACGCCACCGTGGCATTTCCTAGCCGCCGCAGCGTGGCAGAGTGGCGAGGCCGAGACCTTGACCTCGTTTCGTCCATGTCGGTGGGGCTAGGAGTGCCCACGTGGCGAACAGCGAATGGACGCACGAGTCGCCTTCAGGAATTTATCCGACGCGTATGTGATATAGTAATAGCTCGGTAGGTGCGGTTTGGAAAAATAAGCTATTATTTATCATTATTTTTATTAATATTATTATAATTATTATTTTATTTCAATTTTTTTATTTGAGAGATCAAGGCAGGATTGATGAGAGAAAAGTCTGCATGATTAATTTAAGGTTAGGTAAATAACGTTCCTTTTATATTCTTTGAATTTCAAATTTTAATTTTTTTATTTTCTTTTATTTTTTGGTTGGCTATTTTTTTTATTGATTTTTGTGTTTTTATATATCAAAACCAAAAAAATTAATTCTCGGAGCACTAAAATCAAAAAAAAAAAAAAACTCAAAAATAATTAAAATTTGGCAGACTAAATTTATGACTAAAAATAATTTGGGCATTCTCTAAAATAATTAAATTTATGACTGAAAATCCACAATTTTTTTTTCTTTTTTTTAATAATTGAATTTCCCAAATTTATTTCCCTGCCAATTTACAAAATTGCCTATTTTTAATTTTAGGAAGATAAGCTCGAAATAAAAATTTTGCTTAATCTAAAGAAAAATTTTTAATTTTTGCTAATTTAAAATGCAAATCTTCTCATAATAATTACCATAATCAAAAAATACGCAAAAAAAAAAAAAAAAATCATATTAGTACTACATAAAAAAAAAATCACAAAAAAAAAAAAAAACTAAAACTCCGAGCTATTTATAATTGCATCGACGGGCACAACGCCAGGGGTTTAACTCTCACCCCCACCATCATCATCTTCATCGTCAGCACGACGACCACACGCCACCATTGATGGGGAAGAGCAGAAACTCCACACAGAGATGCAGTTCTCATCTCCTGCACAGAAAAATGGAAACAGAATCAAGATGATGAAGCAGCAGGGTTCACGCGGATTTAGCTCACGCAGCAATGTGAACGCCAGATGGAAGTTACCGGAGAGATGGAAACTCTGAAACTCATCTTCAGGATCCAGGAAGCGGCGGTGGCCAGAAGAAGAGGCAGCCATTGATAGGAGAGGGTGGAAGGAGATAGAACTCACTGTGTCTGCACAGCACTTGCTGCATGTTAATTGCTAGGCACGGCATGGTGCGTACACACATTTGGGCCAGCCCATGTGCAGCCGTGGTCCATCCAGGCTGGGTTAGCCGCGCCATAAGGCGCGGCTGTGCGCTGGTTTGTACCTTGTAAGTGCGCGTGGGTGCGCGTGTACCAGTCCATCGCATGTGTCACATATACTGACTGACACCCATAATTGGCCATGAACCTAACTTTGTAAACACAGCGAGGAGAGAAGAAGTACCTGACGCAGCCTTAAATCCGGAGACCCACTGGCCATTTTGAAGATCATACACATGAGCCATGCCATCCTGAGAGGAGATGGAACAAAAAATTCAACAAGGATGTGTTACTTATACAAGTAAAATGATCTTATACGAGGCACCAGCAAAAAAGATAAAAAAGATGATGGAAACCAAAAATACCTCACCGCCAGTGCCTAGATATCTGCCATGAGGCTCAACATCAAACACTACGCGCTGGTTTGTCTGTGCCGTGGACCGGTAAAATCTATCACGAGAGCCAAAACACATGAGAGAGAGAGCAATGCATGAGCCATTATCTTGTGCATTAACTATTCAAATGAAAAGTGGCAAAATGATGAATACACACTTGTACACAACTTCCACTGCTTTCCGAATATCCCAACACAGGATATATGGGTCCTACAGTGAAACATGCTGCACATGATGTAAACTCCACGTATGGTAAGAAAGAGTAAAACACACACACTTGTTCCTCTTTGTTAAAAAACTAAATGGTAGAAAGCAGGATTGCATGATTACGTGGGCATACATGCATATATATATTGTAGCAAAATATTTTTACTACCAACCATAGTTGTTAAATCGAGATTCGAATCGTGAATCGAATTTTTTATGATTTTTTTTTCCACGTCAATTAATTTTTATTTCTTACATTTGATAATTTTTTTTTTTTTGATATTTTAGTATTTTATTTTTGTGATTTTTTTGGTATTTTATTGCTTTTTTTACGTTAATTTCATAATATCAAAGATTGGAGTTGTTTTTTTTCACGTTAATTAATTCTTACAGTTGGCAAATTTTTTTTTTTTTGATATTTTAGCTTTTATTTTTTTGACTTTTTGAGAATTTTGATCCATTTGAGAATCGGTATTAGATTGATTCATGTGAATTGATTGGTGATTCAACGATTTAGTTTATGATTCATACATATTTTTGATTCTATTAAAGTGTCTGATTGTTTACCCCCTGAATCGTGAATCAAATCGTGAATCATATGATTTTGATAACAGGATTTCTACTTGGTGCATGAGAGTTTAATATCTTTATAGTCATACCTTTAAAAATTAAAGAAATTATGTTTGTGAGTCTTAAACTAGAACATATCGCATTTAGACAAAAAAAACCATTAAATTTCATTAGTTTTATACAAAACTATTATAATTTCTTTTGTTTTTTATATTATGACCGATGAGAGTACTCAGAGTGTGACTTATCACGATAAAATTTTACCTATTACATATGGGTTGTATTTGCATGTGCTTGCTTATTAAGTATATTTTTATTTTTCAATGTTCTTGAAGTTGTGCTAGCATAATGCATGCATCTTCTGGAAGAGAGAAAAAGGGCATGAGAAAAAGTTGATTAATGCACACACTTATTGCACACAATTTGTACAAAGTTGATATGCACTGGCACTCACTGTGTCGATGTCATGGAAAAAAGGCCAGAGAAGTGCACCAATGGTGTGATGTTGGAGCATTGTTGGTCAGACGGAGGTGCATGAAAAATAGTTTTAGAACATCAATTTGAACTCTTAAAATCCTAACTTCATCTTTCTGATTTAGTATTTTGGGTGTCCCAAAAAATCAATTTGGTATAAAATTCAATTGTTCCAAAGAATTAAAATCTCAGGGCAAATTTAATTTTTTTTGTTATTTTACCCTAGATAGAGTTTTGGATAAATTCTCAAATTTGCATTATTGTTCATTTGGAGGATAAATTTATCAGATTTCAATATTTTCTCCATAAGTCATAAGTTTAATTGACTAATTGAGTATGGAGAGTTACATTATAGTGTACATGCTATAATCTAGATTGATTTTTTATTTCTTTATTATTTTATACTTATTCTTGATTATCATATAAATATATATTTAAGATTTATTTTTTCAGATAACTTAACCGTTATTTTATTTTCTCATCTACTTATATTTATTTGCATGATTAGAAACTCTTAAAAACTTAATTTGGGATTAAACAAAATTAATTATATCTATTTTATCATATGATAGGGTTTCTTCCTTGATGTCTGAGTGTGCTAGATATTTTACTTGTATATTCTCAACTCGATCTTTCATTATTAACCAAATTAAGAATATTATGTCTTCGTTTTTTTGTCACTTGCTATTTTATCAACTAGTACGCATCTTCATAAAAGTCTTTTGTTTTTATTTGTTCATATTTATTTATTATATTGTATTAATGTTATTTTCCAATATTCTTTAATTTCTACAAATACCAAAAAAATTAAGTCTAAACTAATAGAAAAAATAAAAAAGGACAATTAATATATGTTAAAATAACTTAAAATTTTCTATTTTATTTCATTATACATTAAGCATACCAAATTTCATTAAAACTCTACAGTAAAAAGTATCTGAATGAGTATAGTACTAAGATGATTGATCAGCATCGGCTGAGAAATATATGTATTATATGTGTGTATTGAAAGTCAAGTCTTGGTGCAGTATCAAATACTTTTGTCTAAGGGATATAAGTCTCGGGCGAGAGACTTGATAAGCATAACATTAGCCTTGTGCACTGAGTATAACCTCTATTAGGCATTGAAATGCACATATAATATAAGAATATTTTAATCATATTTTCTTTTTTCTTATGTATACACTCATTGTATTATTTATATAGCTTAAATAAAAATACAAATACATATAATTTTTTACATCAACATAATATCAAAGATTTAGAATAAGTTATCCCACTAATACAAACTAACCTATCATAACGATTGTCGTAATTAGTCTCCATTGATCACCAATGACCAAAATTGGCATTGGTGACTATTAGTACCACATGAACCAAAATTTTAAAGTTATTATTTTTGTCTCCTTGATCAGTTGTTCGATTTAATGCTATTTTGCATGAGTTTTTCATCAATTTTTTATTCAATTAATAGCAAACATTTTGTATGATCTTGAAAAATTCATTAGCTAATATCATTTGTCACAAGAAAAAGTTGTGCGTACACATGGGATGAATATATGGGTGAATTTTTAATTTTGAATCCAAACTATGTCAATCAAGCGAACAAGGACAACTTGACCCACCACAACTTGCTCCCATGGTCAATGGCTCCCTTGGTACTGATATGATTTTTGAGCCTAGAGCAAGCAATGATAAAAATTTCCAATATATCCATAACTTCTAAGTATCGATATATCTATTAAGACCGATATATCTATCCTTGATTGATGCTCATATACAAATACACACTGATATATCTTCGATATATCTGATATATTCGTAAAATCCAAGTACCGATATATCTGTAGAAACCGATATTTTAATCTTTGGAGCAAACAAACATACCAATCCCTTCTCATTTGACTCACTATGATATTAGAAATGATGAATCAACTCCTCATAATAATTTTCAATACATTATTATTTTTTATAATAATTATACAAGATCTATATGAATTATTGTATTTTAAGAAATATAATCAGATTTTTAATATTTTATATGCTTTCAAAAAATAATTAAAACTCAATATAATTATGATTTAAGTATGCCTCAAATAAGTTTATCTCTTATCCTAAGGAGCAGAATAGGGTCCAATACATATCGATTTGAATGAGAAATCATATATGTAAAATTAAAATTATAAATTACCTGATCAATTAAATATCTTGGTTTGTTCTTCAGAATCACAAATTATTTTGCATATTTCATCTAAGAGAAAAATTATAGCAATTTTTGTGTGTCAGTACTTTATATATGATGTTTCTCGAAGAAAACATAAGTTGGTAGCTCATGTTATCAAATACGTAATTCTCAATTGCATTAATACTCAAAAGGGCATTAATGTAATTCTCTTAAGATAAGGAGCATTATTATTTGTGTTATAGAGTACTCACACACAAACGAGTGATGAAGGGTATCAATGTATTTCTCTGTTGCATTAATACTCAAAAGGGTATCAATGTAATTCTCTTAAGATAAGCTGGTAGCAATTTTTATGTTATATTCTTCCTGAATGAATCATTTTTTGATTATTCATTTCTACATGAGACTTCTAGTGACCATCTCATTGTGATTCCTATGTCTTGTTTGGGTAAAACTAGAGCTTCAGTCATTAATAATATTGCATCTTGCTCAAGCTTGAAGATTGTTCATCACCATTAGTCCACTAATCATACAAGATTTAGCTTGTTAATTTCTACATCCATTGAGAAGCGTGATTATATTATTGAGTTTAAACCCAAGAGAAATTATGGCACAATCATTGAACCTGGGCACACACGAAGAGTCACCATAATGATTTGATCATAAAAAATTAACTTTGGCCTTACTATTTTTCTATGGAAATAACAATAAAAAGTATTCTATTTAACATCATATCTCTCATTTATTTTCTAATTTTCATCATTTTTTTAATAATTTTAGAAATCTTACCTAGGAGACTCTTGATCATAAAGGATAATAACAAACCAGGCTAGAAACAAATATGTGCTATTATCAATAACTAATTGTTGTTATGACTTATGATTTAAATGTAACAAATTTTTTAAGCTATTATTTAAAGACTTTAAAATAAAATATACCCAGCAAAAACTATAGAACAAAATATTTTTCATGCTCACCCACAAAGCAGACTAGTAGAAGAATCTCTCTTTATACTTCTCTCTCTCTCTACCCCCATCTCTCTTCTTACTCATAACTACTACTCTTTTGAGCTAGAGGTATCAACTGGGCAGGACAGCTCGAACATGGCCCGCCACACAAAATGACAGTCCATGCAGACCAAGTTCACCCTAGCCAGGCCTGACCCGACTTGGCACAACCTAACATGATTCGGAATGACTCACCCAAAAGTCATGCCTACAAGCAGTGCCGGGCTACCCCTTTTTAGATCAGTGCCGGTACGTCACGGTGGCCCGGATATGCCTAAAAAAATGGGCATACCAACACAGCACGAGCCGTTTGACACCTCTATGATGAGCAAGTATGCTTCTTCTATGAATTCTATCATAATGCGATGTGTGCTTCAGCTATGAAATGACGTTTCTCACTTTTCTTGGAACCCTAAACCAACATCATGGAATCCCTACACTGATTTCTATTTTGGTATTCGAGAGAGGTTACACCAGGAACCTCATATTACATCCGACCTCTTGATTTTCGTATCAACTAATGTTTGGAACTGATAGACCTTAAATACTTGGTATCAAAACAAAATGTGATTGTCGGAGATCATATCATTTGGTATCAAAAACAATTTGATTTGATATTAATGGATTCTCAATATTTAGTATCATAGCTTGTCTTTGGTACTCTTAGATGCAATAATTTTATTTCAATGTACATTGAAGTACTAGTAGTATATGAATGCTCCAAACATTTTTTTTTTATTTTTTATATAAAATTTCTTTATATGAGATATATAGTTTAGATGAACATAAATACATATGTTTTATCTAAATCAATAATATAATACACTGAATAAAAACATCTTTAAATTAACTAACATGAGAAAATAAAAATTTTGAGATTTATGTTATATTAGATGCATTAAAGAAGAATGCTAATGCTATATATAATAATTTTAAACAAATATATACATTATTTCATAAATCTACTTAATTAATATAACAAATATAAAATAGTTGAATATAAATTTTTTTTTTTGAATATTAGATACCATGTATGTAATCACATAATTAATATAAAAGTAAAAATTACACGTAGAATAGAATCTACCAAAACTCAAAGGCTATTATTACGTCTCTTGGTCTTTGGGTTCTAAATATTTCTCTACATTATAATAGTTTCAATAATAATACTTACTCCCAACGAAATACCATGATTTTAAAAAAAACATGCTCATTTTAAGATTCAAAAAATTAATCATCCATCACAGAGCACAATACAAGTGAAATAAAAATCATGATATTTGAATGAGCATTTATTAATTTGCACTGGATATTAAATTTAAATACAACTTTAATTTTTTTCTGATACGCCACTTCAGTTTCAATATAAAAGTCATACTTTGGTGTAATGATAAATATCTTCATCTAATGGTGATAAGTCTCATATTTGAGACTAATCACACAGAACATCTCTAATCTTTTAGGATAAGATAATAGAGAAATTAACTACTTTTTGACCTAAGCTAAGGGTCTGTTTGTTTTTTGGGCTGAACACTGAAAATAATTTGATTTCAATGTTAAGCTGTTTATTTTTTCAAAAAATGTATGACTCAATGCTAAATTTTTTTAAAAAAAAATTATGAATAGAAAAAAATAAAATATTAAGCTTTTTCTATTCAGAAAAAATCATTTTCAACTAAAATAAGAAAAAATTCATCATAACCTAATAATAATGAGAGCTAATAACACTCACTATTATAGATAACAACGATGAGTTTGGTACGGGACTACCTCATTTTGATCCTGCTCATTTTTTTTTATAATTTAACCTCATTATCATCCCTACTCATTATCCAATGTTAAAAAATAAACAACTTAATACTTAATACCTATGTTGCACGGATACGCCTAAGAACTGCCGTGTCGCCGTGTCCACGTGTCGGACACGGCGACACAGGTCAGATTTGTGTCCGATACGTCATGTGGCATATCGGATACACGTCAGAGACATATCCGACGCATTGTTCAGAAACAGTCGTCGTTAACAACAGACGCGTCGTTTACCAACTGACGCATTTTTACGATTCTAACATATCAGAAATACACTATATATTAACTATTATTCCTACATCTCCAACAAATTGAGAAACACACCGCCGATAGTGAGTTGCCGACAAGCCGATTGCGAGAAATAATTGTCAATTGTCATTGCATCAAACGGAGAGGGGAGGAGCACACTGCCGAGACACCGACAATACCTAAGGTAACCTAATTCTATAAAGGGAGGAGGGGGGGGGGGGGGTTTGGAATCTGTATCGAGAGGGGGGAGAGTTCGAAAATCAAAACTGTAAAGGGAGGGTGGTGGGAGGGAGAGGGGGGGTGTTAGAAGGTTTAAATTTTTGTTACATTATTTTAAAATACAGAATTTTAAATTATTTTAAAATACCTAATATTTATAATTAATAATTTTTATTTAAATTTTTTTTTTTATCATGACGTATCCTAATTTTTTAGAATTTGCCATGTCCCCGTATCCTGTCGTGTCGTATCTCCGTGTCCGTATCCGTGCAACATAGCTTAATGCTATTAAACACCATTCAGCATTAAGGTAAAAAAAAATCCTACTTAGTATTATGTAAAAAAAAAAAAATACTACCTAAGTGAGAGCCTTATATATTAGGTACAATCTATTTTTTTACTTGATTCAATATGCTTTCATCTAAAAAAGAAGAGCAAGACTAAATTTAGAATGCGTCCGACTAAACGACACCAATGATGATAACACTCAATGCCACCTCTCAATTCTATTGACCATGTTCGCTATCACATGCTCAAATTAAAGTGTATAGCACAGAATTCAACAGAGAAAAAGTAAGGATAAGTAAAAGCTACCTTCCGGCCCCCACTAAAGAGGTAATTTCCATCTTTAGAGAACTGAACCTGAAATAATTTTAAAAATTAGTTTTATGCTTATCAGTGGGTGCCAGCAGTATATTTGAACAGTAACATATACTCACGTGCGTGACTCCACCTTCCTGGCCATGCAGAATGTAAAGAAGTTCCATTTTGTCTTCCCTGTATACAGCAGTGCTACGATCATACGATCCTGTGGCTAGCATTCCACTGTGGGTTGGACAAAAGGCGATTGTTGATATTATGCCTGGGATTTGGGAAGAATAAACGAGCATAGAAAAACATTGCAAGTTAATCCACTAAGTACTAGCATGAATCGGGGATAGCCAAGCTGGGAAATGAACCTGTTTGTCCTTCCTTGTTCCCATTGACAGTCGAATGTTCTTCAAACTCCCTTCCAGGGCGATGCAGATCAAAAACTCGTATGTGTCTGTTGTATCCAGCAAAAATCCTGCTCCAGACAAAGACGTCTGAGGAGGATCCATGATAAGCCAATGGAAAAGAAATACAAAAAATATCCATTGGAGAAGATGATACAAAAATCGTAGCATAGACAGATTTAGAAATTTTGCACAAAAATGAGAGAAATAACTTGAACCAACAAGTTAAATAACTGAGAAAAATGCAGCTTTTTGGGAATGAGAAGCCGGCCCCAAGGACCAATAGAGATGCCAAATTGACCATTACAGCGTGGCACGGCATGGGAACCAGACTGCGGGGCTAGCACGACACGGTTGGCCCGCAAGGTGCAGGTCCATGCCACACCGTATCAGACAGCTAGGCCACGCCTACCCCCCTCGTAACCACGTTGCATGAAAATTCAATGGGCAGATAGGAGCACTGTTTTTAAAATCGTACGATTCACAATTCAGGGAGTAAACGATACAACTCTTTAAATGAATCAAAGACAGAATCGCTGAATCATGAATCAATTCACATGAACTGATTTAATACTAATTCTCAAGGGACCAAGATCTTCAAAAAATCACAAAAATAAAAACTAAAATACAAAAAAAAAAAATTACCAACTATATGAATTAATCAACGTGGAAAAAAAAAACTCAAATCTTTGGTATTACGAATTTAACGTGAAAAAAAAGCAAATACCAAAAAAATCACAAAAATAAAAATTAAAATACTAAAAATATATATTACCAACTATAGAAAATAGAAATTAATTAACGTGAAAAAAAATCATAAAAAATTTGATTATATTCTCGATTCATTAATCAAGCATTCCAATTCTCAATTTGAATCTCGATTTAACAACTATTGGTATGAGAAATTCTATAGCGAAAAAATAAATATTAATTTACAATTTTATGAAAGATTGAGATACATTTGAGAAAAATATTATACTTTACATCCTAATATATGAAAAATATTTCAAGATTCAAAGAACACACAACTTATCATCAAAGGTCAAACCTACTCATATTAGGCCTTTCACATGTCACTTGCCAGTCTTGTTACACTTACTCATGATAAGTATTCTAGACTTATTTCCTTGGAGACTACTAACTTTTGTTGAAACATTTTTCTCTACTATTCTTTCTTCTCTCTACATCATTGTGAAATCTTAGGTCATAGACTCAGATGCCAACTCTTGGCTAAAGGGCCAACACATTACTATTTACCTATAAACATAAATATAACTAATTAGAATGAGACAACTAACTATGTGGTCACAATAGATCTATATGAGAGAATTGACTGAGTGATACCTATATTTACATATTTGACTGTGCTTAGAAGATTAGGTGACCAAATTCACAAAATTTTATACTTAATTTGTTAGGGTATCGATACAATGTTTTGCAGACACATATCCTCAATGAGACGACACTTATCAATCAAATCTATTAGAGTTGAAATTGTCAATCAGACTATTATAATGTCTCTCACATTGGTGACCATGAGAGAACCAAAAAGAGTATTGTGAAAAAGTTGGTAATAAATTTCTTTTTTTGTAGAATATTGAGATACACCCTGAAAAGTTATATTAGACCTTCAACATGTCACTTATCAATCTTATTACACTTGCTCATAATGAATATTCTAGCATTATTTCCTTGGATCAATCACTCAAGGACCAACTCTCAAGCAATGAAATATGGGGTCAACACATTATTATTCAATTGTTAGCATAAACATGATTAATTAGGATAAGAAAACTCATTATGTGGCCAAATTCATAATATTTTATACTTTATTTGATAGGAGAGTAATGCACTGTTTCACAGACACATATCCTTAATGAGAGCAAGGATTAAAATATCAGTTTTTACAGATATATCGGTACTTAGATTTTACGGATATATCAAAGATATATCGGTGTGTATTTGTATATGAGCACCAATCAAGGATAGTTATATCGATCTTAATGAATACATCGATACTTAGAATTTATGGATATATCAGAGATATATTGGTGGATATATTGAAAATTTTTATCATTAAATGAGAGAACACTACAAGTTTTCTTAGAGATTTACCAAAAAGTAATTCAAGTCTCTACCACAACACCCAGATCTAACAGAGTTGGAATTTCCAATCAGATTATTATAGTATCTCTTTTACGATGGTCGTGAGAGAATCAAGATGGATATTCCTAAAAGAAAGAAGTTGGTAGTGATTTTCCCTTTTGTCGAAGATTGAGATACACTCAAGAGAAGTGCTAGACTTTTAAATCTAACAAAGGATGATATTTTGAGATTCAGATATTATATAACACATTGTCAAATGTCAAATCTACTCAAATTAGACCATCCATATATCACTTACCAATCTTATCACACTTACTCATGGAGAGCATTGTAGACTTATTTCATTAGAGACTATGCTTACGAGATTAAGTGACCAAATTCATAATAATTTATATTTTATTTATTAAAGGAGCAACACACTATTTCGCAAACACGCATCCTTAATGAGAGAACACTACAAAATTTCTCCGCAATTTATTAGAAGTTGATTCAGTTTTCTATAGCAATACCCAAATCTATCATAGTTGAAATTGTCACTTAGACTCTTATAGTATCTCACTACACGATGACCATCAAGGAACCGAGTGGTATGCTTCTATATGGACATTACAAGATTCATAGACTACAATAAATTATCAAAAAATCAAATCCATTCAAATTAGACCTTTCATATGTCACTTATCAATCTTGTTATATTTATTCATGGAACATTATCTACTTCAAAGTACAATCACCTTCAACCATTCATGAGACCTTATTCCAAAAAATCCAACACCGTGTTAGGGTTGCTGAATTTTGAAGAAATAAAAAAAAAAGACAGAGAGAATATAATATAATTTTTATAAAATTCAAAAATAAAAATAACACATATATACCAAAGTTGAGGTATATCCCATACGTCGGGTGATCACATACAATGAAAAAAAAAGAGAAAAAAATATATAATAAAAACAAAATTAAACATCAACATAATACAAATCAATTAAACATCATTCAAATACTTAAAGATACTTACTTAGGATAGTATTTATTATTTTTTCAGTTGTACAAATAGTATTTTTAGATAATTGTATTGTAGATAAATTAGGGTTTAGTCACCATAGTTTTCAGGAATAAGAAGAAAAAAAAAAGAAAAAGAAGAGAAAAAAAATATAAATTTTATTAATTATGAAAAAAATTATTTTGGAATATAACATAAGATGATTAGTTGGGTATTGTGGTATTTCCTAACTAAAATTTTATCTCGACATATCATCATTAATATTTTGATAATAAGAGATGATCAGTTTAGTATATCCCAAATAAAATTATTTTTAAAGACTATGTTTTAAATGAAAGATTTGAGACGTTTGATATATTTTACAAATATTGAGATTGAATACTCACGAGGTATCAATTTTCTTTCTCAGAAAAGATACGTTTTAAAATTTTTATTTGATCCCGATATGTCAATATGAACACTTATTAACTCGCTGCTTGATCTAGATGTGTCCAAATGGGGCTGGTAGCTAACAGCATGGCGTGACCCATTAAAATTGGCCCATAGAACAATCCGGCATGGCTGGAACTGTGCCTATAATAATGTCTGACCAACCCATGGCATGGCTTAGGCCATGCTAGGCTATGGTTCTAGATAGCGTGCCACAAAAGATACGGCACAGCACAACACAAATGTGGGCCCGTGTGGCCTAGTCTTGGCCTGGCTAGTCGGTACATCACCCAAGCTTGCCTGGACGTGACCTAGGTTAGCCTAGAATGAACCTAGGCTATCTGAGGTTAGCCTAGGTTCAAGCCGTGCCTAGTGCACAGCCAATGGTGGATCTAGCACTAGTAAACAGATGGAAAGGAGAAGCAGAAATGTTAAATACTTTTTTCCATTTCAAAAATAATGATCTCGATGAAAAACTGAATAATAAAATTCAAGGGGCAGATTTTACTAGCTGCCACCATTGGTTGGCAATGGCAACTAGATGCACCTAGTGTTTCTCAATACCATGGTCTCACACATCCACATGATGATTATAGAAATTAAACTGCAAAGAAATAATGCAATTTCACACAAATATGCACTAGAGAATGCCCTAATGTAAAGGATAAAATATATTGGGACAGCTCACATATCTGGTGCTTTTATCCATAATAATAAAAAAAAAAAAAAAAAAAAATCAAACTAAAAGCAAATTGAAACTGCAAAACCTGCCCACATCAAACTGATGTGTAAAAATCTAGAACAATAACATATGAGCAAAAAACAAAATGTTAACCTATTCGAGACCTTCAAAAATATTTTTGCTGGTTAATATGCTGTTTGAATATAAGTAATTAATAATAATTTCATCTTCAATCTTTTTAATGAAAAAAAAAAATAATTTAATTCTATCTGCTTCTTCTTCTTGTGAAATACTAGAATAAAGACTATATATCTTATAGTCAAATTATCACAATAAAAAATTATAAAAAAAAACATAAATAAATTATAAATCTCCAAGCATAAATGTCAAATCCAAAATATTTTATTAGTAATTATCACTATTATGCTGAATTCTATCTTGACGATAGACTTAATACAACTATCTATTTTTTATTTTTTTCAAAAGAAAAGTTCATCTCAAAGAAAATACATAAAATCATAGTAAATCTCTCTGTGCATGCTAGTACCAAACTAAAATTTAAATATATAATAACTACAAGTATCTATAATTATTGAAAGAGATCTCAAATCTTAAAATTTTATTTACATGTCTCAATATATGAAAAGTTACATCTGGATAAATTATAAATATACAAAAAAAAACTAGTAAATAAATAATTATATTTACCATAAAAATAATATGTAATTTGATGATAATCAGATACTTAATTATTTTAATGATTCTTTATTTAATAATTGAGCGGAAAATATTAGTCATACTGAACAAAAAATTATTAACTAGATTGATTGGAATATTAATTAGAGGCTTGGAGCATAATTCAAAAAAAAAAAAAAAACTCTGTGATTAAAGATACTTCTTAAGTTTAATCATTCTGAAATCTAAACTCATCACCTTTCATGATCAAAATAATAATCAAATATACAAAAAACAAAATTATGTCATCAAAATTCTTAAAAAAATAAAGAAAAAATTCATAACACACATATTTAAATAAACATGGCAACGAGGCAAGGGAAGTCAAGGTGACCTTCCCAGTACCCCACCCCAAAATTATGCCACCCCAGCCCTGCCAAGTGCCCATTTGACAAATTACTTTTTTTTTTTCATTTTAATTTTTATATCTATAGATATATGATTTTAATTAAATATTTTATAAAAAATATAAAAAAAATTGCACATCATTAAATTAAATTTCAATACACATTACATTATTAAAATATAAAAAAAAATTAATACATACAAATATGTTATTTAAAACTAAATTTTTTAAATTAGGTTTTTTATGAAAAGTATTAAATAAATATCTTCTCAAAATCAAAATAAAAAAATATTTATGTTTTTCAACATATTACATATACATTATAATAACTAATAAATATTATATTATATAATTATACAATATATCAAACAAATTTTATTCAAAAATAATAATAATATATAATAATATTGTTCCTAACTAAAATATAAAAAAAATTGATAAATATTCATATGTCCAATATCTTTAAAAAAATTATCTATGTCAAACATAGTAAAATTGTCATCGTAATCAAAATATAATATTACACATCATCCAACCTAAACTAAATCAAAATTCCAAAATTATAATATATCATGTATCTTATCATAAAATAAAAATTAAGACAGATATTGTATATCATTATCATCATTCACATCCTCTACAAAATTTGCACATCTCTTGTATGATAAAGGTGTAAAGCTAAATAAGATGAATCCGAATCTACTAATAAATTAAAATAATTAACATAAAAAATAAATTATAAAAATAAACATATATAATATATAAATAAATTTTTAATACCATACATTTCAGCCCACAACCAATGTTGAGCACACATCATTGCCTCCAAAGTCTTTGGATAAAGTATACTTCTATGTGAACTAATAATCTATCATTAATACTAAATGTTGACCCTAATACTTCTATTTTAGATATTAAAATGACTAAAATATCTCTAATTATTATTTACAAAACTAAATATTTACTTTAATTTAATTTCCACTAAGATATTATATCAAAGTTAATTAATCTAGGCAAGATAGACTCTTCCAAATAAATAAGAATCTCTAATCTCCTGTTATCAATAATAATAGTACTACAAATAAATATAACAAAATTTGCTAAACGATCATTAGTCATTAATTTTTTTTTCCAGCACCAATAGTCATCTCAAATTAAAAGATAAAGTTGATTTCCCAACATTCTCACTTGAACAATATTTTCGCTTATATTCGTCAACTAATTCATCACAAATTTGTTGAATTTTTTCAATTTTATGTACTATATCTTTATTTTCAAAGATTTTAGGAAAATAAAACTCAACATACTTCATCTTTAATCTTGAATCTAATACAATTGTAATAGCCAATTGATTATGAATTTCACCCCAGTATTTATTAAAATTTTCAATTATATTTGTAGACATCAATCTAATTTCAACATAAGGAGATTCAATCCAATTACACATTAATAATTTTATTTCATATATATTTAAGAAATACAAATTTAATGATTGATATTTGATTTCAAAAAAAAATTAAAACAACTTCAACCTTTTACAAATATCTTTGTCCAATTCTAATCTAAATTATTAGGAACATATTTATATT
Source organism: Sapria himalayana (assembly GCA_029783825.1). Lineage (NCBI taxonomy): Eukaryota > Viridiplantae > Streptophyta > Magnoliopsida > Malpighiales > Rafflesiaceae > Sapria > Sapria himalayana. The sequence goes on along the minus strand of JAREIK010001333.1, from coordinate 1,260,762 downwards.
AAAGTCCTTTATGATTTAGATGAAAAAATATATTTTTATGATCAATAGCAGTGCTAAACATCAAAAATATTGAATTCCATCTAAACTTAAAATTAAGTACTAACTTATGTCTTTTTATCACTATAAATATTCAATTGAGAAGTAATTTCAATAAACTTCTCTAATTTCTTAGGTGTAGCCATCCGAAAAGCAACAATCTCTCTAATTATCTCAACACTCTCCTTAAGTACTTATAATCTTTTTTACTATCAAATTCAATGAATGCAAAAGTTTCATATTCGATATAAATGAGCCACTAGAAAGTTTATATAAAAAAATATTAACTAAAACATCATTACATATACAATTATCAACAATTAAAAAAGATACTTTGTAATCAACATCCCAATCAAATAAATAATCCATTACAACCTTAATGAATGTCTCATATGTATGTGGGCGAGACACATATAAATCTATCATTAAAACAAAATAGAATTATTATAATAACATTAAATTATAACAAAATATAGAAGCAAATAAAATTCATTTTATTTAAAATATACTTAATTACTCGACATTGTTGTACACGAGAATGATCAATGAAATATGTTGTAACCACCATGAAGCTTTTCTTTTGATTAAAAGTCCACAAGTATGTGGTGATTATGATTCTAGTTTTATTATCACCCAATAAATCCATCATTTTTTATTTCTCTTAATCATAAATTTTCAAAATATCATTCTTGATAGTATTTCGAGAAACTATTTTAAACAATAATTAAAATGTATTATAATATTTTCTGAAGTCAACATGATCAATCATCAAAAAAGAATATTCATGTAAAATAATCATACTTGCAAGATCCTTCCTAATATTTTTTTGATCAAAAGAATACATATCAAGCGACAACTTTCCCCAACTTTCCTTTTTAAATCTTAAAAATACTTATTTAATATCTCTTTGTTTTCGAAATGAATATCTATTAAAATGATCATGTAGATATTTAATCTCATTGTTACTATCACCACCTAATTTTTTTCTATTATAATTACAAATAGTCTTGTCTACTCCATCAATCTTTTGTTTCTCATAATAGTTTCACCCTATAGAAGTTAATTTTTTTTATAACTCCAACTTGTTCAACACACAAATTTACAGAATGAAGAATTTCATTTGAATTTACCAGAGTTGGTCATTTTTTAGAATTTATACTATCCTTAGCACTTTCAACTAAAAATAGATTAATTGACTCATATTTAAACTTACTTAAATCTGAAATTAATTAAATACAGAGATAATATGATAATGATTATAAGAATAAGAATTTAAAGCTTTAAAGTCCAAAATATAAAATCAAAATAACCTATAATTAGAGGAAAAAGAATAAAAACATAAATAATTAAAATTAACAAACTAAATTTTTAGTAATCACAACATCAAATAAACTTATAAACACCAACACATAAATTAATACTAACCTATCATTTTGATTTTGAGCCTTGAGATGACGAGGTCTGAACATTTAGATATGAATAATTATTGTCTCTGCCTAATGTGAAATTGTGAATATTACCAATTAACTATTAAGTTAAATGAATAAGAATAATCAATAATGATTAATAAAAATTAATACAGATAATAAATAGTCAGAATCAGAATATCCGACTAGCATGAGTTCAAATTCATTACCAAATATCAGATTAACATCAGAAGTCCCATTGAGATACCTAAGTATCCTCTTAACAGCTTTACAGTACTCTTGACCATGATTTATCATAAACCTACTCACTTCACTTACTGCATGAACAATATCAGGTCAGGTACACACCATAAGATACACGAGGCTCCCGACATTACTAGAATAAGAAACCTTAGATATTTGTTCTTTGTCAAATTCAGATTGAGGACAACATTATAATGTTAGATGAAGAAAAGAAACAAATTGTGTGGACAAAGTCTTACAAGAAGACATTCCAAATCTAAATAAAAATTTCTGAATATATTATTTCTGTGAAAGAAACAACTTTCTTTTAATTCTATCTCTGAATATTTCCATACCCAAAATTTACTTTGCTCCTCTAAGATTTTTCATATCAAATTCAAAAATGATGATATCTTTCAGTTCCTGAATATCAGATTTATTTCTGGCAGTAATAAGCATATCATCTACATACAATATCACGTAGATATATGTCTCATCCTTGTGTCATTTGAAATAAACACAACAGTCATGGTCACACCCATTATATCCATGACTAGTTATGAAATAGTCAAATCTCTTGTACCACTGACGGGAAGACTTCTTAAGCCCGTAAAGGGACTTCAAAAGCTTGCACACATGAGTTTCATTACCTACAACCTCAAAACTCTCAGGCTGGCTCGCGTAAATTTCTTCATCCAAATCTTCATAAAGAAATATAATTTTAACATCTAGTTACTCAAGTTCAAGATTCTGATGTGTCATTAATGCTAGAAGCACCCTGATTGAGGTATGTCTAACTATAAAAAAAATATTTCATTATAATCGATACACACTTTATGATTGAATCCTCTTGCAACTAGACGTAGCTTAAACTTTACACCACTAGCTATAGAAGTATCATTTTTCTTCTTAAAAATCTATTTGCAAAAAACTATTATTCTTCCTTTAGGTTTAGGTACAATAAGCCAAGTAGAATTTTTATAAAAAGATTTAATCTCTTCGTTCATGACAATCAACCATGACTCAAATTTAGAACAACTAACAGCATTCCTAAAGGAAAATGATTCAGGAATATCAATCTCTTCGGTAACTTGTAGGGCAAACCCTACAAATTCATCAAAGCCGAATCTCAGAGGACATACATTCACCCTTCTTTATCTATCCCTTGCAATGCAGTAGGGAATAGACTCTTCAGGTGCAGGTTTAATATCAGGTTCAGTAATAAACTTAAGATCATTTTCATTATTAGCTATTGTCTAAGAAGCACGGACACGAACACGGACACGGGGATACGACAAGACAAGATACGGGGACACAGCAAATTCTAAAAAACTAGGATACGAATACGGATAGGATACGGCATGATAAAAAAATAAAAATAAAATTAAAAATTATTTTCTTTATAAACATTATGTATTTTATAAAATAAATTAAATTAAATTAAAATATTTTACATTATAATATATATATATATATTTTTTTTATTTTATAAAATAAAAATATTTTATTTTATTTTATAATATAATATTTATAATTATTTTTTTATTTTATAAAATAAAATTATAAAATTATCTTATATTATATAAAAATATTTTTTTTTATTTTATAAAATAAAAATATTTTATTTTATTCTAGCCCCCATCCTACCCCCAACCCTCAACCCGCACCCACCTTCTGCCTCCCCCCCGTCAATTCCCCCCCTGCCTCAATTCGCGTCCGCCGCCCCTCCCTTCAATTCGCGCCCAACCCCTGCCTACCCCCCCCCCTCAATTCACGCCCCCGCCGCCTGTGTCGAGTGGCCAATGTCGCCCATGCGGCGACGTTGGCCACTGGACGTCTGATACGCCACGTGGCGTATCGGACACGTATCTGATGCGTGTCAGTACTGTGTCGCCGTGTCCACGTGTCGGACACTTGGACACAACAATCCAGTGGCGTATCCGTGCAACACAGGCTATTGTTTGTCTAGAAACAACAGACATCCTTCCTGGAGCTACAGATTCAGATTTTAGCTCTACATTAAGTTCAGCTTGAGAAATATCAGGTAACTATATAGGACAATGTACTTGTCGTAAGATAATACTTTCATCAAATGTGACACTCCTAAAGAGAATCAATCTCTTTTTAGTTGGTGACCAGATACGAAATCCCTAGACTCCATCACCATATCCTACAAATATATCTTTTCTTGCTCGTGGTTCAAGCTTACCATTATTTACATGATAGTATGCAACACACCAAAACACTTTCAGATTAGAATAATCTACAAGTTTACCAGTCCACGCCTCAAATAAAATTTTAAAATTAATTCCACTATGTGACGATCTGTTTATCAGATGGCATACTGTATTAACAGCTTCAGCCCAAAACTCCTTGCATAAGCCTGATTGAAAGAGCATACATCTAGTTCTTTCCAGAAGAGTTAGGTTTATTCTTTCAATAATACTATTCTTCTAATGAGTGTCCCTAACAGTTTTGTATCTCGCTATACCTTTGTCCTTACAGAATTCCTCAAAATCAGACGAACAAAATTCTAGACAATTATCTGTTCGTAATAGTTTAACTTTCTTTTGTGTTCGATTTTCCACTAAGCTAAGTCACTGATTAAACTTTATAAAAGTCTCGGATTTATGTTTCATCATGAATACCCAAGACATCCTGGAGTAATCATCAACTAAACACAAATAAAATCGAGCACCCCCAAAATATGACTCTAGAAGGGCCCCAATAGTCAGCATGGATATAATCTAAAATGTTATTTGTACAGTATATGACGTTACCGAACTTAGTTTTATGTTTCTTACCAAAAACACAATGATCACAGAAATTTAATTTACTGATTCTATGATCAACAAAAAGGTTAAGATCAGAGAGAATTTTCATATCTTTCTATCCCATATGTGCGAGCCGCATATGCCACATTCTGGTAAGTTCAACTTTATCTTCAGATGCTGGCTCTCCGGGTGTGACAGCAAAAGCCCCTATCACTGTGAAACCTATCAGTGTGTATAGTATTTCAGTCTTCTGCCCCTTCAGTATAATATCATCTTCTCGGTGAACATTCAGTGTTCCCTCTCTACCACCGAATGAATATCCCTGATTATACAAAACATCAAGAGAAATGAGATTCATTATCATCTCAGGAACATATCTCACATTTGAAAGTAAAACTATTTGGCCATCCCAAGTTCTCAGTTTAACTGTGCTGATTCCAACCACCTTACATGGTTGACTGTTTCCCACCACAGCATGACCAGCTTCCTTCATGTCATATTTGCTGAACCACTCCAAGTGAGTGCTTATATAGAAGGAAGCCCCAGTATCCAGGATCCAAGAATCTGATCTTACGATTATTGTGGAGGTTACCAGTACAAGGTCTTCTCTATCATCCAAATCATCTAAGGTCACAGCAGTAGCAAGTAGGATATTCAGCTGACCTTGCTGTTTCAACCTTACTCTCTTCTTCGGGCATTCAGTTTTCCAATGTCCTTTATGTTTACAATAGTGACAAGTGTCACCCTCTTTTGACCTCTTCTGAAGTTTATTTCCCTTCTTGAATGGAACTGATTGTAACCTCTTGTTTGTCACCACCAATTTAGCAGGATGTTGTTCAAGTCATTCAACCGCAGCCTTCTGTCTCATCTCTCTAGAGTGTATAGCAGCCCAAACATCTTCTAGTATAATATCTTCCTTTTCCATAATGAAAGATTTGACAAAATTCTCATAGGAATGAGGAAAAGAAACTAAGAGTAGAAGTGCAGCATCCTCATCTTCAACCTTAGCATCCACACGTTCAAGGTCTATGAGAATACTGTTTAAGTCATCCGGATACTTCTTCAAAGAGTTTCCCTCTTGCATCCTCATTGTGAACAGTCTTCTCTTCAATAGAAGGTTGTTTTTCATTGATTTAGTCATATACAGTGACTCAAGTTTGAGCCACAGTCCTGCAGCAAATTCCTCATCTGCTACCTCAGCAATGACTTCATCCGACAAGCTTAACAGAATGGTGGAGTGTGCTTTCTCTTCACGTCTCCAAGCCTTAGTCTTAGTTATTCCAAGAGCAGCAACAGTGTGAGGACTAAAGCCTTAAACCAGAGGACTCCAAATATCAAAATTTTTCAAATGCAGTCGCATTTTAATCTGCCACATACTAAACCCATTTCTGCCATTGAATTTCTCGATCGTGGTATTTAGGATTCCAGCCATTTCAACAGAATATCGCTTGTACAGAAAAATCACAAACCTAAATAGCACAATTTCTCGAAAAATTTCCCAAACCCACTCTGATACCAATTGTTGGACAATTGAACTTCCACAATAGTGATTTTAAGATACAGAAAACAACAAGAACAACAAAACAACAAACAATATATATCCAATCCACAATCCAACCAAGGCAAAATCAAAAAAATGAGAAACAGAATACCAGAAATAACGTAATTCACTAGTCGCTCAGTAAGACTAGCTATATCCACCAGAAAATACTTATGCGTTACAGATTAAACCAACAAAAATGTCTTACACTATGTGCAACGCAGAGCATTCACGATAAATCATACAAAGAGAGATAAAAGACAATTAATAGTTATTAGGCCCAAAAACAACAACCCGATAATAAAAATATAAAACATTTTATGATACTCAGTTCATTTAACAGGAGCAGGTCGGATCATGGGATGGGTCATGCTCTGGTCCAAAAATTTCGGGTCACTGACCGGATAGCGGGACCTCCGTTATTGTAATACTGTTATAACCCCGGCCTCTTAATATTTCTTTTCATGCACTTACATGAAAATATTAAAATAGAAATATTTGATTATACAAACAGATTATCAAAAAAAAAATTACATATACACCAATCTCCACCTTAATTTATTTTGCATACAGATAGAAAAACACTCTCTATAAATAACTAGTCCAAAAAGAATACATCTGATTTGATATGTTTAGTAAGTCAAGACAGTGTCTTAACTTATTCAGATTAACAGTTTTGGTAAACATGTCAGCTAGATTATCAGAAGTTGTAATCTTCTTTATTTATATCCTCTTCTCAGATCGAAGAAAATGATATCGCACATCAATATTCTGTCTTCTCATGGTACACTTGGTCTTTTGCTAAACATACAGCACTGAGGTTGTCATAGAAAACTGTTGCAACCTCTTCATAAAGACCAAGGTCCTTGAGAAAATTTTTCAGCCAAATCCCTCCTTCGCAGCTTCAGTCAAAGTCATATACTCTGCTTCAGTAGAAGATAAAGTAACAGAAGATTATAGTGTGACTTTCCAGCTAACTACAAAACTACATATAGTGAAGACATAGCCAGTCATAGACCATCTACTATTAACATCTTCTGCATAGTCAGAATCAGAATATCCTACCAGCATGAGTTAAGATTTATTATCAAATATTAAATTAACATCATAAGTCCCCTTGAGGTACCTAAGTATATGACAAAATTTTTCAGAGTGTAATCCAGCAAGATGTTGTTTAAATCGTTTAACCGCAGCCTTCTGTCTCATCTCTCAGAGTGTAGGACAGCCCGAATATACTCTAGAGTAATCTCTTCCTTTCACATAATGAGAGATTCGACAAAATTCTCATAGTAAGAAGGAAGAGAAACTAAGAGTAGAAATACAGCATCCTCATCTTCTACCTTAGCATCCACACATTTAAAGTCCATGAGAATGCTGTTTAAGTCATCCAAATGCTTCTTCAAATAGGTTCCCTCTTGCATCCTCAGTGTGAACAACCTTCTCTTCAACAGAAGCTTGTTTGTCAATGATTTAGTCATATGCACTGACTTAAGCCTGAGCCACAGTCCTGCAGCAGATTCCTCATCTGCTGCCTCAGCAATGACTTCATCCGACAAGCTTAACAGAATGATGAATTATACTTTCTCTTCACGTCTCCAAGCCTCGGACTCAGTTATTCTAAGAGCAGCAGCAGTGTGAGGACCGAAGCCTTGAACCAGATGACTCCAAATATCAAAATTTTTTAAATGCGCTCTCATTTTAATTTGTCATATACTAAACTCATTTCTGTCATTGAATTTCTCGATCATGGTGTTTAGGGTTCCAGCCATTTCAACATAATATCGCTTGTACAGAAAAATCACAAACCTCAATAGCACAATTTCTCGAAAAATTTCCCAAATCCGCTCTGATACCAATGTTGGGCAATTGAGCTTCCACGGTGATGATTTTAAGATACAGAAGACAACAAGAACAACAGAACAACAAATAATATATATCCAATTCATAATCCAACCATAGTAAAATCAAAAAAATAAGAAACAAAACACCAGAAATAATATGGTTCGCTAGCTGCTCAGTAAGACTAGCTACATCCACCAAATAATGCTTATGCGTTATAGATTAAACCAACAAAAATATCTTACAATATGTGCAGCGCAGAGCAGTTGTGATAAATCGCACAATGAAAAAGAGAAAACGATGAACAGTTCTCAGGTCCAAAAATAAAAATACAAAGCATTTTATAATAAAATTCTCTTGGTTCATTTAACCAAAGTAGGTCGGATCATGGGACGGGTCAGGCTCTACTACAAAAATTTCAGCCCATTGACCAAATAGCGGGACCTCCGTTATTGTGCTACTGCTGCATCCCTATCCTCTTAATATTTCGTTTCATGCACTTACTTGAAAATATTAATACAGAAATATTTCATTATACAAACAGATTATCAAAAAAAGATACATATACAGCATTGAAAACTCTTGATTATATGAGATATCACTCATTATCTCAGACAATTTTGCTAATGTCATGCTAAATTGAGATTTAATATTCATTTTTATATACTTATATATTGATAATATGATATTATAATATTTATTACTTTGTGATAATATTATTTGAATGTTGATGGATATAAATAATATTTAGAATCACAATTTTATAAATTTGTGTTAGTCATGGTAGGCAATAATAAATATATCATGAAATACACTCATACAGTATGATATCAATAAATTGATAGTCCTAATCTTAATGGATGATATAAAACTATATGTGAAAACATGAGATTAAAATATATTTAATTGATATGAATATGATACTTACGAAACTGAAAGTACAGACATATTTAAAACTAACCAATTGTATATTTTTTAGAAAAACTAATATTCTACTGATGTATATATTATGTAGAACATCTAACATGAGAGTCTTACCGGTGTAGATATTGATGTCAGCTGAAATAAATGATGACAAGTATGTCATATGACATATACAAGTGAAAATATCTCAAATGATGAAAGTGTCAATTACAATTGAAAGCCTGGGAATGACAATTCAGTCATGCCTGGAATAACTTGACCCATTTCAAAATCATGCTTGGACCAGCTTCGTGTCGATCCCAAACATCATGGCCTATGTGAGCCAATTTTAGCCAAACTAACCAAACATGCTAGCCTAAATTGAACTCAAGCTAGCCTGACCAGACCTAACACAACTTGGTATAAACTAACATGACCTTACATGATCAAACATGACACGTGAAAAAGATATCTCAATAGGTTGTGCTGGGCTACCCATTTTTAGAGTCACGATGGCATAACATGATTGTCTGGGTGGACCTAAAAAAATTTATCATACCGGCACCTGTGTTGCACGGATACGCCTAGGAGCTGCCGTGTCCACGTGTCCGACACGTGGACATGTGGACACGGGTCAGACACGCGTCGGATACATGTCCGATACGCCACGTGGCGTATCGGACACAAATCCGTATGGGATACGCCACGTGGCGTATCGGATACACGTCGGAGACGTATCCGACGCGTTGTTCGGAGACGTATCCGACGCATTTTTGGAAACAGATTCCAAAAACGCGTCGTTTTTTGGAATCTGTATCCAAAAATGCATTTCGGTAGGGGGGCGGGAGGGGGTTTCGGAAGGGGGGGCGGGCGGGAGTGGGTTTCGGAAGGGGGGGCGGGTGGGAGTGGGTTTCGGAAGGGGGGGCGGGCGGGAGTGGGTTTCGGAAGGGGGGGCGGGAGGGGGTTTCGGAAGGGGGGAAGGGGGGGAAGTAAAATACCTAACATTTTGTTTACATTATTTTAAAATACAAAATTTTAAATTATTTTAAAATACAGTATATTTAATTATTTTAAAATACCTAATATTTATAATTAATAATTTTTATTTTTAATTTTATTTTTTTTATCATGACGTATCATAGCCGTATCCGTATCCTAGTTTTTTAGAATTTGCCGTGTCCCCGTATCTTGCCGTGTCGTATCCCCGTGTCCGTGTCCGTGTCCGTGCAACATAGACCGGCACAACACAGCAGCCCTAATGGGCCTGAAAAAATAGATCATGTTAGCATGATACGACTCATTTGACATCTCTATCGTATGATAATGATAACCCAACTAATCATTTCCTTATATATTTTTCATAAAAAATATTCATGAAAAGGCGTATATTAATTATCACGAGAATAATATTTAAAGAAGTCAAAAGCATAAATATATTTAATATCATATCATTTTGTCTTTATGATATTAGAAATTAGAAAATAAACATACATAATCGAAGTGGTCATCAATGATAGTTGACATATTACCTAAAAAAATAGATGTGTAAATAACTCATAAAAAGAATGACATATAATTTTAATGGTGAATGATCGATGACACAACTATAAGAGAATGAGAATCATTCTTAGTCCAACAAACAAATATAATATTATTCAAATACTATAAAAATATTAGCATACACAAAAAAATAAGTCAACCCTATAGACTAAGTATTCTTTAAAAAAATCAAAATCTATCTACTAACATCTAGCAACAATTCCTATAAAATTAATATCTAGAATTAAGTCTACTTTACTATTTGTATGATCCATATACATATAAAATTCTATTAAACGAAATACAATCATTCAACAAATTTTTGAGATCATGTTAGAAATGATAATTTTTGGGAGCATAATAAAGTTGCAACACATACATATATTAAAGATTATATCTTGATACGATGAAAAATACATTTGTTTAGGGATAATAAACCACAAGCACAAGATTCATCATAGTCTTTCTAACTTTCATGGATAAAACTATCAAGATGTTAACTTTTTCTATTTCTCATATCAAAGTAGAAGTTTTGAGTATTATATACGACCTACCTCCTCGTAATCTCACATACACTATCATTTTTTCCCTATAATTATTATATTATTTTTAAAAAATATTTCTAAATTTCCATGCATGCATAACTTCTTTTTAATGATATGATCATAGTGAAATACCAACTTCTTTATGTACCTAATAACTTACTTATCTCATCTAAATAAAGATAAAAAAATAAGTAGAAATTTATTTTTTGAAGTCTTATAAAATATTCTATAATAAAAAAGGACATATCTGGTGCACAATGCTCTCTTAACACAAAATCTAGAAAAAGTTAATATTTAGATAATTTTACCCTTAAAAATTATCTAAATTACATCTAATAAATCTCAAACATAAGACATATAACATTTGAATACAAATATTTCTCATCACATCAAAATATAACCTCTATAAAATATTATATAATGTTTTTACAATTTTTAAAAATTATCTAGAATATTCTAGATTTACCTTTTTTCAACAAGCATGTTATAGTTAGGGAGAAGTGTGTTGAGAGAGAACACATGAAAGGCACATAAAATTTGTCAATATTTGAAGTGTCCAATCAATTTTTCATTCAAGGAATCGATTTAATATTGATCTACAAACACATTAATAAAAAAAAGTAATATTTCATATTTATCTTTGAAAATTTGTTGCATTTTATTCATCAAGTCCTTTTGGTATATCATATTTAATATAATTATATATATCATCTAATGAATATAAATTAGAGATCACACTTTGGTGCGCTTGAAAATATCTCCAAGCGTGGCCACTAAATCTCAGGTTCAAGAGTCATCAGACTTAGTCTTACCCATTGCTTATGAAAATATAATCAAGGATATTAATTTTTCTTAAATCTATTACTAAGTAGAAATCTTTTGCACTATGTACAACTGTATATTCATTATTTAATCCTTCTTAGTTAGCCTCACTTGTTTTACTTAGCTTTATGATAAACATGATTTAATTCACTAAATGTGATGAAAAACTACTATTGGTACCAAATACAAAAAAGTGATAGATATCATTCGGAAAAAAATAGAATTTAAAAATGATAAATCTTGTTAATATTCCCAATGTTTTTGGGTCCTCCAAACCAGCCGCAATCTTTCTCTATATCATAGAATGACCATTGAGCATGCCTAAGCATTAATTTACATTATAATATGAAATATATGTCATGCAACAATTGGAGGAAAAACTAAGCAAGCAGCAAACCTTTTATAGATATTTCTCACCTAGTCCCAGCAGGATTAAATGCAATTGAAATGGCAGCTATAATTTCATCCATGGCATCATAAGCACGATAGGTGCAGCGCAGCTGCCATTATCAGTATCCATATTGAGTAATAGAACAATAAACTTAAAAAAACTGTGGATAACATGCCAATAATGAGATGAAAAATAAATGTTCCAACTTGTATTGCTAATAGTTACAAAAAGTTACCAACTATCATATGGTGGCTAAACTAAACGCAACAAATAAGAACTTGAGATGGGTGTGAAAAAAGCGACAAGATTTGCCAGAATTAACATTGAAATAACTGAACCTACTTGAATTGATCAATACAAATAAGTTTTGTTATTTTAGTAGACCAAAGACAACAAGAATTTAATGAAATTACTTGTAATTGAGCCAACTTTGAAATTTTTGTAATCAGAACATGTCAACAGTTGCAAGAATTGCAAAAATTAACATTGAAATTCTGTATTTGTTAATGATTTCAGTACTCAAAGAGTATAAATATTACTTAAATATGATAAATAAAATAATTATTAGTATTAATGTTATATTCATTAAGAAATAATCTTTTTTTCTAGATTTTATCTCAAACTATGATGACCAATGAGAAATAGAATATTGGCCACATGTCGGTTGTAGAAATAGAATTGAATCCCTAATATATATATATATATATATAAATAAAAAAAATATTAAGATAATCCACCTATTGAGTCCTTACATCATAAAATAGAATAATGGATAAAAACTAATAAAACTACCAACACACTTTTCCACTAGTATTTAAGCTTTGTTCTCAATCGGCAAAGCTTCACATTCAACAAAACAAAGCTGCACTTGCTCCTCCTACAAGATTATAAATCTCCCCAAAGCACACGGTGAAAAGTACACCACACCCTCACTATCCTTCAAATATCTAAAATATCAAACTTTGAATAAAAATCAACATCAAAACTTCCATAAATATATTGATACATTGATTGGTTGTAGAAATATAGGATATAACTATAATTTTATTCTTTATCTTTTCTCTAAAAAAAAATATTTTAATATATTTCATCTACTCATAAAATACTAAATCATATACTATATATGTTGCTAGTAACTAAAAATATGATATTCTCTCAAATAAATGTCTGATCCAAAAAATTTCATAATAAGTTATGATTATCACATTGTACTCTATTTTTTGCACTTAAAATAAAGATTACCAATTGCATCTTACTTTTTTGGTAATCAAATTTACATCCAAAAAAGTATAATAACTTATTGGAAATCTCCTCTTAATATAAGTTGGTGCTTGACTAGAGTTTGAATATTACTCTATCTCAACATATTCATTATCACCAAATTTAATATCAAGTCATGAATATTTTTTTTATGTATCCTAATATGTGAAAAGTTACATTAAGATGAGTCTATCATAAAAAAAATTTAAAAATAATTAATTATATTAAATACAAAAATTATATATGATTTGATTATACTCAACTAGTTAATTTCCATATAATTTATTTGTATGTAATCAATTCACCTTTAGGACTCACATCAAATAAAAGATTAAAAAATAAATTAATAGGCATAACTATTGGATTGCAACCTATAAGAATAACCTCAAAGACAATATCCAAGGCATATCTCCTCTCTCACGATATAATATATCTATTATAATAGGTCACCTCAATCCCAAGAAAGTATATAAGCCTCTCAAAATTTTCATCTGAAGAATGATTGAAGGTAGTATTTGAGTTGAATAATTTTCAACTCATTAAATCACATAATCAAAATATCATTTACATTTAAAATTTAAAAAACAAATGTGTCATTTGAATTCCTCTAGAAAAATAAGAATTAATCTTTAATATACATGTGCAAACCAAACAAAATAATTGTGACTTAAAATCTAACAAATCAAACTCTTTAAAATTGTTTATATTTTAGGCCGCATAAGGTCTTCCACAATCTACAACTAGATTTTAATAATCTTTCATACACATCTAGCAAATATATCATTCATCTGTGAAAAACTACCATAAGTATGAGTATCCAAATTAAAATCAACTTGAACACTTGATAAAAAGTATCATGATAATCAACTCCAAAATACTAACAAAATCCCCTCGCAACAAGTCTCACATTCAAATTATCTACCTCATCATCAAGTCTAGTCTTCAGAATAAAAACACATATGTGCTACCACAAAGATACCTTTCTGGAGATTTCAAAACTAATTTCAAAATTTCAATAGAATAAATGGCATTTATATCTTTCATCATGGTATGTGTCATCATGAACGAAATAATTCTTGAAAGATTAAAAAATAATAATAAAGATTAAAAAAATATAATTTAGACAAAATTTATGAAATATGATACTAAGTATAACTTTATTATTTTTTCAGAAAATAATTGAAATTTCAAAATCAAAAAAATTAATTGAAAGATCCTCTAACTTCTTGAAAGATTTTTTTTTTCATTCTAAACAAGTTGCACGAGATCTCTTTTTTAGAATAAACTCAAAAAATTGTGATCAAGTCTCACAGCAACCAACTCAATTAGAGTTGAGACTATAACAGACACGGGGATTACTACAACATCAAGAGGAAAGGATTCATTTGCCAAAAAAATATTATATTTTTAGAATTAAATTGTTCTATACTTAGTACATATGATGACTAGAGAGAAATTATTATAATACAATCCAATAAATTCAAAAATAATGCAAGAATGACCCTTCCTTCTAGTTGAGAACTCAACAAATACCATAAGAAAAATAATAAATGACTTAGATATCACTTTTGAATCCTCACTTAGTTTAACTTTTTAACGAACAAGGCATGCTCAATAAAAATAATATCAACACTAACATATACATCTAGAAGCAAATGACATATGTATTTTTCTTGACATTGAAATAATCAAAAAATACATAATTTATAACTCCAAGTGTTATCTTATCATATCATATTAAAAAATCTTAAATAAAATTAAATATTATCAAAAAGTTTGAGATATAACCTGTATAATCTATCTCAATGATAAAAGACTGAAAAGACACATAATATAAAATGATTAAATCTGATTCATCAGAAAATTAATAACTAAAATTATATTTTCCTAAAAATATTTCAGAATGTTCAACTATAAAAAAATATTTTTATCGCATTAATCAAATATTTATTTTTTTTATAATTTCATTTTGTAGAAGTATACTAGCATAATAAGTCTAATTAAATAATTTCATAATCAATATGATAAATATTCAGCCTATCAAACATATATTCTAAAGTATTGTTACTCTTTATAATTTTTATATTCTTTATTAAATTAATTGTTATTTTTTTATTAGATGATTGAAAAATAAAAAAAATATGACATGGTTTAAAAAAATCATGTAGAACAATTACAATCATTAATATAAATAATAAATAATTTCAAGTCATCTCGAGTCTCAACTCTATTAAGTACTCAAATATCTAGATAAATCAGATCATATACATCCTTATTCTTACTCACAAAGGTATGACTAATAGGATGGGAATCTCTGATATGTTTTTCTATGTATGTCTCACAATCTAATATAGAGACATCTCTTATAAGATCCAAAATCTTCAATTTAATTAAAGATTGATGACCAAATTAAAAATGAATAAGTAAATAATTCAATAATACTCAAAAACAAAAAACTTAAAAGGACACCTAGTAGTAAAAAATATAAAAATATTTTTGCTCAATCCCAATGAAATTCATCTTTGAAGTGTTATGATCCTACAAAATAATATTAGTAGAAAAGAAAAAAAGATTAAAATTTAATTGTTTAACAAAAATTTAAATAGATTGTTCACACACTTAGAGATAAATAAAAATCAAGATACAAATAAAATATATAGATAAATATTATCATAACTAAAAATTATAAATATCTTTTCATTAGCTACAACAAAATTTATAGAACAAATAAAAAAATAATAAATAATAAGCAATTACTTGTGAAGTGATTGCTTACCCCTAAGTCAATCAACCAAGACAATATATAAAATGTTTGTTATTACCTTATTAGTAAAAATATTTGTGTATTCCTCTATAAAATTATGGTGAGGAATCTACGAGATCCCTTGAATAGATATAATAATCAATTTATCTCCCTCAATAATCTATGATGAGCATGATCTCCTTTTTGAAAATAACTACAATAGCTCTCCATGTATGGCCAATCTTTATGTTGTGTGTGCATTGTATTGAGGATTTTTTGCATTTACTTATACCACAATGAGTACTCCTCATCTCCAAGATAAGCAATAGGAGATAATTCTCCATTGAGTCTATATATCTTATCTAAACAAGTATTAGACTATCTGATAATAAATCTCTGATCTGAAGGAAAAAATATGTTTACTCAAAATATGGCTCCAAAACCTCACAAAGTTGTCAGGTAGAGAAACTAACAATATCATGCTAAAAAATTATACTCACTGTCTTGCTCTAGCAATCACATCTACCTTTACATGAATACCCATAACAACTGGGTAGGTACTTGAGTAAAATGATTAAAATAAGTAATAATTTTGTTTTGCCATGTGAGCTCCTCTAATCTCACTCTCATAACTGAAAGATCACCACATCACACATCTATGTAGTTCAAGATAAATATAAGTATACTACAAATTTTCATAATATCTTATATGTAGTGTAATAGGTAAAAATTGAGGATGCTCTTAACTCAATAGATTACCACAAGACAATCAATAATTAACAATCAACCAATAGTCAAACACTCTTCATCTCAAATAGTCAAGCTTCTCTTAAAAAAAGAACCACAAATGAACTCCAAAAACTAGTTCTATATAGTTTTTCTATCATAACTTTTACATGGTAACAACTAAGATTTTTACTTCAACTAGTCATAATAGATAAATGTCATAGTAACAACGAATGTGCACCACACTATCACACTACAATACATCACATTAGACCACATAGTCATGCATACTTTGCAAAACCACACACATTGCAGCCTGCACAATGTCATGTTATACATTATCAGGCACACATTAGACATCACGCACAAGTTGTCGACTACACAACACCATGTTCACACATAGAATACATTTCACCATCACACACAAATGCACACACATCACGCCATACTTATACAACCACACTGACACCTACTTTGTTGTGCACTCTCTCTAGGGTATGTCAACCATAGCTATTATATCATGATAAAAGTAAACTAAATAAATAATAAACATTTATACATAATAAAAATGTAACCCTAACATATATAAATAAAAGGGAAGCATTGGGTTAGTCCACATGATAAGTACTCATGATAATATTATTGTTCACCTATAAATATTATGTGAATCACTTCAAAAGTTCAATCAATTATATTGAGTTGAAATAATCATGAATATGAGAGACTTAGTACTCTTCATCTTAGAGTTGAGACTAGAAAAGGCTTATTGCTCAATTCACTAACTAAATTCCTATTTTAAAATAATCTTTAAGGCGATTACACTAATTTTGATCTTAAAATTATTTTTCTAAAAAAAATCATAAATTTACATAATGTTTGATTTCACATCTTATATCACATTCCAAACTCTAGTTTTTTTAATAGTTAATGTCTTCATTTGATTTCATATCTTCTTCAAAAGAATTGTGTCATTCTAGATTGCAACAAGTCATACTTGAAGAAATATGTATTATTCCTAGCATGTACATCATTCAAAAAAATTTATTGTTGGTTGATGATAAATTTTCATTATTTTTAAGATATGAAAAGGTGCTAACAAGATACGCTTGTACCACTAAATGATGGCACAAATACCTTGGCTTGATATAATTTGAATGAAAAATTAGAAAATAAAAAAGTACAACAAATATAAAAAGTATTAAATATCTCAGCACCCCTATCAAATAGATACAAATATATATCAATCATTCCCAACTTGAAAAAAAAAGTAGGGCGCACTTAGGACCTTCTAGAATAGAAATGCTAACAATTATATGATAAACATATAAATAATAATTAATTCCCACTAATAAAATGAAAATTGATCTAAAAATGACAATTATATACATACAAGATGCACTGCTTATTTTCATTTGAGATTTACTACGAGTGAGTTCACTGAAACACATGGTGTAAAGTATTAAGATACTTTTTTTCAAGTAATCAATAAGATCTCAGTATAAATTTTTATTTTATTGACATCTCATTAAAAAATAATATATTTTTCACCGTAATCTTAGGAAAAAAATGTATATATAACAACTACTAGGATTTCAATTAAATACAGTTTACATATGGCCTAAAGTAATCATCTAGATCTTGGTTAATGAGATTTTATAGGCAATCACCATATTTTTATTACACATGTATTATAGATTCTTATATTATTTTTCTGGAGAAATTTCAATGATATTATTATTATATTGATTGCGTATTAATTCCAAAAAATGTATTATTTTATTGATAACATTTTAATTATGAAAAATAATAAATTGATAATCATTTAATTCAAAAAAATACTTTCAGTCATAGTTCCAAATGAAAAATTTAATAAAATTATATATATTTTTTGATATAGATATATCTTATTCTATGAAGAATATCATCTTGTCACATAGAAGATATAATATTAATACTCTCACTAAGGCTATACTTTTGGATTGTGCTCCAACGTATATCCATATTAATCAATATACTGATTTTACTTTTGATATGACCCATCAAGTAGACTCTACTACTTTAAAAAAATCATATAAAAAATAAACTATTTTTTAATTATATAATCCCCAATTCATCATCTCTCATGACCAAAATATATATAATAAACGAAATCATTCTACTATTATAACTTGTCCAAAATAACAAAGAAAAGTCAATAATAAATTTGTATAAACCAAACGATAAAAGTACATATAAAAATCTTACAAATTAAGTTCTCAGTGACTACTTCAAACCATACTATATCTTTCATATTCTACACATTACATCTAACCGTACTGCTCAAAAAACAAATGATTGTTTCATATATACCATATCTTCTAAATCTCCATGAAGAAATGGATTCTATCACATGAAAAACACCACACAAGTGCACCTTCTACCAAACAATTGGGTTCTTCCACCTCTTCAGGACATCGAAGCAGTGGACATCAATGCCCATCACACACAGTGGATAAATGATGATAGTGTACATTGGCATGAACTATAGCACAGACAACCACATGCATTATGGCTTATGCTAGTACAATGCATGTGCATTCCTTTTTTAGGGTTTTGCACCATTACACACCATAAGGTTTGTTTCCCATATGATTTCATCTTTGGTACCATGTAAAAAAAAAACAAATTAAAATAAATAACATAATGTGAAATCACTCAATCACAAAAATAATGCACGTGCAATATCCTTTCAAAATGGATCAATAGATTGGATCATCTCACATGTTGAGTACTCTCATCAACAATAACATAAATAATAAACTAACAATAAAAAAAGAAAAAAAATTACAAAATGCAACGTGCTTATCAGATTGGGCAGCCCACATATTAGGTGTTCCCATTCATAATATAAAATTTAAAAAAATAAAAACACAAATGAATCATAATAACCCTCCCTCAAGTTGATATATAAATATTCAGAACATAAAATTTTAAAAAAAATAATTTGATCTCTTTATAATATTCATGAAGATGTCAACTGATTAATCTATTATAAAAATATATATTATATTAATAGTTTCATCATTAATTTTATCACCAAGAAATAAATATTTCATATCTACATATTTTTTCGCTTGTGAAATATTAAATTAAAAGATTATGTCTCGTATAATTGTCATGATAGAGAATAAAGAGAAACAAGTGACTGTGATCATCACTTTGAACTCTACCTCTCTCCAAAACCACAAAATAATTATATGTCTATTATTCTTGTATGAGACAAAATTATCTCAAGAAAAAATATAAAAATCTTTAATAAGCATCCTCTAATTATATATTGATGACTAATTCAAACCAAAAATACTACACAAATGTACTCGTAATCACTTAAAAAAATATCAAGGCATGAAGATTTCTTCATATAGCCCTATATGCAAAGAAGTATAAGTGAACTTATCATTAAGAATCTAAAAAATAATTAATCATAATGCCTATATAAATTATATCTAATATGTTGATAGTTAAATAATAAATATTCCATATGATTCTCAAGCATGTATTTAAATCAACTAAAAGATTCTCATCAGACAAGAAATAAATATCTAATTCAATAAGTATATTCACTGAAGTATAACCTAAAAGATCTACAACTATAAGAGTATCAACTTTATACATCAACTATGATAATATAATATTTATCATCTATTAAGTCTTCTCTACCAAGAAAATTTGTTATCATAATTAAACAATTTTAATAATTTATCATTAACTATGATAATATTAAGGAAACAAGAATAAAAACTAGTCCATGGGAAGAAAAAATCAAAGTTATATGTAAACATGACTACTACATAAAATTTTTCTAATGTTGAACATTTTTAGCACACCCCACTCATGCCCAAAACTGAACATATGAAGCATCAAAATTTGCAGGGCTAGACATCTACAAGTGGCCCATATGAGTTTTGATACCACTTAAAAAAACAAGCAAAAGGAACAAAAATTTAAGTTTAATATTATTACTACCATAAATATTTAATAGTTTATCATTGATTATAACAATATTCAAAGAACAAGAAAAATAAATAATTATGAATAATAAATAATTATCTATAATATAATTGTTATTTCCTAAATTAAAAACTCATGAATCTAAAATATAAATGAGTCACAAAAGTTTATTTAAAAAATTGTATAATCCTCTTTAGTAAGAGTCATGATCAGAGGATTCTGTGAGAATCTACAGATAACTCCGATAGTCGGTCTATCTCTTTTAATATCTTGTAGTGCTCTCGGCCTCCACTTTGGAAATAAATATTAATCTCTTCAGTATGTCCTTTTTTGCAACAACATATTCACTATAAAAAAACTTCATATGTATGCACATCAGTATCTTGATTGATGCCAACACTAAGTTTACATCTTTAATACACAACTATTGCCCATTCACATCCCGTCCACAATCCACTACACTTGTTTAACAATTCTGCACACAAGCAGATGATAGGTGACATCAACACTAAGTAGACGATACTGGTGTCATAGTTCCTGGATCAAATTCAACATCGACAGAAGCACATGGCACTTATAAGTAAAAAAAATCCACCATTGCTCATAGAATCTGATAGTACCTGCATGCTGAAGGTGGTGCAATGTCGGAGAGCAGAGTAGGAGGATGGTGCTGACAAGACTCAACCCAAGGAATATAAACCCCTATTTTTTTTAAAAAAAAAAAACCTCTTTTTTGATAAAAAATGTAACTCTACTTTGATACAATGTAGAAAAGTGTTAAAATAAACCTACAACTCTAAAATAGTCAAACAAAACTCATAATCCAAATATACACAAAAAAAAATCCCTTTAAGTACATGCTCATCGAATTAGGCAGTTCGCATATTAAGAGCTCTCGTCCATAAAATATAAATAAAAATAATAAAAAACACACCTAAACCATAATTAAAATACATTTTTTATATTATAAGATTTTACTATATGAGTTTTAGTTGCCTAAACACCATCCAAAAACTCGGACACAATCCAACTAAAATCATCATCATCAGTCAAATTTTATCTCTACTTATTATCAATTATACAATCTAATTAAAATGTAGTAACATATTTTATTCATTCAATATTTTGGATGGTCTATTTTTTCTTTTATATTTTATATTAATTTTTTAATCAAAATAATTATTTAATTTTTGTTATATCATCTCTTATTCATATAATTAAATAATGTATGATCTCTACAATATTATCTCCTTCAATGATTCATTATTATCAGAATCACTTAAATATATTTGCAAGATAATCAAGATTTTCTATATAAATTTTAGTAGTTCAAATAATATAATTATTATACAAATTTCATATAAATTTAATGCATGCATATCTTTTTTTATTATTTTTTTCTAAATTATTTTAATGACTTGCCTCTTCTATTATATTTATTAATTAACTTATCAATCTAATTATTTTTTAATTGAAGTTGTAGTTGTTTTCCATTTCATATAAATAAACAATGAGATATGTCTCTAATTTCATTTACAAATGCTGCATCTGAATAATTCATAATTTTATCATTTTTCAATTTCATCCTTGTAACTTTTCACACACAACTATAATAGCACACAAATATTTACTATAATTATCAAATCCTAAGTAATAATAATAATCATATTTAAAATTTTTGTAATAATTAATCTCAATTAAATTGTATTTCCCTCAACTAAGATTAAATTATTCTTTTTGATATTAACCTACATAAATGTAATACATAAATATTTTTTAATTCTTTGCATATTTAATTTTATTCTTATAACTTTTCTTATACATTTATCGTATCAAAACTATATTTGTCAAAATCATCTTATAAATATTTTATTCTATAGTAATCTAACATCATAAACTATAAATCATGTTTGGACTTTGGTCAATAAATTATCTTATATTATTTTTCTTTAACTTAATAGACATTCTTATATTATATAAGATTTATGTAATTATCTTTTATTTCATTCTATCAATTTTAATTTTTTAATCTATATCTTTGAAATTATATGAATACTTTAAATTATAAATCTTATATATATATATATATATATATCATAAATTTCAATTTAATTGACTCAAATTTTCAATTCAAAATTAAAATCAAAAAATATATATTTTGACTTCAAACAACTCATTTTAAAATAACATAAACCAAGACATATTTAATATGTACAAAGATATATTTTATATGTATTATTAGAGGTGTCAAACGGGCCGGCCCAGCACGGCATGGCCCATTTTTCATGAGCACGGTGTGTTAAAGGCGGGCACGGCTCGGCTTGGCCAGGCGGCACGGGTGCACGGCAGGGGCAGGGCAGGCAGGGCAGGCAGGGCGGGGCAGGAGCCACAACGCTGGACCGGCTCAACCGGGGTCCGGGTCCCGGGAGCCAAGCACGGGCACGGCCCGTGCTTGGCAGATTAGAAAAAAATTTTTTTTTTTAAAAAAAAAATTTTATTAAGTTTCTGTTATTCTGTATATACTTTAGAGTATTAGTAATAATTAAAAAATATAATTTTATGTAAAAATTATAACATTTAAAATTAAATAAAACAAACAAATATTAGAAAATTTTTTTTTTATCAAATTCAATTAAGTTTAGCTTTTTTTATTATTATAATTTATTAATTATATATTAAAATTTAAAGTTATTAATTTTTAAAATAAAATTTAAATCGTAAAATAATAAATAAATACATTAAGTTAGTAAAAATTAAAATTAAAAAAAAATTAAACTACACAAATGAAAAATTATCAATCATGCTTTTGAAACCAATAGTCCGAATAAAACAAGTATAAGTTTCAACACAACGTATGGTACAAAGTACAAACAAAGTGTATAAATAAAATAAATAAATAAACATCGAAAAAAAACAGCAAATGAGCATCATTCGTCAAGCGGCATATCATGAGAATCATCAGCCGCAACATCAAGATCAGTATCATATGGATCATCATCATCGGCAATCAGCTCCTCCGCCATCGTAGTGGATGTGGATGCGACTGCAGTGTCTGTCACAGTCCCAGCTTCAACACGATCACTGATGCTAAATCTCGATTCCTCCCAATCCTTCAAACATGCCAAGGCCTCAACCATATCTGGACGTAATCTCGATCTCCTATCCGAAATCACGTTCACTACAACAGAAAAAGCAGACTCCGATGCTACGCTCGACACCGGAGGAGTCAGTAGATCCCGTGCCATCCTAGATAGCACGGGATAGGCAGACTCATATGATTTCCACCACTGTAATAAATCAAGATTCTTATTGTCAGAAGGTGATAGGATTGAGCAGTAATCGGTATCTAAGTACCGAGACAGCTCGCTCCTATGTGAAGGCCCACCCCTACGTTTCCCCCTCGCTAGGTTAATAGAATAATCGTTATCTCCGAACAATGTATCAGTGTCCGTACTCACAGTCTCACCACCACCACCACCATACCTAGTATCGTAGTATGTGAACAGGTCTGTCAACTTCTCGTAAATGAACCCTTCAGGTGGCTCTTCCAGGTTCATGCACGAGGAAATGAAAGTCAGGGTGTTTTCAACCCCTTCCACCTTAGCCCTAGGGTCCATGCATGCTGCGAGACAATAAAGAGATGGAATGGTGGACCAGTACTTCAGGTACTTGGTCTCCATCTCTGCAACCATATGGCTAAGCGTCGGGTCCGCTCGATACTTCCTAAACATACTACTAATGTTGCATATGCAACGGAGTGCAATGCAAGTGGTGGGCGTATAAACCGACGAACACATGTTCGTCGTGTCATAAAATATCTTCAGGAATTTCATAAATGAAATTCCTGAAGCCCGGTCAGTGTCGTCAATAATAAGTTCGTCACTCTTACTATTGACGTAGTCGGATATCACGTATTCGTATCCAACACATGATTCCAACATCAGGTACGTGTAATTCCAACGATGTCTCACATCTGATTGGAATTTCTTCTTCTTAAGATTCGCAGACAAACAGAGATTACCAAACTCTTGTAGTCTGCGAGGAGTGCGAATATACTTGAGTGCATTGCGTATATTTTCCAACGCGGGGTAACACACCTTCATACCCGCTTGAACTATCAGGTTAATAACATGACACATGCATCTGACATGAAATATCTCTCCTAATGGTGCGTCTCTAATATTCCTAACAAATATATTGATCGCTACTCCATTATTCGCAGCATTATCAAAAGTGACACTAAAAATTTTATTTTGAATTTTATATTCCCTAAATATTTTCATCATACACTCAAAAATGGCCGGGCCATCATGAGGATGAAGAATCTCAGTGAATCCTAATATTTTTTTATTGATTGTCCAGTTAGAATCTACATAATGACTCGTGAGACATGCATAAGAAGAATCATCGTGACATGTCCATATATCGGACGTCACGGATACCACTCCACTAAATGCCAAAAATTCCTTAATTATTTTTTGTTTTTCTAACTTATATATCTTTAGTATGTCACTCCTAGATGTGGACCTAGGAATCCTACGATAGGATGGCTGAAAATAAGTCTGCATGATGAGCACTACCCTCGGATCTTCCGAAAATCTGATCGGAAGACCCATCAATGTGATGAGCCTGGCCATGCCGTCCCTACCCAACTCGCTGGAGTATACGAAGGGAGTAAACTTTGAGACTGAACTCGATCCAGTCTCAAAAAATGTAGTGCCAAGTTGGGTTTGCCTAGGATCTAACGGTCCATATTTTTTGGAGCATATTTCAACATGCCTCTTGAGGTGCCCAGTCCCACATGTACTCTTGCATGTTAAAAATCTCATACAATATTTACACTGTGCCATTTCATGTTCCTCACCCCTAACATCTACTTGTGTTATGATTTTAAAATGTGTCCAAACTACAGAAGTCCTCCTAGTTTTTTGTTTTTTAGAACTTTGGGCTGAGATGACAGGAGAAACCAAAGTTTCAGGAGCCACAGACGTATGTGTAATACTAACATTTTCATTTTCCAAATTTAAATACGTGTTAGGTGTATTTGTCATTTTTTTTTCGTAAGTTTTTCTAGAGAGCGAAAGTACAAAAAAACGTAAAATATATTACCCGGTAAAAGCAATGAGGTCACTCACGTGCAAGGTGCACCGCAGGAAGCTCTGATGTTCAAAACTCAAGTTGAGTTTCACGAAAATCCAAGCCGAAATCAAAATCACGAGGGCCGAGAGAGAGATGCACGGTTTATGTGAGAGAGAAAATATTGAGAGGTTTTATGTTTTTGAAAAACATAAATGTTATAGGGAGGGGGGTAGATTTTATAGGCTAAATAAAGTTTTTTTTTATAAAAAAAATATTTTTTTATTAATTTTTTGAATTTTTTTAATATATTTAAGGGGCAGAATCACGATGACCGTTGGATTCTGCCCCCTAGCCGTTGGAGGTGAATCCAAGGGCTGAAAATCGCTCAAGTTTGAAATTTTTTTTTTTTTGCCGTTGGAAATGCTCGGATCAGACTTGGGAGTCGGGTTTCGGCAGAAAAGACCGCGGGTCGGGTCTGTTTGGACCCGACCCGCGGTCTTTTTACCGGGGGGGTGCCGGATAGGTCACGACTCACAAGGCGTGACCGTGAGTCGTGACTCACGCCACGGCACGCGTGGCACGCTGCCAGTGCCACGCGTGAACTGGCACGGGATGGACCCGTGCCGGCGTGCCGTGCAAGGCAAGGCACGGGATTTACTTCACCCGGGCACGGCACGGGCCCGGGCACAGTTTTAGAACGTGCCGGCCCGGCCCGGCCCGGCACGTTTGACACCTCTATGTATTATCAACAATATAAATTGACCTAGAATTTTACCAATCTCATTCCTACCAGAACAATGGAGGTCGTGTCAATACATAAATTTCCTAATTAACATAAAATCTGAGAAAAATTAATATCTCAACAATCTTATTTCTAAAAATCAAAGATATTACATCTAGTGAATCTCAAGCCCAAGATCATACCAAGACATAACCTCCAATATACATATGCTCGCCAAAATAATTTCAACTTCTAAATTCTTATAAGATCTAATGTGTTGTTAGTATTTATGTAATATACCAAACATTTTTATTGATTACAACAAAATATTATCTAAAAATAATATATACCAAGATATATTCAATATGTACTAAGCATATATTTGACTATTTGTTATAATAGATTATTAAGATACTCTTGTTCAAAATAAAAAATTATCTACAAATTATACATTGTTCAATATGTATGAACAAATACATATAAATTATGACAATGTAATCAAAATATAATATATTAATTACGCTCCAATTTTTTTATCAAATTATTTATTTTCTCTCTCTATATGTATAGCGATGTTTAGAAAATATATTTGCAACCCAACAATACAAAGAAGGCATTACCCAAGAATTGTGTTAAATATACACTTAATTT
The DNA here is from genome assembly GCA_029783825.1 of Sapria himalayana. NCBI lineage: Eukaryota > Viridiplantae > Streptophyta > Magnoliopsida > Malpighiales > Rafflesiaceae > Sapria > Sapria himalayana. The sequence goes on along the minus strand of JAREIK010001333.1, from coordinate 1,233,554 downwards.
TCAATTCCTCGAGTGGTAATTTCAATTGTTAAATAAATAATCAATGAGCTCTGATGCTAGAGTTTATAAAACAAAGGCATCACATGCATATAAAAATGCTAAGGATCCACTTAATGCTATGCTTATGTAATGATAAAAATTGTTATATTACCCACATATACATTTAAATTTTATAAAATTGACAAATAATTCCTTCAAAAAAAGCTGGCAACTAAATATCCAAATGTGTATCAATATGAAATTGTTTGCGTTTTAGCCCTCTATGAGTATATATGTACGCTTGAGTTATTTTCAAGGTTTGGTAATGATTATTAGATCAAATTTGGATCTCAATTCCCAAGTTATAAAATGGATATTTCAATTACCAAATTGGTACTTCATTTGACAGCTATAGCAAATAATTAAACAACAAAGTAATAAAACAACAAAATAAGTCTTAACCTGGCCAGAAGTAGCATCCCATAAATGTATTGGATGGTCACGAGCAGTAGTAGCAAATACGCAGGTAACAATGTCTGAAATTCCAAAGCAAACATTTGACCAAAATATCCACCTCCCAAACATCAACTACAACTGAAACTAATGAACAAACAGGTCTAAGAAAAAATGACGGCATCTGCACCTGAAGTAGTCATGTATGGGTACCAACAGAAGTCATATACAGATTCTCCCCCATAAATAATAAGGCTGGCAGGGTAAGAATCTGCAACCAAGAAATTAACAACAAGAATAAGGAAAGAAATTAATTTTTAAAAAAACTAGAATTTAATTTCATATGTTAATATATAATTTCATGTATTTAATTTCAGACTTGATATAGAAAATTATCATTAGCATTTAACAACTTGTAATTAGTTTCACCTATTTAACAATATAATTAGACTATGTATAAATTATAATGATTCAACAAAAGATATTATGAAACATGAATATCAAACACAATTTCTCATTTTAATTTTCCTTTTCTTTCATTTTATGTCCTTCCCCCCCCCCCTCTCTATCTCCTCCTCTTCCCCTCCCTCCCTCTCTCCCCCATCTTCATCTACCTCCCTCTCTCTCTCTCTCTCTTCCCCTCTTCCCCTTCCTCTCCCTCTCTTCCTCTTCCCCTCCCTCTCCCAGAACACCAAAAGTGGCTTCTCTAGAAAAAATTTACTACCCAACAAAAGGGGGCCAAAAAGAGAACGCCATCGGCAAAAATTTTCATCAAAAGTACCCTCACTGAAATACCATTTCAAGTTATACTCACAATTCAGGTGTTGTGACATTGTTACCCAAATACCACTGGTGTAAAATATTTACATCGACACAACTTGTGTTGTAAATAGAAAACACCCAAATTGCACATATCGAAGAGCTCACCTTGATTTTTTTCAAATCCCAAATAAATCCAATTATACTCTATGTTGCACGGATATGCCTAGGCACTGTCGTATCCACGTGTCGGACACGTGGACACGACGACATTGTACGGACACGCGCCGGATACGTGTCCGATACGCCACGTGGCGTATCATTCACAAAATCTGTATCCGATACGCCACGTGACGTATCGAACAGACGTGTTGGAGACGTATCCGATGCGTTGTTCCGAAACAGTCATCATTTACCAACATACACGTAATTTACCTACAGACGCGTCGTTTACCAACCGACGCATTTTTACGATTCTAATGCATCGGAAATACACTATATATTAACGATTACTCCTACATCTCCAACAAATTGAGAAGCACACCGCTGACAGTGAGTTGCCGACAAGTCGATTGCAGGAAATAATTATCATTGCGTCAAATAGGGAGAGGAGGAGCGCACTGCCGAGGTGCCGACAGTACCTAAGGTAACCTAATTCTATAAAGGGAATGGGGGGTTTTGGAATCTGTATCGGGAGGGGGATGTGTTCGAAACTGTAAAGGGAGGGTGGGGGGGGGGAGAGGGGAGGGGGGAAGGTTCGAGAGGGGGAGGGTGTTAGAGGGTTTAAATATATTTTACATTATTTTAAAATACAATATTTTAAATATATGTTAGAGGGTGTTAGAAGCTGTAATGGGAGGGGGCAAGGGTTAGAGGGTTTAAATATATTTTTTTTATAATTTAATTATTATTGTTTGTTTAATATATATACAAAATATAATAAACAAATAATTTATTTTTATTTTAAATACATAATTTTAAGAATAATAAAATATATGCAATATTAAAATATAGAATATATAAATATGGAATATTAATTTTAAATACATTTTTTTTATTTATTTTAATTTCTGTTAATGGATAATATTTGTATTTATTTTTTTTCATGTCATATCCTAGCCATATCCGTATCCTAGTTTTTTTAAATTTTTTGTGTCCCCATATCCTGCCGTGTCATATCCCCGTATTCGTATCCGTGTCCGTGCTACTTAGGTTATACTCACAGTACTATGTGTTAGTCTATTTTAGCATTTGAGTTTTCAAGATAACAATACAAAGAGATTCATTTGGGTCTGATACTTGAATGTCCTTTTTGTGTTTGCATTTTATCTTGATTACTTGTTTAAAAAAAGAGAGAGAGAGAGAGAGAGAGAGAGAGAGATAACAAAAAATGAAAAAAACCAAAAAAAAAAAACCCTTGTGCTTTTGACTACCAATGCTGCCGTCAATAGTAGACTGGTAGCCAAAAGGTTAAGCCACATTGGTAAATGCTATAATGTCCAAGGATTAAAATATCGGTTTTTATGAATATATCGGTACTTAGATTTTACGGATATATCGGATATATCGAAGATATATCAGTGTGTATTTATATATGATTACTAATCAATGATAGATATATCGGTCTTAATAAATATATCGATACTTAAAATTTATTGATATATCGAAGATATATCGGTGGATATATCGGAAATTTTTATCATTGATAATGTCATATTATGTTTACATTCACAAATTTCATAATGAAGAAACAATCACATAATTATCATTCAATTTAATATGGGATAAATAGGCATAAAATTACTTGGAATATGCTTACATTATGATTATTACCTACTCAATTCGAACTTGTTCAATACAAGATTAATACATACAAGAAAAAGTAAAACATAAAATATAGATAAAAAATTTAAATATTATAATTCAAAATGATGTGTAAATAGCTCAATCATATACATTAGAGAAAATAAAAAACTAAGATCTTCTCAAAAATTTCATGAAGACATTAAAAAACTAAGATCTTCCAAATAATTCATTGTGCATACCTAATTGAAATCTTTAGTCACTAGACAAGCATTGACTCATTATACTTTGCTAGTATGATCAATATTTATATCAATACTCACATCTAATTACTAACTTTCACGAAGACCATTCATTTCTTTCAACATAATTTTTTCACATTCTAAATGAGATAAAAAAAATACAAGCATGAGTCTACCGGTGAAATCAAATATGAATATAACTTTGTCGTTTGTCTCTCAGAATCAGACTCTTGGAGAAGAGAACTAGAGACTATCTAAAAAAAATACTAGTACATGTTAAGGAGTTGCGTTATGTAACTCATCATCGGCTCTAAATCACTTTGACCTAAAAATGTCAATATAAACTAAGTCGATAACTAAGTAAATAATTAATGAAAAAATAGTATTATAAGTTCCTTGCTTTAGTAATTAAAAATTCATAAATTATAAGTAAACATTATCAATTTGTATGATCCAATAAAAATAAATTGATGTTGCAAGTTCATGAGGCATCCTAAATCTAGTGCACAAAGCAAAAAATATCCAAGTATCAAACTCTATAGGCTAGCAGCTACTAATGTATCACCATCACCATAAGTGTCATTATAGGCATAGAATAACTTCTCTTAAAAAAAGATGATTTGGGAAGAGAAACATCAAGATACGAGCAATGAATATTTCAAATCCGAATTAAAATATTTTCTATAATAAATCTTTCTTTTTGCAAAAAAAAAAAAAATCAAAAAAAAAAAATATAAAATCTCAATGACAATAAAATTTTTTTTGTCCTTAATCACACTTATTATGGATCTCGATCAATTGCAATTATTGCTCTGATGCTTACAATGAATTAAGCCACCAATTTTTTCTTTATTACTCTAATACAATGTAAAAATGTTGAATGAAAAATTACATGGCATAAATAAATAACGTTAACATGAAATAAATAACTTTAAGACTCCAATAGACTTTAAGATGTTTGTTTATTATATATCTATTATAAGCTAGTATTTTTAATTTACTAGGATTAGCTAGAGGTGGAAAAAAAAGATGGGCTCACGGCATGGCCTACAAAAGCCAGCCCAGGCACAGCCTGGCATAGCCATCGTGCCACAAAACTTGTGGCACGACCTAGCTCGACATGCCAACCCATGCAGGCAGGTTTCAGCCCAAGTGACCAAACTAGGCTAGCAAGGACTAATGCTAGGTTGAGCTCCGCTGAATCAGGAAGGCCCAGTACAGCATAACCTGGTTTCAATACTAGGCTGGCATAGCCCATCACGATGACCAGCATGAACAACAAAAAAAAAAAAACCTATTTTCTACCTCTAGCAATCACTATATTTCCTCAATTATACCCTCATATTATATTATTTTGAAAAAAATCATTATATGGATAATCGTGGCATGAAACATAAGTGAAAATGCACTAGCAAAGTATGCCTATTGGCATCCTCATTATTGTGAAAAACATGACATTTTCAATAAGGTACACTTAAAGTATGTCTTGCCCATTTGCATATTCTAGATATTTGATTACATGATTGTCATTAATGAATTAAATGATTAAATCATATTTTATTTTATAGCATGCTTCACTCATTGGTTAGGCTATGCAAATTTTTTTATTTTATTTTAAATTATGAAAGAGACAAAAATGAATTACATAAATCTTATTATCTTGGGATAATTCATCAAAAAACTTGTTGAAGGCAGTTGTTGGTGGCCAAAACCCTTACAGTTTCATCAATACATCAATGAGAAATGAGGAGAAAGAGACAGAGAGAGGAAAAAGAATGCAAGAAAAAGATTTAAAAATATATATTTGTTCATTAACTTTCAAAAAAATGAAAAACAAGTATATATATGTTTGAGGAAGCACAATTGTTGGGAGCTCTCATACAATATAAACAAAAAAATAATATAAATCAACAAACTATATTAAATCTCAATACTCTCTTTCAAGTTGATGCACACATGTCAAAAATATTTGGTTTGAAATTGAGGAAAAACATATGCATTGAGCAGCTTCATAAAAAGAATAAAATATTCTTGTTGGTAGTCAGGTGGGTAGTAACTATCGAATCATTCATAATATTCTCGCATATAAAATGACAATCAATCTAAATATATTTTATCCGCTCATTCAACATTGTGATGAACTATTTAATTATCATAATATAGCATCATCAGTCTCTGAACTAATAAACATGACTCTTCCAAAAAGTGACTAATCAACTATTACAAATAATTAATATTATAGTTATGTGCTCTGCCTGTGTATTAGATATAAAAATAATAATTAACTGTTTACTTTTTGAAAAGACAAAATTACCTCTAATAAAAATATAAAACTTTATATTAGATCTTCTTTATATAATCATTGGAGCCTAACTAAAATTTGAGTACACCTTTACCCAAATATGCCTTTGATATCTAAATAAAATTTCACATCTTGGAGCCCTTTTTACATACCTTAGAATCTTGAATATTATATTCATATAAATTTACCTGAAAGAATCTAAAAAATAACAAACTATACTAACAATGTAAATGACATATAATCTAGTCAATATCTATAGACATGTCTATACTTTAATCAAATGATGAGTCAACTAGTATGGATCCTATTATACCAAGATCAAATAAAATATCTAAAATATACCTCATCTGAAAACAAAAAATATATCGACTGAGTATCATATCTCAATACCCATATATATTTATGATGTCCAAATACATCATATAAAACTCACTTTGTAAGAACAACTTTAGATAAGTTATACCTAACTAATTATTTTATATAATCGAATATTGTTAACATATACCATTAATATCTCATATTGCCTCCTAATCCACATCTATAGAAAAAAAAATAATGCAGCATGCATCCCCTAAAGCTAAAGTGATGAATATTGAAGAAAAATTTTTAAACTACATTGCAAAAAATTACTTCAACTCACAAAGAACCTTGTGCAATCTAAAAACCATGCATATGCTCCATGAACAATAAACCATAGTGGCTATAGCATAAATACATCCTCATAACCACTATGAAAAAATATATTTCACCAATTCAATTAATATACAATCCACATGTAAAATGCAATAACAAAAAACAATAATCTAATAGTAATTATCTTAGTGCTAAGAAAAACATATCAAAATATTCAACATCAAAAATCTAAGTAAATCTGCTAATAACCAACATGATCTTGAGCCGATCAATCTTCCTTTTAGGTCTAGCCATTATCATGTACACCTACTTGTATCTCACTATATTCTTACAAAATAATAATATCAGACAATTATAATAATGAATGTTAAGTAAAACGCATCACTAATTATTTCTATATAACAATCAAAATATCTAAGTCACTACGTTAAATAAGATCAGTTGACATAACATAAGACTCATCTAAGGAAGAATATGGATATATTCATTTAGTATATACTTTTAGTAGAACTATCACGTCTCTCAACTATTATCTCGCCTTCTTGAGAATATTCATATCTTATGTCTAGTGGTATACTCACAATAGACTCCTCTTCCTAACACAACTGACAAAGCTCCTTAAAAAATTTCACAACTATCATAATAAAGGAATCTTAGTACTCTACTCAAAATTAATTATGCTAATAGTATCATGAGCAGGAACAATTACTATTTTTCTGAAAAGTAACAACTAGACAAGGAAATGATATTATTACAATAATTTCAAAAGAAGTAAAGATGCATTATCTTAAATCAAATCCTTAAAGAATTATGTATCTTCTAACAACATAGCATAAATAGTTATAATAATCATTCTAATCTTTGATGAGAGACAAATGTACCCCTTCAGAGTATTAGACAACCCATAGAAGGTGCACTTAATGACACAAACTATCATTTTCTCTCCACTTGGAAAAAAATTTTAACAAAGTACGACTAAAAAGTTTAGGTGAGAAAAAAATAAATATCTTAAATATAAAGGTTAATATATGATATGGGCTGAAAGAACAAAAAAAATCATATTCAATTGATTAGTAAGTTAATAATTAATATCATTTTTCTCTAAAAACATATAAGAATACTCTTATGTAATATAGATATTCTAACTATCTCAATCAAATATTAATTCTTCATTTCAAAATATGTTATCTTAATCATTAGTATCAATGAATGATATTTGGATAATCATCCCATCTCCACAAAATATTTCAAAATATGTCCCCTTATTAATCCTTTCTTACAATTATGTCTAAATCACATGATGAGTCATTTCATTCTAATCGATCAATCTACAACTATATGCCAACAACTAAGTAATATTATCATATACATGAAATAACTAAATGAGTACATCATTATAGTCATGTCTCAAATATTTTTGCATGTGTCGTATAAGCCAAATATGTTAGACATAATTGGGTCAATCAAACATCATAGATGCACTATGTAGTATGCATCAAAATCCATTTACTCAATAATCTTAATTTGAGATGTCTCATCTAATAGTATCTATTGTAACATAAGCTCACAAACTAAATTCTCATTAAAATAACCAACACCTAATATGTGTATGCCTTCAAAATCCATTGGATTATACCCAATGGTCCCACACTAACTAAAAAATAAAAATAAACATATATATATATATATATATATAATAAAGACAACTCGTGTGTAAACAAAAAAAATAACATAAACATATAAACTACATTAAACCTCAACATAACTAATATTTTAACTATCTTATTATTTATCTAATGAACATGAATAAATATTAACTTTTCTTATAATCTATCAATTGATTTTTCTTAAAATTTTTAGTGAACATCAATACTTTTTTTAAGATTTGTAAATCAAATCTCATTAAGAGTGTCTTTAAGCACACCATATACTAGTAAATCATATCAATCATAGCCAACAAACTTAAATTAATATATATGCAAAAAAAGTATATTCTCACACGTTAATTTAGTGAATAACAAGAACATTACTAATTTTTTATAGTTATCATTTAGTATAATTTACTTTCATCTAAATTTTTATAGGTCTAGTGCATGTAGTATTTGATAGAGAAATAACATAATGATATCTAGATGAAAATTAACTACATCCACTAGACCTATAAGTATTTGATAGAGAAATAAAACAAATTTTCTTTAAAATAAATATATTTTTTTATATTTTTTTATATTTTTTTATATTTTTTTATATTTTTTTATATTTTTTTATATTTTTTATATTTTTTATATTTTTTTATATTTTTTTATAATTACATATGCAATCATTTTTTCACCAATATATTTCAAACACTTTACAAACTTCATCATATGAATTAGCTAGATGGGTATATTTCACCCGTGATTCATCATTTCATTTAACTCACATCTCACTTGGATTTCACTTTCAAAATTCATATTTATCAAGAAAAGATAAAAATAACTTTTTCTACGTGATTTTTTCTTCCCTTTCTTTTTTTTCAACATAGTTAATTTAAAATGCATTAAGATGAATGCATTTTAAGATCACATTCAACTATTTTAAAATTAAAAAAAAAATAAATGAAAAGAGTATATTAGACATGCCTTTGGAAAGGCAGAACACCAAGAGTCAAGCATGAGTTTTCATGGATTTTCCTGTAAATTTCTATGTCAGTACTATATTAATGTGAATGATTTACTTGCTTAATGAAACACATTAAGTCACTAATTTGGATGATATGAACAGGTTAATCTTTGTTGTTGTGCTAACTTTTTATGGGGACACTCATCGACCAACTAATGAGAGAGTAGATATTTTGGCTGGTGCACATGTGACATCTACTATTAGAAAAGTATCTCAATTTCTAGCTCAATATATCAATATCTATCAACTAATGATATTTAACTTACAAAAAAGAGCTTTATGACATTATTTTGACATGTAATTTTAATTCTAGTATAACTCGACAAAGCCTTTCAACTAAGGAATAATATTGTAAAACATAAACCAATGAACTTACTGACTTATTATGGGTACAAAATAAAAAATTATATCAAGATTTATTAGACTTAATTTATGTATTAGTATTAAATTCAACAAAAATGATGCATTGTTTTATTAAGAATAATTTGATGAATATAAATATTAATTACATTTGTTCCCTATGACTTCGAACCCGTTTAATAAAACTAAAAAATTTAAGTACTGAAAAATTAAGTGCTGGATTTTATAAGTATTGAATTTATATTGAAAAATTATTTGATAAATTACTAAAAATTGAATGCTGAAAATAAAAATTTTGTTTGATAACTTTGAATGCTAAATGCTGAAAATAATATTTTTTACATTTTTACCCTAATAATTAATATAATACATATTATTAAAATTAAATAAAATTTCTAATAAAATTTAATTTTTCAATGCTATTGTAAATTATTATTTAAAATAAATTTATTAAAAATATTTCCATAATTATATAATAAAATCTAAAAAAAACATAAATATGTTTAGTGCCAAGTCGATATCTTGTCTTCTTCCAAGTCACTTTTTTCTGATTATCTTCTTGACTGGAATTAGTGCAGTAATTTTAAATATTTTATTTTACTTTTCATTTAACATCTTCTGGCAATATTCAATATTTCAAAATTAATCAACAAAAAAAAGTTAAAACAATTACAAGCAAAGTGAACCACACGATATTATCAATGCAAACAAACGTGCATATAAAATATGAAATATACTCATTAAATAACACATTAGATTGCATTTGTTTTAACCCTGATAACCTAAAAAAAACTAAAGTAATCCCAATTTTTTTGTATTCAACCGGATCCAAAAAATTCTAATTATCTCTAACTTTTGTGAAAATATCATTCAGTATTCTCTGTGTGCTTTGCTTTCACAAAAAATATTTGAAGCTGCAGTATACAACAGGTCATCCATAGGTAAAGTTATGATCTCACCCAACTTCTTATTATATTCTTCAATGCTAGATCCATCTGATTGCTCCAATATACTTAGAACAACTAGCAATTTTTCATTTAAATCTCCTTTATTTTTTTTGATTCTTCCTTTTAGTAAAGATATTTCTTTTAATAATGAAAGACTTTGTAAAAATTCAGGCTCTATATCCTTGTGTATACAAGAATTCTCTACAATTAGATGAGTACTTGATAAATATTTATCGGTATTATTTTTAGGCAACCCCTGTCTAGATGGACCCCATGAATCTTGTCCGATAGTTGTAATGTCATCAAAGAGCGATCACATCTCGTCTGTAATTTATATCCTAGTATATTAAAATTATTTTGCATCCAATATTTTTTATTATTCAAATCATTATAATTAGTCAATAGTAGTTTAATTTATTTTTTCAAAAAATTAATTAAAGAAATAAGCTATACCTTGATATACTATTCTCACTCTTCAGAAGTTCAGTCGATTGTATTAGTTACTGGATTATAGCAATTGCCAGAATTTCCTATTAAATTTGACTACACTATGTATTTATGTTTTAAATATTTTTATTTGTTTTTCAATTGCTTTTGAGTAAGATTTTAATTTTTGATCTTTTTAAAGTGTTTTAAAATTTTATCCCATGATTCAACATGCAAGCTCTCCCCTTTTTTTTCAAAATATTTTTTTGGTCAAGACATAAATCTAAAAAAAATTTAACTTATGTTGGGTCTTTCTAACTTGCTATGATAGAATCAATATAAGTCATTACTACATAAGATAAGTAACCAAAAATTATTTTAAATATAATCTTTCATCAGGTTAAATAATAGACAATAAGTATAAATTTTAAACATCAACAAATAATATAACAACAAAACTCACATTAAGACATAAAATATAATATAAAACTCATTTACATGCATAATCAACATACACAAAACCATAAAATATGATAAAATATATTATATAATAAAGAAATAAGAAAACCTTTACTTAGAGAAGTAGGAATAAAATATATAAAACCATCAAATACATAAATACATGACATAACCACAAAACTAATATTCAAGATGAAAATAAAAAATATAAAACAAAAATTCAAACCAATAGTGATTCAAATCAATTCAAGAATCAAATTTTTCACACAACAAAAATATATTCGGGATTCTAAGCAATCTGAAAATTGATGTAGTGTGATAAACAAGATATTTTCGTAATTTATATTAAATCATAATAAGTTTTTCGTGAAGAACATCGATATTCGGCAAATAGATTTTATCCATAGAATAAAACGAAAACAAACTGATTAAGTATAATATTGCGAAAATCAAATATCTCAAACACAAAAGAAATTCCAAAAATTAACAACAATAACACCATTTATGCTCATCAATAAAACCACACCAAATACACTCCCGAAAGAAACAAAAATCTCGCGTGAGGAGAAAATAATTTTTACGTTAACAATGTCAATGCCGAAAAATGAAAATAAAATGAAAATATTTTAAGGACAAAATGGTAATTTTATTTCATCTCTAATTTTGAGCATTTTCAGCATTTCATGATAAGTAGATCTCAACCTACTTAAAGTTTTCAACAAATATTTACTTAAAATTTTAATTAATCAGTTCTCAGCATTATTTTATCAAACATAATTAAAATTTTAAACCATTAAAAATATTAATTTTTAGTTCGTTGCATATTTTAAGTGTGTTATCAAACAGCACCTTCTTTTGATTGCTAATTATTTATTCCTCCTCACTTTTTTCTTATTTTATCTCTATTTTTACTTTCTAAAATGAATTTACTTAGAGATCTAGAGTTAGCATTGGATACAAATGTATATCTCCTACAAGATAAGTTTGCATATAAAATCACTAACATGTGCATCTTCTCTAAATATAGATGCTCTTGGTAGCATTGAGAATATTGACCTAAATTGACTGGAATGAGAAAAGACGTATCCATCCTACCCATCCCTGGATGCTTTTACTTAGAATTAGTGTCAGCCATGATACTTCGAGCATGAGAAATACGGATAGATGTGCTTTCATTTTGTTGGAAAACTCTGTGCTAGTGAACTTGATGTGCTACAAAAGATAAAGTCTAGGACAATCAAGCTGTCAGCAGAAATGATTATTCTTACCACCATCGTCAGCCTGAAAACAAGTGCCAACATCGTTACTGCTACTAGAATCTGGTCTAAGTAAATCATCGACAAAACCAAAACAATAAAGAAAAGCAAGCTCACAAAATAATGAATCGATCAAAAAAGCTAGAATTAACAAACAGTAACATCCGCATTGTGAAGGACTTACAGGGAGAAGATGCGAAGGTTATTGTCTTCGGAACTGGTTAGGAAACACGACCCATCAGGAGACCTAAGCAAGAAAGAACGAATTTAAAAATAATAAAGATAATAAATCTTACAACTAAAATAAGAATAATTTTGCTGTAACTTGCCACTTGACGCCTTTGTGGAAATTGTTGAAGTTGGGATCTGTTTGGAACTGATAGCTGAAATGATATAATCTCGCAGGAGCCATTTCGAAGCTAGTGATGGGTCGTGTGTACTCTTGATCGTTACATTTGGTAGGCTGCATGAACAGATCACGTGAAGTTTGGTTTTCACCTTCCATTGATTCTGATGCTCGAACAGGGTCCATTAGTAACTGAAAGTGGAAGCGAATTTTAAATTAGAGGCGAATGTCCAAAAAGAGGGAAACGGTGAGTCATGAGTGTCTGTGTTGAGTGATCATAAAATGATATTTATATGTACATACACACACGCGCGCACACATCCAAACACACGCACACACTACACACAAGCGCACACACAAGCGCACACACAAACACACACGCACACACACAAACACACACAAACACACGCGCGCGCACACACAAACACATGCACACACACACACACACATATTACATATATTTATTTATAAATATACATATATAAAGATATATACATATATACATATATATATATATATATATATATTTGATACATATATAGCATATATTTATTTTTGTATAGTTTTATATACATATATAAATATGTATATGTATAGATATTTATATTTATTGGCTTATATATATAGATATTTTTGTATAATTTTCTCATTTGTGTAAAATCATCTCTTTGCTCCCCTAGTCTCATATATATACATATGCAAATTTTGGTTGGTATTATAAACTCATTTACATGTATTTATTGAAATTATTTCAATACTAAAAATTACGAGAAAACTGACCAAAATACCAACCTAAAAATTCGGTCGGTAATTGCTGTCTAAAACATGTTCAGTTAGCAACCAAAAAAGGGTATCGAAAAAAAAAAAATTGCTGACCATATTTCCGACTATAATTACCGACCAAATGTTTTTGGTCGGAAATCGGTCTGTAAAGCGGTTATCGAATATATTACCGATCATTTAACGACCTATCATTATAATTTGTCGGTACGGTTAGTTTTCAAATAATTTATAACTTCGTACTTACTAACCATTTATCGACCATATATATTGGTCGATAATAACCGACTAATTCACGACCAATTTAGAGATCCAAAGAGGTGCATCGGAGAAAAATAATTCCGACTAAATTCCCGACCAAATAATTTTGGTCGGGAATATAGTTTGAAAATAAGGAGGGATTTAGTGAAAAATATTCCCGAAAGATTACTGACCATTTAACGACCAAAAATACATAATTATTAAAAATGGTTGATATAGAGGTTATCCAATATATTTATAAGATCGTAATTACTGACCAAACTTCCGACCTAATATTTAGGTCGGTATTTATCGACCATTTCACGGCCATATACCGACTATACCTACCGACCAAATTTTTTTTGTTGGAAATTGGTCAGTAAATTATGATGGAGATAAGAAATAGAAATTACTAATAAATTACCGAGCATTTAATGACTAAAAACATATTACCATTAAAATTGGTCGATGAAGTAGACTTCAAATTTCTTATAAATTTGGTCTCACTGACATTTTACCGACAATATTTTTGGTCGGTAATTCATTATTTTAATTTTTTGATTTAAAATTCATTTGCTAAGTCAATACCAACTTCGTTCATTCAAAACAGCGTCATTTTTTGAATCAAACGCTACTTCAAGCACTAATTCGATAAAAACTTTGTTCTATTCTTCTAAATCTAAATAAGATTTTCTTTTTTCTTCTCCTTCAATTTGATTAAACATATCTCCATCTTTCTAAATTTTAAATAGATAGTTGAATTTTCATTTTTTCAGTATATTCAGGTATTGGGTCTTTTTATTTCTTCTCTGAATTTCTTCATTTTTGTTTCAATTTCATTAAACCTAACATAATTTTAACATGACACAATTAATTAAACTATGATTTTTCAGTTTAATATATGTTATTCTGTTGTTTAGATTTTTAGGGTTTTATTGATTCTAATTTAAATTACTGAATATTTACATCTGAATAATCTTAATATTAATGGTTTATATTTATATAATTGTATGACATTGTGTATAAATGTATATACTTTAATATATATAATGATTGATGTTAAATCAAACGTTATATAATGTTAATCTTAGATGTCTATAACAATATATATAAACATTTATACATTATATAATCGTATGACATTATTTATAAATGTCTATACTTTAATATATATAAATATATTACATTATAAATACACATTGATATGTTTATATTAACATATAATGTTGTATATAAATATTTTTACATATATATTAATGTTTATAAATATATATACAACATTTACATTAAACTATCCATTTATATAATTTTTTATATAACAATTATGTAACATTAAATGATTATACAATTATGTAAAAATTGTTATTACATATTATTTTTTATATAAATATATAATATTTATATTGTTTATATAAATATGATATATATACTATATATTATTTATAAAAGTATTACACATAAATATAATAATATTGATGTAACATTTATAAATAAATTTTATTCACAAATATTAAATAGACACGTGTTTAATTATATAATCATATGCCACTTTATAAAAAAAAGTATTTATAACTATATTTATAATAAAGTAAACTATTTTTATAACTATATATATAACTTTACATAACTAATTTGTAACTACATAATAATGTATAATTATATGTATAATTCTATATAACTATATTTCTAAAAAATATATACTATATGTATACTAATATATAACTATATATAGCTATATTTTGCTTAATGTATAACTATATATGTTATATATAATTATATCTTTAACTAAATACATATCTATAACTATGTGTGTATGACTATATATAAATATATGTATAACTATGTAACACTCTATATAATTAAATATAACTATATTTGTAACTATGTATACATATATATTCATATAATTAAATCAAAATATTTGTTAATAACGTTGTATATATTTATGTATAACTACTTATAACTACTTGTATGAATATATCTATATATAACTATATGTTTAATTATAGATAACTATTTATACCTATATATATTATATGTAAAATCATATATAACTATAAAAAAGTGTATCTCACTATGTGTATAACTTTAAATTTTTTATGCATAATTATATTTAAATATTAAATTTACAGCTTATATTTTAATATATATTTGTATATAGTAGTATAAAAAGTATTTTACTATATCTATACCTATACATTACCATGTGTATAAATATATAAAATTAAATGAACAAATATATAAACCTACATGTATAAATATATGTTTAACTATATGTGTAAATATATATAAAACCACGTGTAACAATATTTATAATTACGTGTATAACAACATACAACATTATGTTAATCTATATGTGTATAATTATATATAAATATTTGTATAACTAAATAAATATATATATAATTATATATAACTTTATTTGTAACTATATATACATACATGTATTAATATAATTAAATCAAAATATTTTTTTATAATGTTGTTTATATTTATGTATAACTACTTATAACTACTTGTATGAATATATCTATATATAACTATATGTTTAATTATATATAACTATTTATAACTATATAATATATGTAAAATAATATATAACTATAAATAATTGTATCTTACTATATGTATAATTTTAAAAGTTTTATGCATAATTATATTTAAATATTAAATTTACAGCTTATATATAATATATACTTGCATATAGTATTATATAAAAAAGTATTTTACTATATCAATACCTATACATTATTAAATGTATAAATATATAAAATTAAATTAACAAATATATAAACCTACATGTATAAATATATGCTTAACTATATGTGTAACTATATGTACGACCACATGTAACAATATTTATAATGACATGTATAACAACATACAACATTATGTTAAACTATATGTGTATAACTATATATAAATATTTTTATATATAAATAAATGTATATATAATTATATATAATTATATTTGTAACAATATATACATATATATATATATATATATATATATATATATTCATATAATTAAATCAAAATAGTTGTTAATAATGTTGTATATATTTATGTATAACTACTTATAACTACTTGTATGAATATATCTATATATAACTATATGTTTAATTATACATAACTATTTATAACTATATATACTATATGTAAAATAATATATAACTATAAAATAGTGTATCTCACTATGTGTATATCTTTAAAATTTGTATGCATGATTATATTTAAATAGTAAATTTACAGCTTATATTTAATACATACTTGTATATAGTAGTATATAAAAAAATATTTTACTATATCTATACCTATACATTACTATATGTATAAATATATAAAATTAAATGAACAAATATATAAACCTACATGTATAAATATACGTTTAACTATATGTGTAACTATATCTATAACTACATGTAACTATATTTATAATTACGTGTATAACAACATACAACATTATTTTAAACTATATGTGTATAACTATATATAAATACTTTCATATCTAAATAAATGTCTATATAATTAAATATAACTATGATTAGAGACAATTGCATTTGTTAAATAAAATAAATTTTTTTAACTAGTTATGGAAGATAATCGTGAATGGATGTACAATGGTCGAATAGTGAATGAAATGTTCTCTAATGAATGGAGGGATAAAGTTGATGAATTTGTTGAGTTTGCTATGAGACATCATGAGTGTGTGAATCATTGTACATATATAAAGTATCCTTTCACATTAGTTAAATATCAGAATAAAAAGTTTTTGAATGTTGAGACTATGAAAATGCATTTGTATAGAAATGGTTTTGTGGCAGATTACTATGTTTGTATATACCATGGTGAGAAGCAAGTCCACCAGAGGTGTTCAAGTTCAGTACAAGTGTCAGTAAGTGAAACTGATTAGATGGTCTCGGATAATATTTTAATCATACTACATACCATAAAATAGATTTTGATGCTGCGGATCATGAACTCAACTAGAATGAGGAACCCAATGTTGAGGCAAAAAAATTTTATAACATGATTCAAGTTGGAGACTAACCTGTATATGAGGGAAATTCTAAGCATACTAAACTTTTTGCAGCTGTGAGGATGTTAGAAATAAAGTGCAGACACATGTTCGTAGGCATTGGTTTGATGATATGTCTAAATTCATTCAAGAATTATTACCAAAAGATAATAAGATGTCATTGGATTTCTACATTATAAAGAAGTTAGTTAGATGCTTAGGATTACCCATAGAGGTCATTCATTGCTGTGTGAACAATTGTATAAGATACTGAGGTGATGATAGTGACCTTAACAATTGTAAAATATGTGGGCATACTCGGTACATGCAAAAGATTAGGGATTTTGGAATTAGATTATATATACATAAGTTGAAGGTGCCGTATAAGAAGATGCACTAATTTCCAATAACACCTAGGTTGTGGAGATTGTATGCATCAACCACAACAGCTAATAAAATGAGGTGACATTCAGAAAATCATATGGAGAATGGTAAGATGTGTTACTCTTCTGATGCCCCTGCTTGGGCCTTTAAAATAATTTGATGAGTGTTTTCCTGATTTTTCTTCTGAAATTCGAAATGTTAGGTTGAGTTTTTTTACTGATGCTTTTCAACAATTTGGTCAATCTAGACAGTAATATTCACTGTGGCCATGGTGTTGACCCCGTATAATTTGCCTTCAGACATATGTATGAGGTAGGAATTTATATTTGTAACTATGTTAGTGCCGGGACCTACAGGTAAAAAATCTAGGAGGAATTTAACACTCCAGGGAAAACTAAGGGCACTTACAAGTCAAGAGATGAGTAGAATAAATATTATCATTGTCCTCAATTTGTAAAAAATATTGCCACCAATAAATACCCTAATATGCCATTTGTTCCGAATAAATAACATAAGAAGGTTGTGTTGGAGTGGGTAAAAAAACTTAGATTTCCAAGTGGGTATGCTTCTATTTTGGGGAGATGTGTGGGTGCGAAAAAACTTAAGATATTTAGCATGAAGAGTCATGATTGTCATGTATTCATGCAAAGGTTGTTAACAATTGCTCTTCAAGAATTCCTTACCTAATAAAATATGGGAGCGGATAACTGAGTTTTCTTTATTCTTCAAGCAACTGACTTCTTCTTATTTGAGTAATGAGGAGTTGAGGAATCTAGATGAACAAATTTGTGTTATCTTATGCAATCTTGAGAAAATCTGTCCTCCTAGTTTTTTTGACTTAATGGAACATCTTCTAGTGTATTTGACTTACGAAGCTAGGATTGATGATATTGTACATTAATGTTGGATGTATCCTCCATAAAGGTAATTTTAATTCACTAAACCAATTCTTTTCATATATATATATATATTTATATACACACAAAAATGACTTGTAATTTTTAATAATCTTTTTGTATATACTTGAGGAAAATAAAGCATACAATAATGAATAAGGCTCTAGTTGAGGGTTCTATATCAATAGGTTATATTATGGATGAGGCTGAAAAGTTCACATCATTCTATTTCAAAGAAGGAGATCCAACTCTTCCACTTAAGGAAAAGTAGAATGATGTTTATCTTTATGACAATGTGGATAATGATATGTTTGAAATTTTCAAGCCTCCAGGTAAAGTAATTGGTGCTGAAGGGAAAATGTATCTAGCAGACTATGAATATACTACAGCTCATCTATATGTCCTAATGAATTATCCAGAGGTTCAACTAATCATTGAGTGAGTATTTTCTAATAATCGAATGACATCTATTAAGCATTATAATTTACTATTTCCTATATATGTATTAATTATTTTTAATTTTTTTAGTGATTTTGTTACAGATAAATGTAAATAGTTTCTAAACATGAATAAAGAAGCTATCAATGCCATGTCGGAGTAAGAATTTCAATCATTTTTGAAAAATATGTATGTTTACTTATAATGAAAATCACAGATTAATTGTATTATTCAAATAAAAATTTATAATTGTAATATAAACATTCCACTTAATTTTGATTATATGTTCATAATTGCGCAAATAAAATTTGCAATCATTATCTTCAAAGTATAACACGAGGTCCCCTGAGAGAGGTTAAAACGTACAATGGTTACTGTGTGAATAATTTTAAATTTCACAGTAAATCATATGGTAGCTATGGGCAACAGACAATACTGGGGTATGCATTAAAGGATCCGTATACAATGAAACCGAATATGACTATTATAGGACTCTAGTCGAATTGATCGAGTTAGAATTTGAAGCCCTCCTAGTTAAAAAAATGGTGTTATTCAAATATGAATGGTTCGATCCAACACCACATGTTGGTATTGTTGTCCATCATTGATATAAACTTGTCTATGTGCACGATAAAAAATGATTCAACAAGTATAAATCTTTTGTCTTAGCAGTACAAGCAACACATATTTATTATTGTGAATATCCAGGTCTGACCGGTCCTAGAAAGGATTGGAAAGCTGTGTGCAAGATAAAAGTAATGGCACAAATTGACATTTATGCATCACCAAGTACTAATTTCATAGAACTAGTTTTTCAAAATGATGAGTGATGACAATGATGTTATAATCGAAGATGTTGTGGGGGACGAAGATGTCCTTTTAGTCGTATCTTCCGAGATGAATACAAGTGGGGATGTAGATGATGAAAATTTAATTAATTATGAGGAAGAAATGAGTGATAAAGAGGAGTTTGAAAATGATGCTACTACATCTAAAGAAGAAGACGAACCAAATATGGATGATTCTTATGAGAATGAGTAGACAGTGAGTTTTATGTTATTTTAATCGTTAATCTTTTTTGTTTATTTTCATTGCCTTGTGTATTTTTTACAGATATGGAACATGGACGAGGTAGAGGGATCATGTTGCAGGTCATACAAGTTATGGTATAGGTAGCACGACCTCATGTATACCCGAAATTAGTAGAGGATCATGGGTGAATGAGATGCCACAATAGACAAAAAAGGTTGTGAATGTACCAATATAGCAGCATCAGCTGTCTGATCCACATAATGGTCCTGAGATTTTGATGAATAATTAAAAGACGTGGGATGGAGAGGAGGGAGAGGATGGAGATGTTGGAAAGTCTTCCTCAGAGCACCCTACAGACGAAACTCTCCTTATTGCTCAGTTTGATCCGAAAATTGATAATCCGTAAGATATAAAATTTTAAAAATGATTATTATTTTATTTGTTACTTGCTAATAAATTTTTGGTTACAAGATGAAGTTAGAGCCGTCTGATTTTATTTCTAAGGTTTCTTAGGACAATTTTCAGAAAGTCATTTAAACCTAATGGACATAATTAGATGTCACTCATAGATAGAGACCAATTGATGATTTGGAGAGAATTTAAGGTACATATTATTACATAAAAATTTTTACATCTTTTATTTATTCTTTTGTTCACTGATTAAAAATTATTTATTTATAATTGTAGAAAGTTTACAGGTGGAGATAGCCAAAGGAGGTAGTCAAAAGTGTGTTCTGTAAACATGCTGCCAGTCGGTATAAAGACATCATGTAAGAGATCAGAGATAAATGGTTGAAGAAGAAAAAAATTTGAGTCTCTCGTATCATGTTTTCAAGGAGTGGCGAAAAAGATGGGAAGATCTAGATTATAGAAAGAGGTGTGATAAATAGAGCGGCAATCATCACTCAGAGCGGGCTAGGGAGGGTAGTGGGATGTCTACACACACTTGTGGATCTCGCCCTATGCTTGAGCACGAATGAGCATTAGTATTATTTCTAATCTATACTTTTTATGTTTATTACTTTATGAATTATTTTCAATTATGCCTAAATTTTATTTCTCATCAAAAATGTTTTTTCAATATAATTAACGTATGTATTGTGTGAAATTATAGACATACAAGGAGGGTAAGAAGCCCAGTGCTCCTTGCTTATTCAGATACACGCACACGAAGGCTCATGATGATCATGCTTTCGTTAATCAAAGATCTTGTGCAGCAAATATAAGTTTAAGTAAAAAAAATTAAATTTTCTTTTTTTTTGTTTAAGTATAAATTAAAATACTTCTTGTAAATTTTTATTAGGCAAGATATGAGGAAATGTTAGTTGCTGTGACTCAAGCATATTCCCAGTCTACTTCAGATTCATGTGATGGTGCCACATGTAGTTCTCATTCATAACCTTCACTAGTTGGTACGAATCAGATTTGGCATGCGGTTGTTGATGGCAAGGAAGAGATGCCTATTTATGGTGTCAATTCATCATCATCATTCTACTCACATAGACGACCAGACTATGAGGCTGAATTTTTAGGTCTAGTTTTGAATTTGTTCTTAGAGATGGAGGAATTTTAGGACGCGATGCAAAATTTGATATAGTTTCAGTTGTCCGATACCGAGCGACGTATGATCGACTATGAGAATGTAGGGATGAGTTGCGTATGTGGTTTGACTTGCTTACAATGAAGTTTCAGGTAGAAGGACTACAGTTCAACCTTATGATCTACCTTGGATAATTCATGTGTAATGCTCCAACTACAGCATCTACTCCATCACCTACAGCAGCACCTGCAGCAACTGCATCAAGACTAGCAGCAATAGACAACTCTACCCCAGTACCTGACATCTCACCGTATGGACTAGCAGCGATAAACATTGCAGCATAATGATTATGAAATTAGGTTGGATGATTGAGTGAATTACACACATTTTTTTCGATGCCTTAAACTTTGATTTTGGATTTTATTTTTTATTTTATCTTGATGTTTGTAATATATATATATATATATGCAGTATATATAGTTGTTTGCTGGAATTAATTGGATTTTTTTTGTGTTATCTATATATGTCTTTATAGTAACTATATCAAAACTAAAAGTTAATTGAATATTTTTTATGTGTTATATGTTCTAGTTTCTGCAGAAAATGCTGCAATACTACAAAAAAAAAATTCGGCTGATTATTACCGACAGAATTGCTACCAAATTGATCAAATTTTTTTAATATAAATTGTCGGTAAAATGTCACCAAATGATCGATAATACTTTTGAAGATCAATTACCGACCAATAATTTTAAAAGATTTTGGTCGATTTTTTATCGTAATTTTTTCAGTTATTATCGACCGTTTTGTGATCATTTATCGATCATTACTTTTGGTCGGAAAATAGTTATAATATAGTCAAACATTAATTGTCGGTAAATCATCTATAAATTATCAGTAATTACCAACCATTTGGAGACTATTTACCGACCATAATGTTTTTGGTTGTCGATAATTGGACTTATGATCGGTAATTACCGATCATTTTGAGACCATAAAATGACTAAGTGCTTTTGGTTGGAAAATGATTGGAATTAATCGATAATTGCTTGTCGGTGAATGGTCTGTAAATGGTCATTAATTACCAACCATTTAGAGATCATGCACCGACCTAATTAATTTGGTCGGAAAATTGTCACAATATAGTCAATAAATGTTTGTCGACAGAGGATCAGTAAATGGTCGATAATTTACCAACCGACTGATTTTTCGTCGATAAAAAATTTAACGACGAGAAAAATTGTGACCAATGATTTAGGTCAGTAAATGGTTGCTATTTGGTTTACCAACCAAAAAATACGGAATTAGTGACCAAAAAAGTGGTCAGTAATTCGATGAATTTTAGTAGTGTTTGATGTGCAACTCTATGATCTTCATTCCAATCCCTATTTTCCTTTATAAAATTTTCTAAATCGTCATCAAGGAGAAACTTTATTAGTTTGTGATTTTTCATTGGAGAATAGTGTTGAAACTATTTTATGCTCAAAGTCATTTTTTGTTGTTTTTTTTTTTTGAATGATTTGAGTTATTTTCTTGTTTTAATTAACATATTTGTAATGAGCTAAATTTGTGGAATTGATTGAGTTATT
Organism: Sapria himalayana; assembly: GCA_029783825.1. NCBI lineage: Eukaryota > Viridiplantae > Streptophyta > Magnoliopsida > Malpighiales > Rafflesiaceae > Sapria > Sapria himalayana. The sequence continues at coordinate 1,210,011 of JAREIK010001333.1, read as the reverse complement.
TATTCTGCATAGTAAATGCTTTAGTTAGCAGAGTTTGGTCTGCGCATGAAAGATTGAATCTTCAGTTCTTATAAAATATAAGCTTCTTATTTATGATCTAGATAGAATTGAATAATTTATCAGTAAGATTGTAGCACAAGGTTTTAGTATTGATGATACATCCTTGAACAAGCCTATAAGTTTTGATATTGTCAAACCTTATATGTGAATTTTGATTTGACGTATTAAATAAGTTAAGTGAAAAGTCTCTAGGAAAAAATTAGAGATTGATAGAATTAGATTATCAGTAATTTAATTCAATCGACAAGTATTTGTAATCTTAAAATGGGAATTTTAAAGTGTTAAATATAATTGGCACAAATTATTTTAAATAAATAAGAAAGTACAATAATAATTCTATAGTGGTATAAATTATGATATTGAATAATTTATGCTAGGAGCCTTAGATTTTATTCAGGCCAAAGTCTCTTTTTTAGCCTTGTACAGTGTCATGGAAATGTATTATAGATTTTATTTACTTGGAATAATTGGTACAGATTAATTGATTTTTATTGAATTAATTTAATTATATATATATAATAAATCTTTAATTACATTTGTTGATGACATAGTCAACTCTCTTATGAGATAATAGTTTAGCCATCATTGAGATTTCCGTTCTTTGGCTACAAAAAAATTGAATACAGAAAAATTTAGTACCGATGGAGCCAATTTGTTTTTTTTGAGAAAATTTAATAAAAACAAAATATGTTTTTTCATGTTACAAAATTTTGGTTGTCTTAACTTTTATTCTATTGGCTCATATTTGGACATGATCATATTTTGTCTAATTTGTGTACATGAAGAACTATAAAATTTTTTTTTTTGAAATTTCTTTAAATAGAATTAAGCACATTAACAATTAACTTATAATAATTATATATTTGTATATGTGATAAGAACCATAATCTAATTTTAGATTTTGAGAATTTTAAAATATAATACAGAAAACATGCATCAAAAGTTTATAAGACATATTTTTCATCATATTTTTTATGTCACAAATATTAGACTCAAAATTTAAATGTTTTCTAACAATAATGTTTTCCAAGCATTATTTCCCATTGTATACTTAAGGTTGTTATATAGGATATGAGTCACCTAGTGTACACAAACAAATTGTTCTTAGATGTCATAAGATGGAAGTTCAAAGTATAATGAGAGTGGAGTTGAAAATTTTATTGTATTTACAATTCAAAATTTTATAGATCAAGACTCCATCAAATGTTCATATCTATGGTGTGGAAATTTAATATTACATACAACGAGTTATTCATATTAGTGAAATTACACAATCTGAAAGCAATATATGGGTGGTCTAATGAAAGCTTCTTTAAGCTATTAACACTTCTTGGTGAGATGTTTGCCTTTAACAATGAGTTTCCATTATCCATATATGAGATACAAAGACAACATTGACTACATCAAGAATGAAATATGAAAAAAAAATGCATGCATGCCTTAATGATTGCATACTTTATATAAACAAATCCAAAGATGCATCTTCATATCTCATATGTCAAACTTTAAGATAGAAGCTGGATAGAAACAAAATTAAGACCTCACATGGCATGCAGAATGCCAACAATTTCATGGAAAATACGTCATCCATCAAATTTATCACCATGGTTGTGTATTACGAAAAAAATTATGATGTTATATTTATTAATATCAAGCCCATGATAAACATATATGTCTATTTAGCATCTTAAATTAAATATATAAAAACTTTGTAGGGGGTTGAGATAGAAGCTTATGATGCATGTCAAGCCAAGATCTTTATATTAAAGGTTGTTCTATTATGGATAAACATGAGTCTCCATCAGATTAGTTACCAAATGAGATAGTTGGAACATTGTGCTTGCTTGAAAAGTATTTCTCACATTCTTCTTTGATATTGTTCTTTGATTTGTCATATATCTTGTTAGAGAGATGAGATTTTGTGGACTAGTATATTTTAGATGGATACATGAAAATTTGTAATCACCTCAAAGGCTACATTATTGAATAGTTGCATTATTTTGTGGACTATATTCAACTTATTATAAAAGAAAATATCATAATTTAACATGAGTACTTATCAAATATGGTTGCAATGGCTATTTATAATGATCAAAATATTGACTAGAATGGCGAGGCTCTTATGCATGGAGGTCATATTGCTAAGGTAGACTCTAATTTATTATTTCAAGCACATCATTACATCTTATAAAATATAACTATCATCTAATTTTACATTGAGTAAGGATCAATTATTTCATTTAGTATGTATTTTATCTAAACTAAATCTAAACACAAATTATTATTTTCTTATAACTCTTATTTATAGAAAGCTCATGAAATAGTTGAAATTAAATAACCATCATCAATCATTTGTTGCAAAAAAAGTGACAACAAGAATAACACATACAAAATTTCAATCGTTGGTTGCAAAAAAAGTGTCAGATTACTTATAAAAATTGCATCATGTTTAGTAGTATTATAAAAAAATATAACTATTGTATCTCACATCCAAACATATATACATTTTCATTGATAACAAAGAACATATATCTAAAATGCTATTATAGATGGCACATAATCTTACCCATAATGTGCCTAAATATCACGACTATATTATTAATATGTGTCATCATAATACAAAAGATCTACATGAATCACTAGTTGCCCATGATAGTGAAATCATAATTATAGCATCAAAAATGATAATTGCAAGTATTAAGGATAAGAATCCTTTGTTTGGTGAGCTATATTTATATGTAATAGTTTATTTGATAAGGGAACTTGATTGTATCATTTTTTGAATTTGAGTTCTTAAGTATAATTGGGTTGATGAGTCTGGGTTGATATTAGTTAACTTTATTAGAATGTCTCATAAATCAAATCAATTCATTTTAGTATCCAAAGATAAGAAATAATTTTATGTACCATACCAACTTGATCCAAGATGGCCAAATGTTTTATCAACTTCAAGAATGATTTTTTTGAGCACCAACTTCATGAACTACTTCAACTAGTTTGACTAGTTGTAACTCATTAGATAGATGGGCATAAGTTAAATCATTTTGGACTAGTTATAACTAACCAGTTGTTACTTTGATGCCATATTCATTTTGGACTATCACATTTTCATATAGGGTGTACTACATTGTCGTATGAAGAAAAATCATTAGAAGGGTGGGCATCACCCAAATGGATCACTAGTTTAACTATACCAAATTTTATAGAATTGAATTACTAGTTGAGATAGGTCCCCACTTTTGGGGACTCATAATGAACTTCCCAAAGTATTACATATAAACCATTGTAACTCCTTTACCATTAATTGCCAACAAAGCAACAGTGAACATACAAGGTCATTACTCATGTTTTGGGTGGTCCAAAAAATTACTTTAATTTTCTTTTATTCAATATCAAATTCATATTTTAAATATCTAATTTATAATAAAAGATATTTGGAATTCTTACAATTTTTATTAATGATTTCTTACTCGTTTTTTATATTCTATATTTGATAATTGTAACTTTATTATATAACATGTAAAATTGTTAATATAATATTTAGTAGATATGAAATGAGCAATGATGATAAAAAATATGCATGGGCATATTTAGAATAAACTCTACTAACACCGATGATCACATTTAATAAAAGCAACCAGTATAAATTATAAAAAAATTGATCATTTAGCATTCTAAGAAATGTTGATTATATATAAGAGCTCATTTATTGACAATAGTGAGAAGATAATTAGGGAAAATTGATTACATGCTTGAGTACTTTAATTTCCAAACAATATATTTATCATGCCTATCATTAGTAAGGTGCGAGAGTAAGAGAGATTGAAGCTTCTCTAGGCACCCTAATTCAGGATAAAAATGAAAGAAGTATGACCGTGACTACACCCAAGTCATGAGACAAAGAGACTATCTTTCTAGGAAAAATATAATGATAAATTTATGGTGAGATATTACTATTATGATATGGTATGATGTTTTAAAAAGGATAATACAAAATGAAAGAAACTCCAAGAGGATCATAGAAGAAAAGATTATGCTGGGATGGAGGCAAATACTTTTGCTATGGAAAGAGAAATATTTTTAATATCACTTAAAATCATGACTGGTTGGCTGATTTGATAGTTATTTTTTATGTTATTTTGTACATTGACTAGTTTATATCATATATTCCCAATAACTATGACATTGTCATGATAGGTAATAACAAAATATTGAATGAGTTAGATATCGATATTGTTTGTTCAACGATGAATATCAACTACGTGTTGATTCTAAGAGATATACAACACATCTGAAAATTTTGAATTGACTTATTATATTTTGAAATATTAGATAGTATGAGTCATGTGCGAGATTTAAAAAAACTAATAGAAATTAGTCAAAGTATTACATTTAATTATGATAGGTAAAAATGTATATTTCACATATGATACCTATGTTAAGGTTTACTTGAATTGGGTAAGTGTCTTGCCGAAAAATTTTAAATATAAATCATGTAGAGAAAACACTCGCCCTTAGCCCCCTTCACTACTCCTTGTGGTCCAAAAGATGCCTTATGAACTTACTTCTGAACCTTTTTCTTCTTCTATTTTTGTAGGCTTAGAAGAAGAATATTTTTAGTGATGAATATTAATTGGCTTATTGATTAAACCCTCGGCAGATTCTAGTTTTTTAGAAATTGGGCCAGAGTCCATTAAGGTTTATTTATTTTATAATTCAAGCAAAATTGATTATATGAATCTAGCATTGACTGGAGGATAATATCGACTTGGGATTCTCCATGAATTTTAGTTCCAAGGATCTCTAGTTTATTTAGAATACTAATCATCTTCAAAATATGATCTCATATAAGGATAATTTTAACCAAAGTTATGTTCATTATATTATTCATAGCTCTTTGCCTAGCTGAAAGAGTTTGATTATTGCATATTTTTTTGAGGTTCACCATCATATCATAGGTTACAAGCATAAATTACTACAGATGTTGTGGAGCATTTGAAATATAAGCCAATATACAACATCATGATATCTCAATAGGCTTAATCCTCTTCTCACAAAGCTTGGCTTCATGTTCGATCGCACCTTTATGAGGTTTAGATATGCATAAATTTGTGAGCCCCCAAATTTATAGTCCTCAAAAGTAAAAACTATTGGATTTTTATTCTATATCATGATTTTTTGCATTATAATCTTAATGAGAACATAAACATGATCAATAGTGAATAGTAAATTTCTTCATTATCTATGAGTTAGGATATGCATAAATTTATTCTCTTCCACCATATGCGACAAACATATTTGTATTCAAAAGTGATAATGATTTTTTTTTATAAATGACTTTTAAATTATAATAAATGACTCTTAAATGAAAAATTTATTTATTTGTTATATATATATATATATAAACACAAATTAATTAAATTACTATTATACACACAAGCGCACACACACACACACACAAAAACAATATATTTTATAATAATTTATAAACCCATCACTCATGGCACTGGCTAAGGGACATAAAACTCAAATTAGATTTTGAGTTTTTAATGTAAACTAAATGATTTTATTTATATTAATTATAATTCTTTCCACTATAGAATTATAATTGCATTCACTCGTTTATTTAAAATTCAATTTGCATTATTTGTTATTTAAAGCTTAATAATTTTCTCATGTTAAGATTATGATGCTCATTGATTAAATAAAAAAATTAATAATTTCATTTAAAGAATATCTTATTATTTTTACAAGACCTCCCACTTAACTTATTTGAATTTCCTTGTTTAAAATTCACACATGGGGTTTGATATTATCAAAACATATAAGTATTATCAATGGGTCACCATCAAACCTTTAAACATGATATGAATTATATCAATAATTAATATTCATCATATAATTGATATAGTTATCTAATTCTCTTAGCACTCAACTATATTTATAGATCTCACTATAAGCGAATTAAAACAACTAATAACAAATGGATATGATTATTAATTTTTTCAATATCAAGAGTAATAATATTCAAAATAACAATGGTGTATAGATTGTTTCATGTGTCGGTATAATATAATCACCCTAACATGGTTCAATTCGATATACTCGAGTGTACTAGTACAAAATTTGTTCCATCATATAATCAATAGACTTACTAAAATGTTGTACTACAATATTGTCAATAATATATTAAACTCTATTTGGATTGTTACCAAGATGCTTATATTCTACAATAGCTGATGATTTGATCTTACATGTGTAAGTCAAACTCAAAGCAACAAATTGTGTATCATGTAGAATACAAGACACAAGTACATTATATATTTAAATATCAAATCAACTCATTTTAAATTCTCACATATTTGAATTGATACAATATATTAAATAAGTAGCAATTACACTCAAATGACTTTCGGAATGACTTTTAGTACATTAGAATATAGGACATAGATATATTATGTATTTAAATACCAAATCAGCTAAAGTTAGATGTCATAATTCGATTATGAAGTTAGATTTGTCTAAAGTATTTGATATAGTTGACTGGGATATTTTATGCTACACAATGAGAAAAATGTGATTCTTAGAATTCTGGATAGATCTAATGTACAGATGCATCTCTAGTGGATGAGTTAAAATTTTAATTATTAGGAAAGCAAGTGGAGAATTCAAGCCAGTTAGAGGACTTAGACAGGGGGATCCTTTATCCCTATTATTATTTAATATATATATATATATATATAAAATTGCTAATAATGAATTTAAAAGGAAAAATGGAGGGTAATATTATTAGCTTTAAACAACCTAGACACACTTTGAATGTAAGATGCCTAGCATATGTAGATGATTTAATTATTTTTACAAATGCTGGGAGCACATCACCGATCCCATTTATTTGAAATAATAAAATATATTAAATAAATATTTATTACACTCGAGTTACTTTTAGTTTAAATAGAGATCAAATGACTTTGCGAAGATTAAGCATCCTTTGAACATGATACCCTAAGGGGATAGTTTCAACCATATTTGTGTTCATTAGATATTTCACAGCTTTTTGCCTTTTAGAATGAGTCTAATTCTTATTTATTTTTTTATTTAGTGTCATATCATGAGATATGGACATATATTACTATTGATATTGTAGAGCATTTGACATAGAAACTAAAATATTATACCATAATGTATCATCAATCTTAATCCACTTCTCACAAGGTTTGACTTCATGTTCAATTTCACCTTCATGAGGTTTAGACATGAACAAGTTTGTGAGTCCAAATTTATAGTTCTCGGCAGTCAAAATAATATCCAAGTTTATTTTTTAATCAATATAATTAGTTCCATTAATCATATAATCTAATAAGTTGTAAAGAGCTTATTAACTTTGAATTCCATTTTAAATATTAGTTCCCTCTTTCAATTTTTAAATAGATTTTCCATTATCCTAATACAATGTGAATAACCTGTCATTGATAGGAATCTCACTATCTATTATTTCTTTAGACATGCTAATTTTATTAAACTTACCATCTAGGCAATGGTCAATACCAAATAAGATTAAACAAGTAACTCAACATTGGTCCTATAAATAATAAAAGTGACTCAAAAATGGTGAATACTATTATTTATAACTAATGTGTTTACTATCACTTTATTTTTGACTTATTATTCTTAAATAATTCAATTAGATGATAAAGTGATTCACATTAATAATTTGTAGAATTATCTCTTAGGAAGTTTATACTCTCTGAGTCCACAAATCAATTAGTCTGATGGAGAGGAATGTACCAAAATCAACACACTATGAGATTGAAACTAATAAATTCTCTCCCTCAATTATTTGGAAAGAATAAGGGTTTTAATACATATGTTTAATTATAACTAAATAAAAAATTGCAAAATTGGAAACTAACAAATAGGAAACCAATAGGGTCCCAACTCCCTCCAAGAAAAAAAAATTATCTTAAAATATAGGAATTTACTCTGATATGTTATTCCATATTTATTATCAGATGTATGGTTTTTAATGTCGATAATTAAACATAATCCATACAACCATCATGCAATTTATGTGATAACATGCATGCTATCACATACAACTGTCATACATGCTATCACATACAACTATTATGCTTGCCATCATATACAATTATTATGCTTGTCATCACTTACAACTATTGTGCTTGTCATCACTTACAACTATTGTGCTTGTCATCACTTACAACTATTGTGCTTGTCATCACTTACAACTATTATACTTGCCATCACATAACTATTATTCATATCATCACATAAAATAATTAAACATAATAGCCTAGCCATTATAATCATTCGTCAAGTAATGTAGACAACTCTTTTGGTAGGCATTGTTTGGGGCTGCACCCCTGAAACCTAAACGAAATCAATGTTTCAAATCTCAAGGAATTTTATTCTTTGAGAGTGATGAATTTTCATCATCTTTTTTAGAATTAAAATTATATTATTGCAAGATCACTATAACAACAACTTTAATTATTTAATTTTGATCTTTTCCTTAGGCAAACTTATTCATAGTTGATGTTCATCACCATGAACTCCTTCATAGAAGATCTTTTCCATCATGAACTTCGCAGATGATGCTCATCATTATGAACTCCTCCATAGAACATTAACACTTATAAAGACTTATGCCTCCTTCGTGATGTTCACAAACTTCTATTTATTTGAAAAATTAAATTGAAATTACATTATACAAATATGTGTGATCAAAAACATCACACATTATAGCAAACACCCGTATTAAAACCCAAACATCCATAGAATGCTTTTATACCATTTTGTTGGGAGTAGAAATCCCCATGAACAAAATGATTACACATACAAGACATCATCATCTATGTCGATCATAGCAGGGTTTCTAGAATAGGGTTCAAATGCATACCTTGATTTGTTTTTGGAATGATTCGTACTCATCCATTAGAGCCCATATCATATGTCCAAAGCACATCTAGACCTGAGGAAGGAGATGATGTGGGAGTGGCTTGCTTCTCTCTCCTTTTTTTTAATTGACAACACCCCTTTTTATATAAAAAAATACAAAAGGGTTGGCTATGGTAGGGACCCAAAGGCTAAACTAAAATTTGAGCTCCCAATGCAAATGTGTATTCTCATCAATATTAATTATAATTAATTCAACTAAAAATTTATAATTACACTCACTAATTCATTTGAATTTAATTCAAGCTCCTTGTTATTAAATATTAATTAATCTCCTCACGTTAAAATTATATATACCTATTGATTAGATTAAATAATTAACAATTTTATTTAATCAATATCTATAAATTATCTCGAGACTTTCTACTTTAAGTAATTTGATATGCCAGATAAAAAATAAACTTTCATGGTTTGACATCATCAAAATTATAAGTATTTTTAAGTGAGCATTAGCAATCCATTTTAACAAGACATGGATTCCATTAATAAATAATATTCACCATATAATTAATGTAGTTATCAAATTTACTGAGATTTTTGATCTATAGCGATCTTACTTTATATGAATCAAAATAACTAATAATAAATACACATGTTTATTAATTATAATGGGATTAAGAGTAATAATATTTATAATAACTACAAAGTATTAATTATTTAATATTTTAGTATATTATAATTACTCCAAATTAGTCTCGTTTAGTATATATAAGTGTTATATTACAAAAAGTTAAAATTGTTCTATTCATCATAGTCAATATAGATCTACAGAAATCTCGTGCTATGAATCTTTCTAGTGATATATCAAATTCTATCTAGATAGTGAATAAATGACTTATAGTTTATATGAACTAATAATTTGATTTTCTGAGTAAGCTAAATTCTATATAAGAAATCATCTACTATGAAGAATAAAAAATATACACATATAATAATAAAAAATAATAAAAAAAAATACACGCAGAATATTTGATTTTAGTATATATAGCTTATTTAGATTTTTATTGAAATGAAAGTAACAATTTTATTAGAAATAAAATAAATACATATAACAATAAAATGACTTTTAGTATATATAACTCTAACAACTATAACTTACTTTCCCCCACTTCCTTCCTCTTGTTACCCTCGTCTCTTTAAATCTCTTGTATGTGTTTACATGAATTATTTAAGTAAACACGTAAAAAGGGAATGCACATAAAGACACCGAGAGAAAGAGAGATAGAGAGAGAGAGAAGCATTGAGAATAATCATGTGCACTATAAGTAAACATGAGTAACACACACACACACCCACATAGAGAGAGAGAGAGAGAGAGGAGCATTGAGAATAATCATGTGCACTATAAGTAAACATGAGTAACACACACACCCACACCCACATAGAGAGAGAGAGAGATAGAGAGAGAGAGATAGATAGAGAGAGAGAAGCATTGAGAATAATCATGTGCACTATAAGTAAACATGAGTAACACACACACCCACGCCCACATAGAGAGAGAGAGAGAGAGGAAGGAAGAGAGAGTTGTGCAAAAAAAGAAAGGATAAAGAGAAGAAATCACATGCATAATACCTATACATTTGTCATTTTGTTTTTTGAAAACAAAATGTCTTTTAAGTGACTTGAAAAATGGGAATACCATATTTGTGTCTAAATTTTGAGTTCATTTGCTATATTTTTATACACTATTTCTACATAACTAATTGTTTAACATATTAATTTTTAAGGGAAAATTATGTCTTGGTACACTCCCTAATATTTGAATTGAGTCTCCCCTCTTGCCTCTCCACTTGCCCCTCGCCCCTCGCCCCTGTAACTTGCCCATGACCCCTCGCACTTCATGCATGTATGTAATAACTAAAAAAAAAAGAACTTGGTGGAGCTTGTTGGAGCTCCATAGATGACCTCCATGGAACGAGGGCAAGGAGCTCCTTGGAATTACATGGGAGGAAGAGAGAGGGGATAGAGGAGAGAGGAAAGGGAGAGAGGGGATAGAGGAGAGAGGAAAGGGAGAGAGGGGATAGAGGAGAGAGGAAAGGGAGAGAGGAGAGGGAGAGAGAAGAGGGAGAGAGGAGAGGGATAGAGGAGGGAGGAGAGGGAGAGAGGAGAGGGAGAGAGGGGATAGAGGAGGGAGGAGAGGGAGAGAGGAGGGGGAGAGAGGAGAGGGAGAGAGGAGAGGGAGAGAGGAGGGGGAGAGAGGAGAGGGAGAGAGGAGAGGGAGAGAGGAGGGGGAGAGAGGAGAGGGAGAGAGGAGAGGGAGAGAGGAGAGGGAGAGAGGAGGGGGAGAGAGGAGAGGGAGAGAGGAGAGGGAGAGAGGAGGAGGAGTGAAAAGCATCAACCATTAATTAATAGTAAGGAAAGGGTATTTTAGGGTTATTAGATTTAAGTGCACCAAAATTATTTAGTTAAGAGTTTGATGTAACCAAAACATAATTATTTCATTTCTTAAAAATAATTATCTCAAATTCCGGGACCGGGGCCAGGGGGGTTCCCCATTCTCACGTCGCCCGTTTGATGCACATCCGAAACGGACACTCACAACTCGCCTAGCGGCGGCTGCCTGACACTCCTCTGAGGCAGACGGTCACACCGCCAGTCCCTCTGAAATTCCGATCCTCACTCCAGTCTATATCCACCATTGTTGCCTATCACCCATCCCAGCCCACCAACACTACATCTCTCTATTGTTCTTCTTCGTGGCACAGGCTCAATCGGTATAGCAGGTATAATTTATAATTTTACTCGGTTTTTTGAATTTTTATTTTATTATCTATATTTCATAGCTGTTTTCGAGAAACTGCTCGGCTTCGTTGATCGAGATCAGTTCTTGTTGGTCTGATTGCGATTATCAAGTGTGATGGAGATCGCTCCTTGACGAACCACATTGGAGTATAAAAATGGACGTTGTCTAATTTGATTCTGATTTTATGGGAAACCAAAATACGTAGATGTCGTCTCTGATAGTTATTTTCGAAAGAAAATCTTTTTTAATGAAAATTGATAACTGCTATGTTGGGGTTTTTCTCGATGAATCCTCTGTCACATCAAGGAAAGCTGAAGATGATTATAAGCGACATCGCTTGCTGTTGTCTTGAAGTGTATGGCTGCCATGCCATTGATGGAACGGATTGAAGATGAAATGTTGTTGAAGATCTTTAAGCATTGTGGTTGCTCAATAGCCTTCAGCATGCAGACACTCCTTATGTTGTTCCATGCTATACTAATTTGGTTATACTATTGATATTATTCTGATATTATTAACTTAGAATGTTTTCTCTACTCTTTGAAGTTGGACTATGTCTTGTGAACGACAAGATAAAGAAGTGTGGTTATAGAGGGAGGTTTACGCCCATTTGTTCCTATTTTGGGAAGATAAAGAAGTCTACTTTATAAGTTTTAGAAGATTTTATATATATATATATATATATATATATATATATGAGATCTTTCAATTCACTAATAAGTTGACACATCCATCTTCACAAAGTATGTTTACTAAAATTATTCATGATATATGGGTTATGGGTTATAGACTTATGGGGCAATGAGACTTGTGCTCATTTTATAGATATTTAATATTTTTTTTTATTTTTTTAAAATAAGAGTATTGATATTACTTTAGTCAATAATGATGTATAATTTATAAGATATTTGCTGTGATATTTATTTTTGAGATTCATAGGCAATTAAGATTTCTTTAGAATCACATACATTAGTAAGAGACTTATTCAAAGAATTTCATACTTTTTTAGATACTATATTTGTTAAGAGTTAATCTTGTTTATAACAAAAATAAGAGATAGCAAACAAGACATCATTTTTAGGTCAAGTATAATGGTTAAATATATGCAATTAACATTAGTCACATGCGAGCTTAAATAACATAAATTTTTTGGTAGAGGGTATCTTTTTTTATGTGTCTAGATTGTGATTTTCTTTTGTGTGAACAAGGTGATGTGATATTTTTTTAACTCAATTTTTTATTTGGTGATGAAATATATTTTTATTGATTATTTTTTTATTTGGGAGAAATTTTAATAAGGTTTTATGTGTGTGTGTGTATATATATATATATATGCTTGAAGGTACTTGTAACTTATTGAATTTCAAATAAAATTTCTTAAAAATTGGTGTTTGAGATATGTATACTCCAATTTATAGAAGAATGTTATAATTATTTATTTTTTGTATTTATTTTTTTTATTTTGTATTTGGTGTGTTGTACGTGGCACGTGATGCATAAGATGTCACATCCTATCTTCATTGTTGTATTGGAGATACCCATTATTATATGAGGGCGTTTCTATCATGACATCATGTTTCATCACAAACACACTTTAAAATTTATATCATGTCCCTCTTTTCTCAAATTCTCTCTGTACAAAGAGCACATTGAGAAAAAGTAGAGGCTCAGGGTCACAAGGCATCTTTAAACAAGTTTGTTGATTTTTAATAGTTTTATTCATGAAAATCAGATGTTATGTCCAATGAGTCTTAAATTTGAGGTTTATCATCATTTGACAAAATTACTTGCTATCTTACTAAGACATTATCACACTTATTGTCTTTAAATTATGCATATTGATTTATTAATATCATATTTATATGTGATGCTTATGTTGAAAAATTGAATTTTATGTTCATCATATCACACTGAGAGCTTAATAATAGTGTTTGAGATAGAATTTGAGGCTTGATATTTTATTTTATTTTATTTTTTGTAAGAAATAAGTAATGTTTATTCTCTTTTTAATAGATCTATAGGTGGTAAATGGGCTAGGCTTCTTGACTTGACCTAGTGTGCGACATGACCCATAAAAAAGTAGGCCTGACATGGTATTACCCACTAATTGAAATGGCATGAGTCATGTCGAACTAGGAGGAATGGCTTGCATTCTATAAGAGTAGGTGACATGACCTGAATTGCCAACTTGCCTAGATTGAAATTAGCTCGAGTCCATGATCATGCCTCTAAGCATTTTGAATTCATGACTTAAGTATGGTGCATGACCACATTTGACAACTTTTAATGAAAATAGTATTTTTTTTAAATATTAAAATGAATTCAAATGAATATAATAAAAATAAATTTAATATTCTTGATAATTTAGAATTAGATATATAGAATTCAATCATATATAGTTTGCCTTAGTCATAACTCATAGGTATTATTATGTGACTAAAAAATTTAGATTTAATAGATAAATTTCTATAATATGAATCTATCTAAATATTATTAAAAAAATATTAAAAAGGAAAAAAATTTATACAATCTAAATACTATAAGTATAAGTATACAATTTGTAGTGAGATTGAATAATATTAAGATTTTTAATTTTTCATATTAATAGTTTTTTTATCTTCTTTATGCTTTGATGAGAGCAACCAATTTGTGGGCAGCCCTAGTTGCCTTGTCTTCTATGTAAGAGGCTTTTTTGTATATTATTTTAATATAATGTGTTTTTTATAAATATTTAATTTTATTTGTATTAAGTTTTATGTGATATCATAGCATGATTCTATATGTGAGTTAAAGTTTTTGAACCCTAAGAGGAGGCACACAAGAATTTGTAAAAAAAAAGTCTTAGCATTCCAGTCATGTGTACAGCACATGCACGTGAATAATGTAAGCATGAGCAATAATTAGCGGGCGCAATGGAGGTAGAGGTGTGTTGAGGCATGCATTGTGGAGGTAAAGGTGCGCTGAGGTGTGCCTACGCTAAGGCAAGCACTGTGCACCAATTGTAATAATAAATGCATAGCAGAGGTCATTTGTCTAACATGTTTTTTTTAAATATATTAATACATATAATAAATTATTAGAATTTTATAATTTATTATAATCACAAATCAAAAATTTAACTTTGTTTAACATTAGTAAAATTTATTATATTTAATATTGAAATTCAACATATTTAATATCGAGAGAAAATTTTCATTTTAAAATTTTTAAAAGATATTTTATTATTTCATGATTCATTATATTTATGTTTGTTTGTATACTCCTATATTTTTTATTGTTCTTATGTTTATATGCATTATTAGTCATTTATTTAAAAAATATGGAGAAAACTAGAATTATAATAAATTAGTTATAGAAATAAAAATAAATGATTTAAAATAATGATCAATCATCTTACAAATTTATCCACAAGAATTACATGATAAAATATAGGAACAAATACATAATTTTTAAAAATATTATAAAAATAATTATGATAGCATTAATAAAAAAGAATTGTTTTGCATTTTAATTTCTCAAGTTTGCATTTTATTGAAATTTGTTTACGTTTGTAACAATAAAAAGATTCTTAAAAACTTGTATTTTGATTTTTATAAATTTTAAATCTGATATCATTCGGTTGAGATCTAACAATCAACAAAAGAGAGAAATAATTATTTTGCATTATTTATCTAGTTCTCATTTTTTTGTATTTGATATTTTTTTTCTATTCTACCTATCTCATCATAATAAAAAAAAAATTAAGCTTGTTAAAAACTTGGTATAATAATATTAGTATATTTTTTAATATTCAAAATGGACTCAGTGAATTTAATAAAATTAAATTTAATATCTAGTTTGCCTTGTAGTCCTAGGTATTATTATGCTACTAAATAATCTAAATTTATTAAATAAATTTTTGTAATTGAACCATATTTAACTATTATAAAAAAGAAGGATATTAGAAGAGAGAAATTTTTGTACAATGATAATTATTATAAAAACTATAATTATAAAATCAATAATGAGATTAAATAATATTGATATTTTTAGTCTTTCATATTTATAGTTTTTTTTTTAAATTTTTTGTTTAATTTTCTTAATGTTTTGTTGAGAGCATCTAATTTGTGACTTATCTCAATTATAAAAACTATGATACAATGTGTGTTTTTAAATATCCTATTTCATTTGTGTTAAATTCTACATGGCATTAGAGGAATATTTGTGTATGTTTTAGTGGTTTCAAAACCTAAGAAGGGGTGCATGGGAATCTATAAAAAACTTTTATTAGTCCAGTTGTGCGTACAATATTGGTGTGCATGATGATTTAGTATGCATAGTAGAGGTAGAGGCGTGCAAAGGCACACACACAACAAGTGAAGCATTGCATGTTATTTGCAATAATGGACACGAAGTAGAGGATTACAACATTTTTGTTATTTCAATAAATCCTAGTTGATAGTGATAATGGCAATGATGGTAACTGGCGAATACATAGAGCATTATCAATATGGGAGCAAACATCAGCATAACTGATAATTATATATTATTATCTATGTTTTTTTTAATTTTTAGAACATTATTGCCGTTAATGAAAAAAATATTCAAAAGGTATTAAATATGTTATTATTCAGTTTGAATTTTTATTATTTATTGATATCATGTTTATTCATGATTATTATGTTAGTTTATTTTTTATAAATTATTTTTTTCAGATAACTTAATTCTTTTTTTTTATTTTAATTTTTACTAATCTTTATTTGCAGGATTGCTAAACTATAAGGAAAATTTTATGTTCTATTTGAGACTGAGAAAGTTAAATTATATGTTCAATTTTCATTGATAAGAATGCTCTCTGGGTGTACGAGTGTTTTTATCTTGTTATTTGTGTATTTTTTAATTCGGCACTCATCATTAATCGTGTTTAAAATATTTATTTTAAATTCAAGAATATTTTGTTCATAGTATGAATGTGTTAGTTAATTATTATTAGAGTTTTTTATTATACATGTAAGTCTAGTTTGAGTATGAACCTATTTGATATGATACAATTCGATGTTTGAGGACTTAGTAAAGATAAAAGTGAATGATTTATGTATTTTATTACTTCAGATTTTATATAAAATGATATAAATTTGATATAAAAAAATATTAATAAAATTTAATATTAATAATATATTAGAATATATATCATATTAATTTTGTATATGTGGTATGAATTATGAGATTATATATCATACTTTTTGTATTAGTATACATTAACAAAATAGGTTGGTGAATTGAAATGAAGAATATAAATATAATTGAGATAATTCGGACCTTTATACTAAGAAAAAATATTTTGAAATATTTTTGGAGAGAGAATTTTAATTGCATTCTATCTCATCAATAATATGCAATTTGTTTTTTCTTAATGTATTTTCTTCTAGATCCTAATCTTGGAGAGTGTTTATTTAATGTCTTTAAAATTTTTTGGATTTACTTATTTTGCACTCTATCATCTCTCGAGTGAGATAAAGTGACATTTAGAATTTTGTTTTTTTTTGAATACTTTAGTATTCAAAGAGTGAATAATTATTTATTACTATAGACTGATAAGATTTTATTGAGTGTAGATTTTATTCTTTTTTGAATTTGACTCATTTTTTAAGAAGTCTGATAAATGTGTCCATTTAATTGTAGCAATTGGATTTATAATTATTCCTTTTTTAAGTATAATCCTTCCTAAATTATTAGTTGAAAAAGTTACATATTTACTATATCTAATTTTGTTCTACTTGGTATGTTATTATTCTCATTGAGTCATCTTACTTACTAATAAATTTAAATTATATTGAGTTTGAAAAGAGCGAGAGTTAATGAGTAGGAAAATCTTATTTAGACTCGGGTGATATAATATTACATGAGTCTGCACTAATACAAATTCGTATGGAGTTGATAACTAGGATAATTAATTGCCCAAGATTTAGCGTCTATACTAGGAGAGAGAGAGATATGGCTAGCCTTGTCAGACAAGAGATGAGTTTATTGAAGTGCCAAATAATCTTCTAGTTAAATTTTCTTATCTTCATCTTTTTATCATTTTTTTAAAGGAATAAACAAGTACCTAGCACATGATTTATGGTTTTTTGTCCAATTTTTATTTTAATGTTTTTTTTTGTTTTTATTATTATTTATATTGATGATGCAATATACTTAAGTCTTTTTTTGAGATATAATAGAAATTAATAATAGTACAGAATCATATTAAGTTGATAATTAGGAGACTTAATCGTTCAAGAAGAGTTTATTTTAAAAAAGAGAGACATGCCTAGCCTTGTTAGATTTGAGATAAGTCTATTGAGGAGCCAAATGATTTTGCAGCTAACCCCTTTAATCTTGATCTTTCTATCATGGTTTGAAAGAGATATAAGAGTAGAACTTAGCGTTTGATTTACAAGTTTTGGCATGTTATTGTTTATTTTTTTTTTGTATTGATGATACTAATATATTTAAGTTTTTTTTAGAGGTATTATCTCGTTCATGAAGGCGTGAACTTATGTTAGATGAGAAATGAGATGTATGTTATCTATTCTGATAAAATTTTGAGAATTATTATCTTAATTTTGAGAATGTTTATTGTTGGTTGTAAATGAATATTTATTATTAAGTATAAATTAGAATATAGATCATCTTAAAGTGAGACTTATAGTGAAGGAGTACACTTATATATTTCATATGAACTACATGATACTCTCTAATAGTTAAGATGGTCTCAATATATATCTTAATTTTTTTTTGTAGCATCTCATAATTGGATGATATATCAGCTAGATGTGAATAAAATATATTTTTATAATTATCTTGAGAATGTGCATATAGTGCAGCCATTAATGTTTTGAGCAATATAGTCAAATGTAATTTACAAATTGTGTAAGGTTGTGTATGATTTGAAATAGTTATTGATAGTTTGGCTTGTGAGAGATCTCAGACAGCTATTTTGTTTGGTCATACAAATATGTTTTTGATTTTTTTTTTTAAAATTTTTTGTAGGAGTTTCTATGACAATATAATTTTGCTTATATAATTGGATGACATTTTGATTACGAGAGATAAGTTGGGAATCTCCCAATTAAAGGAGTATATTCAGACAATTTCAGGCAAATAATCTTGGGAGGCTTAGAATTTTTTTTTGGCATATATGTGATTTATTTTATGAGAAATATTATATTGTCATGAAGGAAATAAATATTTTATATTCTTCTAAAGGTTTGTATTTTGAATTGTGCTTCAGTAAATATTCTTATTGACTTAGATTTTTTGATTTCAACTCTGATACATAGTCTCTAGTTGATTATATTATTTGTAGGAAAATTGTTTGAAGAGTTAACTATCTGAATATGATCAAATTACTTATAACATACTCATACATTATACTTAGTCATTTTCTTGATCTTTTTCAGCAAATTTTCCTTGTGCACCTCTTTGTATACTAATGAATGTAAAAAAATTTCCAGGACTTGTGATGTTTTTTGGGATATGAACACTTATAGTTTTTCTAGTATTTAGATTTAAGCTGGGCACTACTATGCATTGAGGGTAAAACTTTGACATGATTTTGTATTTTTCCAAAATATAATCTTATCTCTTGAAAACTTAAGATGCAAACATTTATTTTAAAATCTAGCATATTAGTAAATTTAAAATAATGATGATAGTTATTTTGAGATACTTTGAATGTGATATCTGTTCTAAGAGATTGGGTTTGTATCTTATTCTCTTTTTATTTTTTATTGCGATAGTTAAACTATAGAGATATACTTTAAGTCTTTTTTTTTTTTTGAGATACTAGCATATTTGTGTCTTTTTTGAGATATTAGTGTACTCTTTTTTTATTATTATTTCTATTGATGATATGTACATAATTAATTTCCTTTTTGAGATATTATTAAAATCTATACTAGTACAAATATATAATGAGTTGATAACTAGAAGACTTAACTGTTAAATAATTTGAGCCTATACTAGAAGAAAGAGACATACTTAGCCTTGTTAGACTATAGATGAGTTTATTAATGAGTCAGATAATCCTATAGCTAATTCATCTAAATATGACATTTATATCGTTCTCCGAAAGATATAGAGAAGCTGTACTCAGCAATTAATTTATAAGTTTTATTGTACTCTTGTATATTTTTTTAATTTTTAATTGATAATGTTGGCATATTTAAGTTTTTTTTTTTTTTTTGAAGTATTATCTCAACCAAGATGGTGATTGACCATGATAGATGAGATGCATATCACATACTCTAATAGAACTTGAGAATTAGTATCATGATTTTTGAGAATGTTGTTGGCTACAAATGAGTGTTTATTGTTAAGACATGGCTTAATGAAAATGAATTTCACCTTAAAGTGTGACTTGTAGTGAGACAATATATTCAATGTTTTATTTGGTATGAATTGTCATGATACTTATTCTATAGCAGTTAGGATGATTTTAATATATGTTCTTATTTTTCTTGTAATATCTCATAGTTGGAGGATATAACATCTAGACTTGAATAATGTATTTCTTCATGATGATATTGAGAAGGTGTATATAAAAAAGCTATTAGGGGTTTGACAATATAGTTAGATTTTGCTCAACTCATTACAAATTGCATAAAATGTTGTATGATTTGAAGTAGTTATCATTAGTTTAGTTTATAAGATTTTCGTAGATAATCATTTCATTTGGGTTACATAAATGTGTTATTAATTTTTTTTTTATTTTTTCGAAGTAGTTATTATTAGTTTTGATATCAAAATAATTTTGTTGATTTTATATTTGGATGATATTTTTATTACGAGAAATGAGTTGGAAATCACTCAACTCAAGAAATATATTCAGGCATAATTTCAATTGAAAGATATTGGGAGACTCAAATATTTTTTTAGCTTAGATGTAATTTATTTTATAAGAGATATCATATTATATGTTATCACATAGTAGATATATATATTTTATATTCATGTAGAGATTAGTCTTTTAAATTATGTTTCAGTAGATACTCTTATTGGCCCACGCATTGTTTTTTTTTTTTTTTTTTGAGATCCAAGGGGCCTCAAGGCCCACTTACGTGGACCTCCTAATCCCCTTGGGCCCTCAGAGAACTGAGCAGGTAAGAATATTTCTTAGTATATCTCACCGGTAAGACTTGAATTCATGATCTTCTGGACATTGCCAAACGCCTTAACCAGCTAAGTTCCCTATGAGGTGGGTGCTCATTCATTGTTATTTGATCTCACCTATGATGTATTGTCTCTTGTTGATTCTATTATTTATAGGACAATTAACTATATGATTCTGTTCAAATCGTATAAACATACGCAGTCATTATAATTTGTCATTTTTTTTAGATTTTTTTTGTATGATTTTTTTATCCAGCTCTTTGCACTCTAACGAATGTGAAAAAATTTTTAGGATTTATGATATTTTTAGGGATCATAAATACTTGTTTGTTGAATATTCATCTTTGAGTTGGATATTACTATGTATCGAGAGGAGAACTATAACATAATTTTATGTTTTTCTTAAAAATAATTTTATTTACTAAAAAAATAAAATTCAAACATTTATTTTGAGATCTAGTGTATATATAAAATTCAAAATAATGATAACAGATACTTTAAGTTATTTTGAACATGATATCTCTTTTACGAGATCAGGACATTAGGTATGCATCTTCTTCTCTTATTATTTTTTATTATGATAATCTGACATTGAGATATATTGTTTCCAATCCAGTATTTCATGAGAGGATAAAATATGTTGAGATATACTTTTTTGTTTCCTAAGGAGAATGTTCATGATGAAATTATGTCTACTGCATGTATTTAGACAGCTGACCAATAAGCTAATATTTTCAGCAAGGCCTTGAAATTGATATTTTTGATGTGCTTTTAGAGCTTAGGTATGCCTATTTTCTTCTTTCTCATCAAATTATATGTTGTGTAATATTCAAAAAAAAAAAAAAATCTAAGATCAGGTATAATTGATATTTTTCCTTTATTATTTTTTAAAATTGATCTAAATTCAAACTTATATCTTGTAATTGCTTCTCAATTCTCATATGTTTAATTCTTGTTCTTTAACACACACACACACACACACACACACTTTTTATTTTTTGTTGGTTTTGTAGAAAACTTGTTATTGATTAATCTCTACTTAATCAATTAGATGATTAATAGTATGGTAGTTCAATTGACAAAAAATGAAGAAATAATATCACTTAACTATGAGGATACAAGTTTGATCCATTGGAATGTCAGATATGTTTTTTTAGGGTGTATTTGCTAATTGCTCAACCTTGGGCCCCAAGGCCCATATGTGGGGGGTTGGGGAATAATATAGTATTGCAGACAAAAAAAAAAAAACCTTAATCGATCAAAATAATCAACAATATGATAGTTTATATTGTTCAACAATGAGGATATGAGTTCGATCATCAAGGATGTCAGAAACATTTTCTTCAGGGTATCATTGCTAATTTTTCTACTCATACTATTGAGGCTGAGGTCTTATCTACTCACTCTTGGGCCTAAGGCTCTTATGTGTGGTTTGAGTGATAATATGGTATTGGACTAATAATCAACGATATCGTGATTTCTACTGAGATGATTGATCAGTATGAAAGTTTATTGTATGCTCCTACCTTAAAGTTGGTAAGGAGGGATTGGGGAAGGCTAAGGCCCATATGTGGGGTCTGAGTGATAATATGGTATTCGAGACAAAAAATAAACTTATTCAATCAAAATAATCAACAATATGACCTCACATATGATTCCTCATCACTAATGAACTGGATCTCATAAGAATATTTAAAATTTATCGCGATCACTACTGAGATAATTGACTAGTTTGAAAATTTGTTGTATACTTCTACCCTGATCTGATATTAGTAAGTAGGGATTGGGGAAGGTGAAAAAAAAAATTAAATAATCAACAATATGATAGTTAATATTTCTCGACCATGAGGATACGAATTTAGAGATGTATTTGCCAATTGCTCTACTCATATTACCTTACATGCTTAGACCGTTGGGGCCTAAGGCCCATGTGTGGGAGGCTGAGGGATAATATGGGATTGGAGACAAAAAAAAAAAAAAAAAAAAAAAAAAAAAACTTATTCAATCAAAATGCAAAATGTCTTGCCCACCTAAGGAAAATAGTTCATATTATGTATTATTCAATGCTTGCTTAAAAAAATAATCTTTTTGGATTATTGGTGGTGGAGTTGGCTTAATGTTTTGAGGTTTAATTTGTAGTCAAAATCGAAAGGAGATGCAGCTTTTGGCAAACATAATTTAAAGGAAAATCTTGTTTTTGAAAAGTTCAAAGATTCCATGGAAGAAGGCAAAGAAGAACACGAGCAGCAACAAGGTGTTCGACAGCTACACATAAAGAAGCGAGGGCTGAAGAACAAAGCCTTGTCCATCACCTTCAATGAAAAGGAGCTCAGGTATGTGTCCATAAAGAAGGCAAATAATAATTTCTTGCAACATCATTTTAATTGAGCTAGGAGATATCAACAAAGCATCTGACTCAGCCTATGCGGTCTGGTTTTCAAGAGACTACGTCACAGGATTTCACAAGAGGAAGAAGAAGAGAAGAAAAGAAGCAGAAAAGAAACAACAAGAAAAATTGAGGAAGCATCGGAATGCGGAGAGAAAACAGGTTATCTCTCTCCTCAACTATTAATTTTTTAAATATAAATATTCTTTACCATGTATATCTAATCAAGATTATCATATTGGTTAGGGGTTTAATTTATACTTGCACATACAACCCTGTAAATTTACTTTTTTCATCTTGCCAAATGATGATAAATGATGATATCAACCTTGTAAATTTACCTAATCATGGTAGGTATTTTGGCCAAATGATGATAAATCTTGTGTTCTAGATTTATCAGACATAGTATCTCTAATTTTCAGCAGTAAGATTATTATGGTGTTAGTAACCTTCTTCATGCTTGGTGTTCATCAAAAATCTTGTGTCCTGGGTATGGTTTTTATTAGGGTTCATGATGATATCAGAATGTATTTTGATGATGATGATGATCTATGTTGCACGGACACGGGGATACGACACGGCAAGATATGGGGACACGGCAAATTCTAAAAAACTAGGATACGGATACGGTTAAGATACGTCATGATAAAAAAAATAAAATTAAAAAAAAATTATTAATTATAAATATTAGGTATTTTAAAATAATTAAAAATACTGTATTTTAAAATAATTTAAAATTCTGCATTTTAAAATAATATAAAAAAAAATATAAACCCTCTAACACCCTCCCCCTCCCCCCCTCCTGAGCCTTCCCCCCCTCCAAAACCCCCCTCCCGAACCTTCCCCCCCCCCCCCTCCAAAACCCTCTAACACCATCCGACCCGTGTCGCCGTATCCACGTATCAGACACGTGGACACGGCAGCACTTAGGCGTATCCGTGCAACACAAATGATGATCATATGATAAGATAGTGATAATTTTTGGGCAATTGTGTTTCCATGATTGTGATTCAGAAGAATAAAACAACATAGAAACATCAACAAACGATATATATTCAATCAGCAACCACAATCCAACTACGACAGAATTAAAAACGAAATAAAACTACAATGGAAATATACGAAATAACGTGATTTATTAGTTGTTCAACATGAATAGCTACATCTACTAGAAAATATTTATGTATTATAGATTATAACAAAAAAATATTCAGAATTTTATTACAGTTTATATAGTAGAAACTAGTAGTGATAGAATCGCGCAGAAGAGGAGGAGAGTTGGACAGTACTATACTACGAAAAAACAGCAACCCAAAAAAAATAAAATAAATATAATTTATATTAATGTAATTTTTGGTTTAATTAACTGGAGTGAGTCCGATTATTCGGACGGGCCAGATTTTGTTCTAAAAATTCTTTGGCTCGCTGACTTGACAGGAGTACCTCCGTTATTGTGCTATTGCCATATTTCTGGTCTCTTAATATTTTATTTTCTGCACTTACATGAAAATATTAAAATAAAAATAATTTGGTTATTCAAAATAGATAATTAAAACAAATTATATGCATCAATAATATTTGTGATTTTATCTTGTTTTCATGTGTTTTGTAAATGTTTTTGTAGAGGAAATTAGAAAGGGAATTGGCTTTATTTGGAAGAACTGGAACTACCCATCCAATTGACGAAAAAAGCAAATCCCACATGGATTACGAAGGCACCAAGCCAGTTGAATTTGTTCACGGTATGATAAACAAATCTTAATTTCATCAACAATATATTGATTTGATCTTGTTTGTGTTAATCGATCCATTTGAGACTGTTTGTGGGTTTGTTGGAAAAAACAAGGGGCAACAATATACGACGAAGGCGAAATGAAGGTCACCGTGACAACCATGGAGATGACAAAGCAAAGAGAAGAAGAAGATTGGCCGTTTGAGATGATAGCAAAAGCAAGACCAAAAGAAATGGAGAGATCACAATCAAGGTCCAAGTTCTCTCCACGTCACAATAAAAAAAAGAAGACAAGATAGTGTGAAATAGGCACCTTATTATCATATAAAATATTTACATGTACGAGTAATATAATGAGTAGTTTGAGGGCAAAATAGTCTTTTTAATTTGATTAATTTTTAAAGATGTGGAATACCTGGATCTTGTGTCACGACAGGAGCTTTACTTATTAGATATGATCTCCAATGCTTTTAACATTATTAAATAATATTTTACAGTGGGCAAAAAGAAGCGAGAAGGATCGTCTAGAAAGAAAAAAAGAGATTTCTAACTACAGGTAGGATGGGCAGCCTCTTCATCTTCCTCCAGGATGAAAACTAGCACATGCTTCTGCTCTGTGAAAACGCATGCTAGTCCTCGGGAAGCTGAGAACACCAAAAAACGGACAGCCAACGTGAGCATTAATACAGCAGCAACGAGGAGCTTCTGTAAAAACTCAAAACCAGAGGGTGGGAGGCAACAAATACCACTAACTGCTAATGGAGGGGTCACCCAGTGAGGAATATTGCGCCACTTCGTGTTTTCCATTTCCAGGCATAACCTATAATCCTGCAGCCCAACATCAGGAAACCATCAGTTTACTTTCATCCATTATCCATATATATATATATATATATATATATATATATATATATATATATGCATGACACACACATATGTAATGAAACACACAAATACATTGCTACATAATATGTATATATTCATACACAAATATATAGCTACATAATGTATATAGTCATATATATACATTGCTACATAATATGTATATATTCATACAAAAATACATAGCTACATAATGTATATAGTCATACACACACACATATATAGGCAATGAAACACATATACATTGCTAATAATATGTATATATTCACACACACACACACAGAGGCAATGAAGCATACACAAATACTTTGCAACATAATTTGTATATATTCACACACACATATATATGTAATGAAACATACACAAACATATAGTGCTACATAATATGTGCGCAATGACATGCATATATAGACACATTTGTATGTATGCTTGTGAGTGAGTGAGTGTGTGTGTGTTTGTGCTGAAGAATTATGAGCAATGAGATCACCTTGTGCTGAAGCAGTGTGCCTATGTTTGGGCAGGGGGAGGTAGAAATGGAGACGAAAGGAAGCTGAGCAGCTTGCAGAATCATCAGACAAGCATCTGCAGAATGGTCAGCGGCAGAGGTAGACCGGTTCAACAAGAGAACAAGTTGAGCGTGCTGGAATTTCAGGAAAAAAAAAAAAAAAAAGGTAAAAAAAAAAATCAAAATTATGAAGGAATTGGGGAGGAGAGAAGCGGGAGACAAATACCTTGTAAAAAGCAAGATCGAGGCAGTGAAAGCCAGCGGGAACCGAGAGCAATATGAGCTCCAATTGTGAATTTCTATGCACATAATCACCGCGGGCATGCACAAGACCACCCTTGACCACGACTACACTATTGGTAGTTTCCGAAGACGGCTCGCCGGGTGCCAGGAAGCCCATATAGTCCACATAGCCATGTTTGCAAGAGTTGGACTCGGAGGAGACCTAACAAGGAACATCATGAACCGAGTGTCTTTTTTGTATTTATTTATTTATTTTTTTTAAAATGAGTGTTATTGTTATCATTAAGTTTCATTTAAAAATAAGGGAAAGTTATCGAATATGATGAGTGTAGAATGTAGATTGATAATTACATGGAAGTATGATTTTCAAAAATAATTCACCTAAGGTGCCCGATTATATTGAAAATTCCAAAATTAACCCTTCAT
The DNA here is from genome assembly GCA_029783825.1 of Sapria himalayana. Classification (NCBI taxonomy): domain Eukaryota; kingdom Viridiplantae; phylum Streptophyta; class Magnoliopsida; order Malpighiales; family Rafflesiaceae; genus Sapria; species Sapria himalayana. The sequence goes on along the minus strand of JAREIK010001333.1, from coordinate 1,182,926 downwards.
CCCAAACTTATCAAATGTACAAGAGCTTGTTATGAGCTCACTTGAACTCCTCCTATGATCTCAAAAGGAGCTCCCGTGAGCTTGTAAGGAGCTATTGTACATTTGATAATTATGGGATAAAGGATTAATTTTGGAATTTTCAAAAAAAATGATTCACCTAAGGTGCCAATTATATTGAAAGTTATAGGCGCATTAAAACTCTCACTAATACATTATATTTCATAAGAATTTTAAAATTAAACGTTCTTGATCGCGATCACTACTGAGACGAATGACTAGTATGAAAATTTATCGTATGAATCTAACTTGGGATTGATAAAAAAGGATTAGAGATTAGACGGAGGGTGAAAAATATATATATATATTGAAAGTTCCAAAATTAACTCCCAATATTATCAAATGTACAAGAGCTTGTTATTAGCTCACCTGAGCTCCTCCCGTGATCTCAAAATGAGCTCCTGTGAGCTTGTAAGGAGCTCAAGTGGGCTTGTAAGGAGCTCCTGTACATTTGATAAATATGGGATAAAGGTTAATTTTGGAATTTTCAAAAATAATCCACCAAAGGTGCCAATTATATTGAAAGTTATAGATGCGTTTAAACAATCACTAATGTACTGTATCTTATAAGAACTTTAAAGTTAAATATGCTTAATCGCAATCACTACTGAGATGATTGACCAGTATGAAAATTTATCGCATGAATCTACTCTGCGATTGATAAGACTGGATTGGAGGAAGGGTGAAAAAAATATATATATCAAATGTTCCAAAATTAACCCTTCATCCCTATATTATCAAATCTATAGGAGCTTGTTACGAGCTCACCAGAGCTCCTCCTGTGAACTCATAAGGAGCTATTGTGAGCTAGTAAAAAAAAAAGGTGAGCTCCTTAAGAGCTCACCCGAGGTGTCATATGTATTGAAAGTTCCAACATTAACCCTTTATCTCAAAATTATCAAATATACAAGAGCTCGTTATGATCTCACCTAAGCTCCTCCTATGAGTTCGTAAGGAGCTCAGGTGACCTCGTAAGAAACTCAAGTGAGTTCGAAATAAGCTTCGACGAGCTCATAATGAGCTTGTAACTAGCTCCATTTTATGAGCTCTCACTAGGAGCTCAACGAGCTCCTAGTGAGCTCATAACTTGGAGGCTGGAGCTCGTAATGATCTGCCTTTCATTTGATAATTTTAGGGCAAAGAGTTGGTTTTAGAATTTTTAATATAATCAGCACCTCAAGGAAAATATTTTTTAAATCCATCCTTCAAAATAAAAAATCAATCTCCATTTATTTTATTTGATAATTTTCCCAAAAAAAAAAAAAAAAATAAATGATTAAAATTTAGTGCTAATCATATTGCTCGAAGAACTATAACCTATATATCAAATCACAATTAATAGAATTTAATATTATCTAGGAGAGGCTAACATTTCAATAATTTTATCTTTAAAAATTAGAGATTTTTTATATTTGAATTTTGATGAGTCTTGATGATTAGATAAAGACACTTACTATTACACTAAGACATGACCTCTAAAAAATAAAAATACAATAATCACTAATTAAAATAAATATGAATTTATAATTAAATTATAAATTATGTGGAAAAGAAAAAAAAAAGAAGAGGATGATATACCTCATAAGAAGATATTGACAAAGGCACCGTGATGTCATCCATGGGAGATGGTGAAGGTGGAAGAGGGTAAAGATGCAGAAAATTCTCGCAGTGTATTCTTTGAGATACTTTGGTGAAGGGCATTCTAAAAGCCTCCTTAAAGCTACAAGGTAAAGAGTGTTCAAATCAAGTTTTATTTTATATATAAATACACACACACACACACACACACACACACACAAAGATATAGATACACACACACACACATACATATATCTCATATAATACCAACATACATGATAGCTTGGATGGCAAATGCAAATACATTCCACTTTGAGGATGTGGGTTTGATCTCCTCTCTCCATCTCCATCCACCCTTTATTACTAGTACAAGCAACACTGAATACCCCACCCCCACCCAAGGTGTCCTTCTAACGTAAGGATACCCCTAAATTTAATAATATATATATATATATATATCTTCAATATATTATCTATAATCTACATGTCCAATAGACTATGCAAGAACATATTGGTCGAGCACAACTCAAAATTAAGATCACTTGACATATTGAGATTTAATATAATTTATAGGTCTATATTATTTATTTTATTTATTTATATTGTATGGGAGAACACAATAAGAGGGGTGCCCCAACCACACACACACACACACACACATCTTTATTTTTTATTTTTTTTGAAATTATTTTTTTTTTTAAATTTTTTATCCACTTCTCTACTCTCCCATCTTCTTCCTCCCTTGGCCGAACCCTAAGTTTGAAATTTAACAATGTATCAAAGGTTTTAGGCGACTTAACAAGTGGTGCTCAATTAACAATGAATTAGACATATTGAGATGATTCACCATGTTGCTTAAACATAATTGTAAGAGTAGATTAGATGTGATGATGCCTGTGTTGTCAAACTAGATTAAATTGAGAAATTTAAGTGATCAAATTCACAATATTATATACCTACATGCATTGAAAGAGCGATACATAATTTTACAAATACAAATTCTTGATGAGAAAGTATTCTCAATTTTCTCATAAATTTATCCGAGGGTAATGATTATAATTTTATAAACATCACCTTGGACCTAATCTCTGCACTAGACCTAGAAACAAATGGGTATTTCTTTTTTTTTTCCCAATAGACAAGATTATCTACAACATAAATATAAAAACTTATTGTATATCTCATATCAATGAAAGTGTCAAACTCGAATTTGAATATCTAACTAATTATAAATGCTAATAATCACTGAAATAAATTCCAAGCCCTGAGAACTTCCTCATATATCTTAATATAAGAAAAATTATATTGAGGCGAATATGCTGAAGAGAATCTAAGAAATAATGAATTATACTGACTACATATAATATACATGATCGGGTGGTAATAGTCAGATAATTAATTTTTATTATGATTCTCTTATAAGTTATATGATCAATTGTAGGAATTGCATTGGAAATAAAATTAATATCTAGATCGATAAGAATATCTACAATAGCAAAATTCAAAAATCCCACCCCTACAAAATTATCAAGCACCTACATTATTTGTGGTGTGGCAAAACAACACTTCTTCTAGAGTAAACCACTCTTATATCTAAATTGAGTCTCCTAAGATCCTTTCGCCTGGAATTATAACTAAATATACTCATTAAGTTGGATGAATTCCAACCCATCATCTCCCTCAATCAGAATATCATCCAAGTACACAATGAGCAAAATTACTCCGCTATTATATCTCCTCCAGAAAAATAAAAAAAAAATAATAATGTATCTGTGTAAACTAAAGGAGTTAACTGCATATAAAAATCTCATATATTTAATTTTTCAATAATTTTTTCATTACATATAGTGCTTTCTACAATATACAAATTATGTTTGATTATATTACTTTAAATTCACATGATGATTCCATATACACTCTTCCTTAAGGTCACCGTATATAAAAATATTCTTCATATCTTGCTGATATATCTCCCATTTGTGAAATACTGCTAGTTAAATATAAATTCATATGGAAACCATCTTGATTATTAGAGAAAAAGTATTTTTATAGTTAACACCAAATATCTAAGTGAATCCCCTAGTTAAAAAACTTACCTTAAGGTGATCTACCTTCCCATATACACTTGTCATAACAGTGAACACCTCCTACCTGCAACAAACAAAAGATCATCCCACAGGTCATGATATTAGTTCATAAGTCTCATTGGAGTGAATAATATCTATCTATTTCAAAATGACTAAGCATTATCCTAGGTGAGATAATTTTACATAAAAAGACCTAAATGTCCTAGTACTATTAAAAATAATAATAAAAGAAATAAAAAAAAAGATAAAAAACATATACACAATACCCATGAGATCAAATGCTGAGTACAACTCTTCTGTCCATTTTAAAGACGGATCAAAAGGTCAAGAGCAAAATAATTAGCTACAAGGTCATATGATTTCTTGGTGAACTCTTCTCTAATCTGAGCAGGCTATGTAAGTTTCCTTTTCCTAGCATAGATCATAATTCATACATTTTTAAGTCTCATAATTTTTAACTCATCATGGGTCTGAACTAAATAGACTTATAAGCTACTATATAGTTTGAACTAGAGTGAAATTTTCTTTCACGAGGTACCTTGCTCTCTCTAGAGTTATCATGATATGTACATAGAAATATGATAACTCGATAAATGTATCATCATAATATCATCAAAAAATAATGCTAGAATTCACTAAAATCTTATCAATCTCAGTTGAAAAATACTTTTACCCTATTTGAGTGCAAGAATATTCAAGAAAGACATATTTAAAACATCTATCTCTAAGATACAGGTCAAAGCAAGTACTCTCAATAATCCTAGGAGACATTCTAAAATATTAATCTCTAAGATAAAAAATCTAAAAGAGTAATTACTAAGAAAAAATAAAAAAATATATAGAGTTGATGAGATAATTTGTAGTTAAAATCTCTACTCTCCAAAAATATTTGGAATAATTCTCCCAAACAGGAGTATCCAATTCAAGTTGTTTCAACTAGTTATCAATTCTTCCTTTTTACAACTCTATTAAGTGAGGGCATGTCAATACAAGAAATTAATTGCATGATCTAATGATTTAAATAATAAATATTAGATTTATCTGATATATATTCTAATACATTGTTATTTCATATTTTTTTTGATATTTTTATCAATTTATTTTTTTATTATTTTATGAAATATTTAAAAAATAAAAAATATATATGATATATGATAAAATAATTTTCACGTATACCACAAACAGTCATTGATAAAGGTGATCAAGTACTTATAATCTTTTATGATTATATCTCTACTAGGTCCTTATACATCTGATTCTCATATTGAATTAATTTTCACTCATACAAAAATTGACGAGAAGATAGGAAGCACTAGTATAATTTTTTTACTGACACGTCCCATACTATAGGGTAGAAATATTCTTAAGACTATGATATAATATTTTCTACTTGACCAACAATGAATAACGATATTGAAAATGGACAAGTAAAAAATTTAACACACTCAAATTTATAAGAGAAAATCATATCATAAAAGAGAAGTGATATAATCTACCATGCACAATTATAATTAGGAGCCATCTTCTGAATTTTTTAATCCTACAAATAAATAGCATTAGGTGAAAAAATAAAGTTAAAATTAAGTTATCTAAAAAGATAATATACGAAAAACATACTGATTGAATAATCAAGAATAAACCAAAAACAAAGAATCAAGCTGGATATTACCATATCCAATGAATTTAGATTATCGCTATCTACCACAATATTCTCATTATACTAAAAACCTATAGTGAATAGACTATAATTATTAGTGAAGTGATGACTAGCAAGTATAAGCAACAAAACTAATAACATATGAAAAATGAAAAGTATCTACTACAAACTTAGAAACGAATTTAATATACTCATCGATAGTAAATATCATGATAGTTAAACTTTATGAAGACTTTTGAATGACTCTGATAATAAACTCATCTCTATGTAGTATTCTAGGTCTCCTCTCTAGAAATAACTCTTAACTTTTATCTATGATGTGATTCTTCATCAAGTAGTATGTACATTACAATGAGACTCTCCTCAACTTATCTTTACTGCGACAATCTCTCAACATACCCAATCCCTCTACTGAATTTGAAGTTTCTGAAGGAAATATTAAAATCAAATAAATTTATCTCCTCAAATAATAGTAACCCAAACTTGGTCATTTTTCTGAATCCTTAATAGGGTAAAATTATAAAAAAATTTGAAATCGTCTCAAATATCTTAATTTTTTGAGGCAATCCAATTCTACAGCACCACTAATTTGGGCTACTCTAATTTCCACCAAATTAATTTTTTGAGGCACTGAAACAACACAAAACTTCTAAAAAACTAAGATTTTAGAAGATAAAATTAATTTTTCAAAATTATAGCTTGCACGCCATCGCACACCACTATCACATCATTGAAACTTCATCACCACCACCCTCTACATATAGCCTTGACGTAGTAGTTGTCAATACACAACAATAATGCACAATAATTGTGCATGAATTTTCTCGTTTAGTAGTAGGTGCGTGTACTATGCTAGTGTAGTACACGCATTTCTCTCCCTAGGGTTTTAAACCTATCAACCTCCCGTATATAATATATACAAACAATGCTCTAATAAAATTAGAAGAAAAATAAAAATAACAAAAATACTCAATAATAATACATACAAACAACACCCTTGTATAATAGACAAATCTTATTATATAACCTACATGTTGAGTGCACCCATCAACATAACATAAAAATATATAAAAAAAACTATAACAAATATTAACATCTAACTTTCTAATCAACCAAATAACATCTTATGTCCTCTTAGGTCATATCTCATATTAGTTTTGATATATCAAAAAAAAAAAAAACTATATTTTAACTAAAATTTTTAGGTATACTTATTTTATTCAGGATTTTTTTTCCAAATAGACGAGAGTAGCTAGACACCTCTTCCTGGCAATAGTGAAGCTTCCCCTAGGGCTTTGTACCAGAAAGAGAAGCATAATGTGAATATTTTACTAAACACGAGATATGAGTCTTCTCAGAAATAGAATATAATGATTGAGAGACTCAAAGAAGAATAAATCCAAGGCCTTCCTAAGATAAATCTCCTATAGTGTTAGCTTATCAAATTTGGAGTCGTAACTATGACCTTCTAATCATCATACGAAAAGGAATAGAATAAATGCTTTACCAACATTCATTGTCATGGGTTTTCTCTTTTTCTCATTTTGGTACTTAGTATTTTAATTTTGTCTTCCCTTGACGCCTACAAGAATCCTTATACCATTTCAGGAATACTTAATCATCCAGCATAATAATAAGGCATGTTAGATGAGCTAAGTGCAAATTACATCAAATCATACTTGATATCTTATTCTAATATTTTCATGCTGGTGTACATGATAAAAACTAATATGAAGACAAGTTTGATCAACTTAAAACTAGGTTGAAAATTAGAGAATTCACACAAATTTATGATATTAATTATTAAGATTTTAGTTCCCTTATGATCAAAATGATTTTAGTATGAGATATTTATACAGTGGCAATTGAAATTTATGATTTTGGAGAGAAAACACACATGAAATATATACTACATAATATTCTTTATGATTTGAAATAATCTACAAGGTTTTACAAGGTCTCTTCAATGCTCACTACTTGTGACCATAAGATATGCATGTCAGACTATTCTTGCTTCTAGTAACATAAATTAAGGAGGTAACATGTACTGTTTGTGGTATATATTAATATAATTTTGATTACACAAAATGATCAGCCAGATATATCTCAATTGAAGCTATTGATACAAATTGATTTTCAGGTAAATAATTTAGGACGTATTAGATATTTCTTGGACTTTGAGATTGAATACCCAATAGATAAAATATCTTTTTCTCAGATAAGATATACTTTAGATATTTTATCTGATTTTAGTATGATGAGATAAATATAGATTTTCTCATCACTTTATTTGAGCGTAAACCAATCTGCATATTATGATTCCTTAGTTGATTCCATTAGATAAATGAGAATCATATGAAAACTGAACTATCTGATATTTACCAAAACAAATAATACTTAAACTACTAGTATAGTTAGTTATTTCCTAAATTCTCTTAAACAAATTCATAAACACAATGCTTAATATTTTCAATTGCATAAATAAGACTCTAGGATATGTGGGTTATTTTAGAGATCATGAGCATCTAAGAAGCACGGACACGAACACGGACATGAGGATACGACACAGCAAGATACGATGACACGACAAATTCTAAAAAACTAGGATACGGATACGACTAGGATACGACATAATAAAAAAATAAAAATTATTAATTATAAATATTATGTATTTTATAAAATTTATTAAATTAAATTAAATTAAAATATTTTATTATATATAATAAATATATATTATTTATTTTATAAAATAAAAATATTTTATTTTATTTTATAAGATAATATTTATATTTATTTTATTTTATAAAATAATATTTTATAATTATATTATATAAAAATATATATTTTTTATTTTATTTTATAAAAATATTTTATTTTATACCCCTGCCTCTCCCCTCAATCACGCCCGCCCACCCCTCTCCCCTCAATCACACCCGCCCGCCCCTGCCTCTCCCCTCAAATCGCGCCCGCTCTAGACTCTCCCTCAAATCGGGCCCGCCCCCTGCTAGTGGCCAACGTTGGCCACCGACGTCGTCGGACGTCGGGCCCTAAAGACGTGGATACGGCTACCGACACAACCATCCGATACGCCACGTGGCGTATCGGACACGTATCCGTGCCGTGTCCAGGTGTCGGACACGTGGACACGTCTGTAGGGAGCCGTGTCCGTGCTTCCTTGATGAGCATAGCAAAGCAGACTGTCATATTTTAGTTGGGATCCAATAATTACATAAAGAAAATCTACTATAAGATTTTATATTTTTCTTAGAAATAAAATGACTCATAAAAAGTAAGAGCTAGATTCCTATTTGTAAATTTAGTGTAGAGACAATACATAACTATGACATTGATTACTTTAAAATTATAATGAATTAGTCACTTCTTAGAAAAGCTCAAATTACTAGATTAGAGACTAGATGCTTTATCATGATAATCAAAAAACCATGCACATCATTACCAATAAGGTATTCTATGAGCGTGTACACTGTGTATGACACTTACCCATACCTTAGGTGGATTAGTCACAAATCATATTATTTCCACAATTCCCTTCCCGCCACCCCCAAAAATTATAAATATTATATTTAATTATTTTATGTTAGAATTTTGAATTATTATGATAATGTAAAATGCTAATGATTAATTTTTATATTTGACATATTTTATTTGATTGTATTTCATTAATAAATAAAAATTATATAATAAAAATTTAGTAAAAATATATAATTATTATATATTAGATTGAAAGTATCTCACAAAATAAAACTTGCACCTTAATTATGTCTTGTGTCTCGTGTCTTAAGGCCCTATGATTTTATCAACTAAAAAAGAGTATAACTACGCATTTATTGAAACTACAAACCTTAGTTTGAGTACGCCATAAATAGGCACCCTAAATAAGTGAAAGTCATACACTTTATACAAATCTTTAAACAGACATAACAATAAAGTATGTCTTTCACTTCCAACATCAACCAAATTAATTCTAGAGGCGATATCATATTCACTCTTACAATCAATAAAAATCATATATAAATACTTGTTCTCTTTATATTTTTTTATAACTTACCTACCACAAAAAGATGACTTCAAAGATAACCCTTTATCTTTCAATGATTCAAAATGTGATAAATATTGCTTTTTCTATGATAAATCAGCACCACAATATTATGTTTCCAGATGTATATTTTAACAATAAAGTATATCATAATGCTATATGGACATAACATAATTCAAATCTTTAATTTTTAGTTCTCCCTTAAGCTAGTAAGAAAATATAAGTATGGTAAAAAACCTTAAACACAAAAAATCAAAAAATCATATATAATGTACAAATAGACAACCCTTTCAATCATATAGAACTTTAATTGGAAAAACTAACATATTGGATACATTCATCTAAAAATTAGACAGATAAAAAATATAAAAAAAAAAAATGAAACCATAAATCATAATATTCCCTCAAGTTTAGATATGTTCAAGCCATTACCAATGTACAGGATCTCATAAGAACTTAAAAGTTGAATATGTTAAGTCACGGTCACTACTGAGATGATTGACCAGTATGAAAATTTATCATATACATCTACACTATGATTGATAATGGAGTAATTGGAGAAGGGTAAAAATTAAAAAATAAAAAAAACAATCCCTCAAGCCAGTGTATAAACGTTCAAGTCATCAAACTAAAAAAAAAACTGAGGTAACTTTAAAACCTTCATGAAAACATCAAATGACTAATATACTACACACCATAAACTATAACAATAATCTTAAATCTTTTCACTAAGAAAAAAATAATTCACCTATATATACGTTGTCTACTAAAAAAATACTAAATTAGAGATTATATATCATACTACCTGACTATGATCATAGAACATAATATAAGAAATAAATGACTACATGATATTAATAAGATGTATGATCTAAAGTATCTCATAAGTAATTATCATTATTATTTTGGACTCTAACTGTGCACTAAACTTTGAAACTCTAATTTATCTTTTATTTTTTTATGAGTTAAAATTATCTCCAAAAAAAAATGTGAAACCCTACAGATTATTTCATTTCGATACAAGTAGATTCTCAATTGAAATTTGAAAAATTGACCAACCGAAGATGTTCATCATCAATGAAATAGATATAAGAGATCAAATGTCATCTTCAGAAACCTCAGCATGCAAAGAATTCAGACCAAGTAAACATATTATGTATAATCTAAGAAATAATTAATTATATAGACTGCATAAACTAAATCTAATCTAATAATAATTAAAAAATTAATCTTTACTATAATTCTTTTGCACATTATAAAGTCAACAAAAAACTTACATCAAGAAAAAATTAATATTTGACTCAAAATGAGTATCATTTGAAAGATAAATGCCGAAGATAACTTTTATAAAAATATTTACTATATATATCCTGTGACAATACACTATCTTTCCTAGAATAGGCTACTTATATTCCAAGAAAAATAATTTAGCCTATCAAAATTTTCTACTAAAACAGTGACTGAAAATACTTATTAAATTGAATAATTCTTAATTTATGATTTTTTATAACAAGAATGTTATTAACATACATAATTAGAAAAATAAATCTACCATATTAACTCCTAAAAAATAAAAAAAAAATTAATATACTTGTATAAACCAGTATATTATTATAAATTTTACAAACTAAGCTCTAAGTGTTTATTTTAGACCAAACAATATCATCAACAATCTATAAACTCGATATGACTGTGCTACTCAAAATATGAAACAAAATATTTTTCACATCTAATTGAAATATCATTAATTGGTAAGAAACTACCAATGATATAATAATCCATACTAACTAAGATCATCTTAACAAATAGAAAGAAAATATCTTAATAATCTACATCAAATATCTAAATCAATCCCATCAGAACAAGTTAGTACTTAAATTTTCCTATATGTAATAGAGTAAACTGGTAGGATTACATCAACAATATATTCAATACCTAAACTTATAAGAACATCTAAAAGAGCACAACTTAAAAGACAAATATTTACAAGAATATCAATTATATATTAACATAAATAATCAATAAAATTATTATATCTTTAGGATTCATCCAAAAAAATAAATAAAAAAACCAATAATATATATGTATAACCTCGAAACATTAAGACCTTAGTTTTTTCAGCATCTCAATATATAATTAATTAATATTTTAAAATATATAAAATAAAATAACATAAAAAAATAAAAAATAAAATTTTAAAAAACATTTTAAAGACATACCTTCACTATAAATATAATTAATAAATATTTTATAAATTATTATATATTAAAAATAAAATAAAATGATATAAAATATTTTAATAAATATTTTATAATATATTAAATTTTAATAAATTTAAAATAATTATATCATTATAAAATTAAAAATATAAATTTATTTTTTCATTAACAAATAATATGAAATATTTTATAATTAATAGTATTTATTAATTTGATAATTTTATCAAATTATCAAATTAAAATACTATTTTAAATTTTAATAAATTTAAAATTGAAATTTATTAAATTCTCTCCTTTTTAATATAATTATATCATTTTAAAGTCATTATACGAATGCCTCGCAATGAGACACGTGACAAGGCATTAAAAAAATATTTTTTAAAACATTGGTTAAAAGCAAAATACATTTCCATTCGAACTTATCTTCACAGTGAAAACTCATATTTAACTAACACACCTTCTTGAATATCATAATACTAGGTATTCTAGTACCATAAAAAATTAATAAAATAAATAAAAATAGAAAGACAAAAACATGACAAAACCTAATTCCTCAGGAGGCTCGTCTATAATCTCAAAAGACTAGGATGGTCTTTCTTTCTCCTGACATAAATTTTAAGTCCTTATGGAGATTAAATCTCCTAATTATTAACTCAATATGAGTCTATACTAATGATAATTTATTAGCTACCACATCATTTGGGTCTAAATGAGATCTCATTACTTGAGAAATCTAACACTCTTGAAACTCAATATGATTAGAGATTATTAGCAAGTATAATGACTCCATTAGAATAGCACCATGTTGAATACCAATATATTGAAATATATCTAATAAATAATTTTATACTAATTAATGATATAAGTAGGGCTATTGTGAACATAAGAGTATATCAGATCTCCATTAGAGTAACATTATAATGAATACCAATATCCTTCTCTAATTAACGATTACATCTCTACAAGATTCTCAAACATCTGCGTATATTAAATCGAATAAGTTTATACTCAAGCTAGAATGAAGTTTATTATAGGAAGCCATGGACTATGGTACATTTCCCTAGATGACATACCTCAAACCATATGATCAAATATTCTTAAGACAATAATTAATTATTCTCAGCTCAGCTAATGATGAGTTACCATATTGAAAACACACAAGTAACAAGTCTAAAAGACTCATACATCTAGAAGATCTTATAGTAAAAGAGAGAATACACAATTCTATCTACTCAATCTCAAATGAATTATTCCTCATAGTCTACTAATTATGGAAATAAACATTAGAGAAAATAAAAATAAAGTCAAAATTAAATAATAAACATGATGCGAGAAAGTAACAAGAATGAGTTGAACAATACTATATCCAATTATTTTGATAATCCATAAGTCTGACGTGAAAATAAAAATAAAACACTCAGTAATATTCAAAAAGAAAGGAAGAATATGATATTATCTTACAAATGAGATTATATATTCTTATCTAGTATGTAATATGTATCATGATTGATAAACTTAAAGTAGACACCTAAATAATTCCTATAGTTAGCTTGTCTCTCTCACTACTGCATAATATTTTTGGCATTGTCCCCGAAAATAATATTTAGCTACTATTTCTACTCTTTGATATCCTTCTACGATAAGTATATTGGAGTGTGACTCTTCTCTATCTACCTTTACTATGATAATCCATACTCTTCTCCATTCATTATTATGATATATTTATAAAATAATACCAACCATCTACCTCTAGCTTTTTTAAATCTACTTCGACATTGCTACCTTTGATAAATATATGATATTAGTTGTATACATTGATTATTTTCTGATTATAATAGATAATCAAGTTGAGTATATTATTTTTATAAATTGAGTTTCAGGTAATAGACTTGCAAGGTATTATCACCAAGGAGGTATGACCTTTCTTTCTTAGAGGAGATAGATATACTTAAAATCTTTTATCTAACTTTGATATGTTAGGATACGCATCTGCTGACTTATTAGTTAATCCAAGTATAAACTTATCTATAAATATTAATTTGCTAGTTAATTTTATAAAATATAAAAAAGATCATAGAAAAATTAAATTATTTAACAGTATCTAGACCAAATATTATTGATGATGTCTACATACTTAGTAATTTTTTAGATTCTCATAAATTAATTCATACGAATATAGTACATAGGATTCTTGGGCACTTGAAGAAAGTTACAGGTCATGAGATTTGTTTAGAGATCGTGTGTATAACTATATAGAGATCTCTACATATTCTAGTTGGACTCATACGATTATAGAGAAAAGATCTATCATAGATTTTTATATTTTTTTTCTAGATAATCTCTTTTACTTACAAAACAAGAAGTAAATAGTTATATAGAGATTCGATACAAAGACAAATTATACAATAATAATATCACCTACTCATAAGCTCCAATGGACTAGTTTATTATTGGAGAAACTTTACCTACCAATTTAAAAATCAATGATACTTGATTATGATAGCCAGAAAATTTGACATATTACTTATAATCCAATATTTTATGAAATAATAAAATATATTGAGATTGATTATTACTTTATTTAGAAGAAAATTCAAACAATTTAATTATTACAGCTTGAAGGGAGGTTAAGATTTTATTTAACCTTTTATTTTATTTGTTATTTTTTTATTGTATGGAATCATTTGACTTATGGGTCACCTCAAACCACACAACACACACATATATCTCCTTGAAAATGCTAATCCTAACTCTAACAAGCTACTACTGAACAAATATAAACTATAATAATGAAAATATTGCTACACCAAATCAAGGCAATAACCACTTGGCAAAATTGTATGACATTAACACCCATTTACATGAATGGAGAAGAATCAAACTAAGAAAAAAGACCTACCTAGCTTCCATTTGTTGAAATTCTTTGGACAAAGTCCTCTTCAGATAATTACAATCAGAAAATCCACCAACCAGAGCTAACTCTTTCACTGTCTGCATTGTTTCCCTGAACGGCACACCATAAGTTGATGACCAGGCAAATAAAGTTGAAATATATGCTTAAACTTAATATTGCAAGGACATATAAAGATTGCATATTCTAATCACCATTCTCATCTAAGGAAGTTTGAAATTTTGCTGCCACGTGTAAGCAGCAACGTGACTGATGATAGTCTTGACAGAAATTTCACAAAAAAGGGCAGAACCCAAGCTACGAATAGATTTTAACAATGCCTTGACAGAACCATGAAATAATCATGTCATGAGAACACAACACAACCAGAAAAATGCCTAAAACACAGCTTCTGCATGATTGTCCAGCAGCAATAATTAAATCCATTCAGTGCATTACTAAAGATTTAGTTAATTCAGCAACTCAAATCTCTGAAAATGGAATTGCCCATTCCAACTCTTCCAACTACTGTAAAAATAAACTATAAACTTAGTGTGAAATGAAAAGCTCAAAAATCAAAAAATCATCCAACAAAAATATTTAAAAATTGCCCATGGCTAGGATTTGGGGAGCCCACATGCTGAGTACTCTAATCCACTATAATCAAAATCATACAATTCATGATTCAGGGGGTAAATGATCCGACTCTTTAAAAAAATTAAAAATATGTATAAATTGAAGACTGAATCACAAATTAATTCATATAAATTGATTTAATACAAATTTTTATGGGATCAAGATCATCAAAAAATCACAAAAATAAAAACTAAAATATAAAAAAAAATTATCCACTGTAAGAATTAATTAACGTGGATAAAAGTAACTTTAACCTTTGATATTACAGATTTAACGGGAAAAATAATAAAATACCTAAAAAATCGCAAAAAAAAAATTAAAATACCAAAAAAATTATCAGCCGTAGAAAATAAGAATGAATTAACATAAAAAAAAAGTCAAAAAAAATTAATTCTCGATTCTCAATTCACTAATCAAGTATTCTGATTCTCGATTTGATTCTTTATTTAATAATTATGCTCTAATCCATCAAATGAAATATCCAAAAAACAATAAAAATACAAAATAAATAAACATAAAAACTATAATATCACCATTCAAGTTGGTTTATAAATAAGCAAAATACCAAACAGAAAAAAAAAAAAATTAAGATATCTTCAAGAACTTCTTAAAGAAATTAATTGACTGATATGCCATTGGAACATATGCTATAATAATAATAATAATAATCTCATTATATATATTCTCTCTAAGATAAGAGAAATTCACTTTATAAGTTTCATTAACTAGTAACACATTATTGAAGAATATACATTTTATTATCTAATTATTACAGAAGAAAATAATTGGAAAAATAAAATATTTCATTATCCAATCTCTTCATAAAGCATCCGATTCAAAAAATTTCACAAATAAAAATCATCATCATTCTAAAGTCTAGACTATGTCTATATATTTTATCTCAAAATAAGCACATATTTCTTACATTTTCAAGAAACAAGATTATCTTCATTAAAAATACAAACTTAAAATTAATCACATCTAGGGACAAGCTGAAAATCAACTTGAATCTGAATATCTAGCCAACTATATCTACTCATTATCACTAAAAATTAGTTTCATACAACTTAACATACAAAGAACTACATCTAGATAAACTTGTTATGAAATTAATTAAATAAATTATATTAGACAAGAAATCAATATATGAGTTAATATAACATGAATATCAACTACAAAACCCATGCATAAGAGTACAATACATCTTATAGAGTAGACCACCATCCCAAAAAAACAAATGAATCTTTAAGTTTTTTAGTTTGGAACCATGTTCAAAGTACTCATCCAGTTGTATGATTTTTAACTCATCGTCACCCTTAATAAAGATGTCAAAAATATTCTCAACTACAATTGAATGTACTTATTTTAATTCATACAATATTTTTTATAATCTACAAAATGAGTCTGACTATATTATTTCAAACCCTAGTGACTGCTTCATACACATATCTTCCTTAAGGTCACACAATGATCAAAAATATTCTTCACGAATTATTAGTATATCATTCATCTGTGAAAAATTATCAGTGACACAAGAATACATACCATGATCATCTTAGATAAAAAAAAAATATCCTGATAACACATACCAAATATCTTAGTGAACTTACTCGCAATAAATTTCATCTTAAGATAATCTATTTTTCATTTGGACTGATATTCACAATAAATATCCATGTGCAACCAACAACAAACCTCAAAAATCAATATATTAACTCCTATGTCTCGTTGATGTTGAGCAAATTTATTTCTTCTAATATGAAATGCCACCATCCTGAATGAGATAATACTACTGAAAAAGACATAATTATCATATTACCATTAAAATAAGTAATAAAAGAGACAAAAAATGAAGAACACATGAGTACGAAAATATATATGAAATAGAATACTAAGTATAACTCATATATTTCTTTGAAAAAACAATTAGATATGTTTGTTGCATAATCATCTCGCTTCTCGAAAGCCAGTTGCGATAAGGGTGGTGCATGGTGGATGTAGATGCTACTTTAAACGGCTTGAAAAACTTAAGCACATGATAGTGATAGCAAACACACATTGATTGTACATGACATTGATGATGTAGGAGAACCACAAACACCTTACAAAATTGTTGGCTTCGATGAGGGCAAAAAAATGTTTTGCAATAATGAAAGTGATTGATACTCAATAAAGATGGTTGGTACCATTAGAGATGGCTAGTGTCGGTGTGGCACAATTGTGATTGACACTGCCTTAGAATAGTTGGCGTAGATAGTGGAAACCCTAATTTTCAATTAGGATTCAAAACTCCGATACCATGTAAAATATAAAACTCAATATTTACTTAGTAATAAAATACACAAGGGGCCACCTATAAATAGCCTCTAACACTTAGCAACTTAAATAAATCAAGTTAGCAACAACAGATCTATTTCTGATTGAATTGGATAACCGACAAGTCATGAACCTAAAAAAAATTGTCTTTCTTTTAATTTAGAAGTAATAAAAAATTAATTTTATAGTAGTTAAATTTATAATTATTAAATTAAGATTTGAATCGAGAATTGAAATATTTGATTTGTGAATCGAGAATCAAATCGAATCATGAATTAATTTTTTGTGACCTTTTCCACGTTAATTAATTATTATTTTCTAGAATTGATAATTTTTTTTTGTATTTTAATTTTTATTTTTGTGATTTTTTTGCTATTTTGTTGTTTTTTCATGTTAAATTTGTAATGACAAAGATTGAAGTTACTTTTTTCTACGTTAATTAATTCATTCAATTGATAATTTTTTTTGATATGTTAATTTTTATTTTTATGTCTTTTTAAAGATATTGGTCACTTGAGAATCGGCATTAAATCGATTCATGTGAATCGATATGCGATTTAGCGATTCAATCTTTGATTCATACATATTTTTAATTCTTTTAAAGAGTCAGATCGTTTATCTTTTGAATCGTGAATCAAATCATAAATCAAATCATCATTCATACGATTTTGATAACAATATCAATCCATTATTTAAGTTTAGACCCAATTAAGTCTTATTACCATCCTGATGATGTATGTGTACACTCTCTAAGCTCAATTATCAATTTATGCTACCTTTTCTAAGAATGCAACAAAAACAATTATAACTTCGATGTCAAAATTTCCTATTTCTACTATTGGTAAATATGGCAACACATACAATACTCACCAATCAACTTCAATATCATAATCACCATCACCCAAGCTGAGCAACTGCCTAACTGGGTCTTGATCATACAAGGATTTCAAGAACACAGCTACAAGCTCACTGTGAAAATCCAACACAAACTATAAAATGCATCAAACCCACCACAAAAACCACAAGAAATGCCAGAGAGCAACCTATTGTATAGGAGTTGCTGGTCGCTTTGCTCTTGCAACAGAATCTTTATGGACTTGAGAAGCCAACTGAAGAAATTTGAAAACTAGAAAAGCACTAGTATTTGAATCTGAACAAATTATTGAAAAAGAAGCAAACTTTTCATGTGAATGACATTTTTTTTATGATTTGCCCAAACCCATCAAACGACAGTTTCCACATCAGATTAGCAAACATGGGTGGGAACAATTCAGCTAATTAAAAAAAAAGAAAGTTATAGAGCTTAGTTGGGTTGTTACAAAGTTGACTCAAATTCCATTCAGTTAATAAGTTTAAAGGTCAAACCCAACTCAAACATGAACAAGCAATAAAAACTTAGTTGGGCTGTTATGATACCGCATCTATAAGTTGCTCCTAATTTTTCCTTTTCTATTTAAAATTAAAGGATTCCATTAGATTATTATTGAAAGTTTTTATTATCATTTTGTTGTGATTTGGAGTACTTTTAATTTTTATTTTCTACACACACACACACACACACACATGAAATATGTTATATTTTTAAAATAGTTTTTCAAAGTAATAATATTTTTTTTTTGTTTTACCTTCTCTCTCTCTCCCTCTTTCCTCTCTCCTGAAATACAATCTTTTCTGAAAAATGCCAATTCGGTTACAATCTTTGGTGGTGTCGGTGACACAAATTGCTAGTGTTTGGCGGAGGCAATGGTACCACTGTCATTTTGTTTAGATAAAAACTCATGTATAATAGGCCTTTTTGGGGTTTGGTTGGTGTTTCATGGCTGTCAAACTTCTGGCAGCATGTTTTTGGTGATCAAGAAGCATCTCTAGCAAACATCAGCATCTCATAGTGGCTACCATGGAAGCGCCAATGCAAAATTCCTTTGATAGTGCGTGCGCACGTGTCTTTTTAAATGCTCGTAACCATTATTTATGCAAGTGTTATGAATTTTTCTCGGTAAAAGATAGGAACACAACTGAAATTAGTGGAGACCACTTATAATAACTTAGTAAAAATTGAGAATATACACATACTCCTGGTAGACTATTTAGGTGTAGGTATAATTTGTGACCCAATATTATGCATGTCACCTTTTGGAAAACCCACCTCAGATGAAAACTAATAAGTGAAAGATAGTTAACATATAATTACTAGTATACTTATGATGTTAGATTGATTTCAACTTGTCCAATGTGCTTGGTTCCTATGACACTAATAAGAGGATATAGGATTTGATCGCTTAAATATATTCTTCAAAGATAATTTATTTATAATATGATAATACTCAATTGCTAATGAGCAAATTGACTAACCAGAACGAGATGACTCATCATGTGACTTTGGCATAGATGAAAAAAAGATCATCTGTGTGATATTGTATTGACATATCATACTGCATGGAGGAAATTTAGTAATTAGATCTATGATATTCTTTACATACATGCCTTGTAAAATTAATATTTCATTTTACGAATACAAATTCTTAGCGAGAAGGCAATTCCACTTCTTTCAGATATTTATGTCTACACCTAAAGGAGCATGATAAATATGACCAGTCATACACTATATTGTCTTTATCACATAGTAGGAGTGAGAGAGCTAATAAAAGCATTCCAAGAGAAAGAAATGTGGTAGTGATGTTTTCTTTCTGTGAAAGATATAGACATAGTTATGAGATATATTTAAAGGTCATACAACAAATTACATAAGAGACACTTACAACAACCGCCCATTCTAATCACCACCTCACACAAAATTTTTGAATCATAGATTTGATAGTGAATATTCATGAGACAAGTAATCTTACTCTTTTTTACTTATTTTATAACATCTAGAATTTTGAATATTTTCATGACTAATGTCACTTTTTATAAACTTTTTTCTTTTTATGCATATTTTATATGTAGTATTTTTTTCATCATAATTTATTATTTATCAGTTACTTTACGAAATAATAAGATAATGATATTTTTTTTTTCTTTTTCTCTAATGATTATATGCAATGCAGGATTGGCATACCATAGAAATAACTTCCCCGATGATTGAGCAAGGTAGATTGTATTTCCTTTCCACTAATAAGAGCATTTCTAGATAATTATCTAATATTAATTCACCTATGATACAATCTTAACCGAGACAATTAACATTGAGTAAATTAAAAGTTTTAGAGTCAAATATTAGATGAATAATATCTATCAAATATGAGATATATTAATTAAAAAAACATAATCAAATTTTCTATCAAATAGGTCAGAAGGGCATAATGAGGGATCCATTCTATTTGATCCACTTAAAAATTCTAAATGCTGTAGAATATTCACATATGATGATTTAAAATTTTGCAATACTCTTGTTGAACATCATATTCGATATACATAATTATTATTATTTAAGAAAACATCTCAATTTTTTAATATGTAGATTAAATTTTATAAAAAAAATAAAAAACTCATTTTGGATGTATCATTAAGATGATGAGAAATATATTACAATAAAATATTTTTTTATTAATTTTCTTATTTCTTAAAGAAACATGAAATAATTCATCAAATATTCTATAATGATACTCATGCACAGAATAGAATAGCTGAGAGGAATAATTAAATATTAATTGAGAGAATAAGAACACTTCTACTTCATAAAAGAATAGCAAGATATTTCTAGAGATAAATGATATTAATCATTAACTTCATAATTATCCATATATTGTGTTTTATTCTCTCATGTCATATTTCATACCATCTAGTATACCTTAGAGTGATTTCTTTACTCTTTAATGAAAATTTTTGAATTTAATTATTTCATTCAAGATCTTTCTCTAGGAAGTAAGAAGATTACTACACGTCATTAAGTATATCTTTCTTAAGTACTTTAGTACCCAACAAGAACATACGTGTTATTTATCATAAATCAAAAAGATAATTATGAGTGCCAATATGATATTCCATAAAGATAAATATTCCTTTAATGACTAGATCCAAGAGATCACATATTTAGATATTATAATTATAGGTTCACTTCAATGTTCAATTGTTACTCCCCGCAAAAAAGTAACTTTGAGAAAGTGGTGACACCTCTTATAGGGCAATGCACTAAGGAGAAAGACCGAATATGAGAAGACACAAAGTGTGAGTCTCCTTAAGAGGGGAGAAGAAGGTTGGGAGACTAGATGATCCCAACTTAAAGTTATTTAGTAGATGGATACTTCCATAATCTTTTCCTAACGAGTCTTCAATTGCATCAACTGATCCAATTCAGAATAATATTTTTGATATTGTAACTGCACTAAAAAAAAATCAAAAAAATATTCTACTCAATACCCATTATCTTGAGAACTCTCATACTTTTATTTTGGTATTATATATTCTAATTTTTTATTCTCCCTCAAAAACTAGATTTCAAACACTTTTTTGAGACACTTAAGTTATTTAGGATAGAGACATACTATATTTGATAAACCAAACGCTATAATATCTAATCATACTTGAGATCTCATTCTGAAACCTTTAGTAAACTAGTAGTATGTTGTAAATAGGCATAAATGATGAAGACAAAGTCCGAATAAAAGATTGATCGGCTTAAGACTAGTTTGATGGCAAAAAAATTTACATAGACTTATGGTATTAACTATTATAATTATTTTTTCTCTGACTAAAATAGCAACTACTTGATCAATATTTTTTATTACTACATTTCACAAAAGAATTGTATATTAATTAGATATAAGAAGGTTTTTTTTAATGGTGATTTAGAGCAAAAAATATTTATACAATAACTACTATGATTGACTATTATCGAAAGCTTAGGCATGATATGTAGATTATAGGTCTTTTATGGTGAAAAGTAATTTCGAACATGTTTTAACAAATTTTCTTGGGCATTTATCACTTTTGAGCTTAGAAAATGCATGTTAATCTTAATTGTTACTTGTTAGACTATTCTTTTTTTTCCTAATGTAGATTAAAATACAAGTAAATAAAATTAGTAGTATATCAAAGATATTATAATTAGTTATATATCTCAACTAAAAGTATTTCAATATGCAAAATTTTAGATAAAAGATTCGAGAGATCTTATTTATTTTTTGAATATTAAAATTTGATATTCAAGAGATATTACATTTCTTTGTTCGATGAGAAATATTTTAGATATTTTATATGACCTCAATATATCAAGATATGCATCGATCAATACACCACTTAATTCAAATATAAACTTTTCTACACATATTGGTTCATCAAGCAATTCCATTAATTATAAAAGAATAGCATGAAAACTAATCTATCAAACAATAACTATGCTAAATATCATTTATATTGTTAATATAAATAATCATTTCTAGATTTTCCTAAATAAATTCACATAGACGCAATACTCAAGATACTCAATTATGCAAAAGAAAATTTAGGATATAAGATTTTATTTAGAGATAATAGACATATCCGAATAAAGATAAATTTAGATTCCATTTAAGCTCCTGCGATGATATAGAGAGCTAACACAATTTTTTGCAATTTTTTATAAATAATCTAGTCGCCTGAAAAAGTAAAAAATATACAATTATTTTCCAATCTAATATAAAGATTAAACACATTACTATGATATCGATTACTTGTGAGCTATAATGATTCAGTTACTTCTTAGAAAAAATTTGCCTGTCTATTTATAGACTAATTATACTTTATTATGATAATCAGATAATCCAAAACATTGTAGCTAACTTGATGTTTCACGAATGAATAAAACATATTAAATTTGATTACCACTTAATTCGAGAGAATATCCAAAATGATTTGATTACCACTCAATTCAAGAGAATACCCAAAATGATTTGATTACCACTGCATACGTACCTACCAATGATCATATAACAAACATCATCATGAAGACTCTTAGAAAACTACATGTTATTTTTCTTTTCTTTAAGCTGAGTGCTTATGACATATACGTTACAACTTGAGAATGGATGTTGAGGTTTGATATATTTTTATTATTATTTTTCATTAGTTGAGAGTACCCAATATGTGAGTTATCCCAAATAACACATATATGATTTATGTTATATTCTAAAAATAATTTTTCAAACTAAGACATATTTTTCTATTTTTTTTCTTTTTTCCAACCTATCTCCTCTCCCATTGACACAATTTTTTTTTCAAAAAACACTACAGCCATAAAGCATAATTTGGCCACAATAATTTTTATGAATTTCTTTGCGTTTAGTTTAACAAGGTATCAAAAAAATAATTTTTAAAAATAGAATATTATAAACCACACATAGTGTAGTATAAGTGTGTTGGTCAGCACATGCATCAAGCCATAAATATTTCCTATGTAGTGAGCAATAGGCATGTACAATATTTATAGTGGACATGTGCTATAGTGTAGTATGTGTGAGTGGTGTGTGTAAGTGGTGCACACAACAATAGACATGGACAATGTGAATAATGAAGTATAGAAGGTGGCACATTGTATCGACATAATGCGGAGTGTGTATAGTGAATACACGTGGGCAATGTGTGCACATTTTGCATGTCGCCTGGTGCAAAGAAGGTGCAATACTGAATATAAACAAGAAAAACAAAAAAAGAAAGAGCAATATAGAGTGCAAAAATGTGATAGTATCCATTGTTGTAGTTTGTGAACATAGTGTGAAGTTATTCATTTTAATACTTATGAGAGGTAGATGGCTATAGAAATTCATGTGATTTTTTAGTCAATGAAAGCTTGACCACCTACTAAAAGAGCTTCCTAGTTATGAGATAAAAAAGGTTTGATTACAATTTGATCGTCTAATTCTTCATCTATATAACATGCAAGATATTATGAGACCTCGCAATACTATTGTCCTCATTCTAGACTACACAAATATATGATATAGTTTCTCAAGTATTAAAGGAGCCTAAAAGGCTAATGCAAGTAACCACAAAATTTACTCGATTAACACAACTAGCTACATAATTTTTTAAGATATTCCTAGCAGAGGCCTCGCAATATCATGAGACCTCAAAATATTATGAGGCCTTGCAATATTATTGTACTCATTCTTGCCATTGTTTTTTTGTATTGATTACCCAACAATTGTAGGCAACTTCATAGTCAGACCACATTTTTTCCACCATATCAAAAATCTTTCATTAAACAATTAAATATATACAAAATAAACAAAGATCCACTAGAGAGACATCATATGAGCATCAATCATAATAGAGGCAGAGACAAGAAATTCTCAATACAACATACACATATTTGAGAAGGCATATTGTTGGTTAGATGTACATATTCAAGGTGAAGATTGATTCTTATTTATAGGCGAGAAGCTAGATCACCTAAAAATAAGGCTTGTTGCATGAAGACTTACTCAAATATATAGAGTTGATTACAAGAACTCTCTCTCTCTAATGGCCAAGATTATCTCAATATGATTACTTATATCATTGACAATATCTCCAATCAAATGTGAGGAATATCTTTATTTATAATTAACTTGAGGATGCATACATAGAGCAACCACTTGATTTTGAGTAGTGATGAAAAAATCATACTTAAATTTGAAGATTATGAAATATATTGTACGACCTAAAGTAATCACTGAAAACTCTATGAGGTTTTTACTAGTAGCTTTTGGTTTACATACACGTATTTCAAGTTACACTTTATTTTTTAGGAAGAGCCTCATAACAAATTTATTTTACTAATTATGTATGTGCATCACATCCTTTTTATGATTGATAAAAAATAAGAAATTATCTAATTAAAAGGTAATTTTTAATTATAATTTCAAATAAATTATCTTAGTAGAATCAAATATTTTCATATGATAAAAATAACTTACAATATGAAAAATATTATGTTGTCACAATAAAAATATATAATTGATATATTCATAGATATTAATTTTTTGGCTTACACTTTAATAAATACTTCAATTGAGTCGAATACTGATTTCTTATTTGATACGACTCATCTAGTTGACTTGAGTACATGTAAGAGAATCACATAAGAGTTGAGAAATGAATTATACTGACAACATAAGTTATATTTAGTTTGGTAATAATTAGATAATTAATCATTTTTTAAATTCTTTATGACATAATCACCTAGATACAATTAGATATGTAAAGAAATATATTAACTTGAGCATTACTTTAAATGATCAAGAGTACATCCAATTAGCTGACTTGTTAAATTCTAGTAGGACACCAACATAAGCAAAGAAAAAATATATTACAAGATATTATTTTTTTTTTTTGAAGGCAATCTTGTGTCCTAAAAAAATAAGAGATAAAATGTGATCTCATGATCAAATATAGAGAGAAAATTCAGGATGATGACTATAATTATTTGAGAGAGATTTTAGATTACACACCTTTTGATAAGAAC
Source organism: Sapria himalayana (assembly GCA_029783825.1). Taxonomy (NCBI): domain Eukaryota; kingdom Viridiplantae; phylum Streptophyta; class Magnoliopsida; order Malpighiales; family Rafflesiaceae; genus Sapria; species Sapria himalayana. The sequence goes on along the minus strand of JAREIK010001333.1, from coordinate 1,157,007 downwards.
GAGTACCCAATTAGTACTTCTACTATTTTTTATTATGATAGTTAAACAATCAGTCATAAATCTTTCAATCTAATATTTCACAAGCGAACAAAATATTTGAAGGTTGATTAATTCTTTCTAAAAGAAAAAATCCAAGATAAAATCATGATTATATTGTATATTTTTACGGCGAATTAACCAGCAAATATATTTACAAAGATCTTGAAGATATCATAACTCATTTCTCTTTCTTCTAAACTTAGTGTATTAGATATTTACTGAATAGTTTCTTAATAAGAGAGTTGTGGTTTTATTTCTTTTTTATTTATTTATATATTTTATCCCGGAACTAACATGATGGCCGACCAAAATTTGTTCTTTTCTATTCACAAATTTAAGAATTCATTTGATTAATGTTGTGACTTTCTATTATTATTTTCTATGAATTTTTCACTATCTATTTTAATATAATTCTTATAAGTTTAATTTAAACAAGCTTATATTCTCAAGTTGTATGTATCAGTTAATTGATCACTTGAAACACAGGACGTGCCGGGCTCCTAAAATGCCGACCCAACCCAACACACCCGATGCATACACGATTGGCTATTGGTCAAATGGGTTGTGCTAGGATGCCACAAATATGAGGCGTGTTAACCCTAGTTCAACCCATTCAATACCTCAGCAGCTGTGTTGCACGGATACGGCTAGGGAGTGCCGTGTCCACGTGTCCGACACGTGGACACGGGTCAGACACGGGTCGGATACGTGTCCGACCCGCCACGTGGCGTATCGGACACAAATCCGTATGCGATACGCCACATGGCGTATCGGATACGCGTCGGAGACGTATCCGACGAGTTTTTCAGAAACAATCGTTTACCTCCAGACGCGTCGTTTACCTACTGACGCGTCGTTAGAGGGTTTCGGGAGGGGGTTTCGGAAAATCGGGCGGAGGGGAGGGGGTTTCGGGGAGGGGGGGTTTCGGGGGGGGGGGGTTTCGAGAGGGATTTTCGGGAGTGATTTTCGGGAGGGGGGTGGAGGGGATTTCGGGAGGGATTTTCAGGAGGGGGTTTCGGGAGGGATTTTCAGGAAGGGGGAAAAAAGGTTCTGGACAGGGGAGGGAGGAGGGGAGAGAGGATGTTAGAGGTTTAAATTTTTTTTAAATTAATTTAAAAAATAGAATTTTAAATTATTTTAAAATACCGTATCTTATATTATTTTAAAATACTGTATTTTAAATTATTTTAAAATACTATATTTAAAATATATGTTAGAGAGAGTTAGAAGCTGTAACGGGAGGAAGCAGGGGTTAGAGGGCTTAAATATATTTTTTTTATATTTTAATTATTATTGTTTGTTTAATATATATACAAAATATAATAAACAAATAATTTATTTTAATTTTATTTAAGCCCTCTAAATTTCTATTTATCAAAATATCTTAGTATTTTTTTTATTTATCTAAATTTCTGTTAATGGATAATATTTATATTTAATTTTTTTTTCATGTCGTGTCCTAGCCGTATCAGTATCCTAGTTTTTTAAATTTTCGTGTCCCCGTATCCTGCCGTGTTGTATCCCCGTGTCCGTATCCGTGTCCGTGCAACATAGCTCAGCAGTATACACATCCTTAAAAACCAGCATTAATCTGATGGGCATGAGCATCCAACTAACATTCTTCAGTGGGCTTCAAAAATATGTCTTGTTTAACAAATCAAATGCATTAACATTCTCAACTTTTAGGATCCCTCTGATCACTTTAAAATTCGCAAAAAAAAAAAAAAAAAAACAAGTGCACGAATTCCTTTGAAATTTCAGGATCTACGACACCACATGTAGAAAACTACAACAGAAATCTCAACTAAATGTAAAAACTTGAAGCAAATCATTGTCTTTAATCATAATACCTGTTTCTCCACAGAAGACAAGACCATCTTAAACCTTTCCACTTGCACTTGCATCATGCCAGATTTTTCTGCTGCTCTTCCAATAAGCATTTCATCCAAACCAATAATCTGGAATCGTGCACGCCACTTTGATAGTCCTCTGAGTTCTCCAATCCTAAATCCAATAATTTCTACGGCAGGCTGGGAAATGAACAGCCGACTCTTAGTTATCATTCAAGCTCCTTAATATGTCAATGAAATAAAATAAAACCATTTTTAATCACAAGGAGTAAACAAAACAAAACATCATGATTGAATTAACCTCAAGCAAAAATGGAAGCTGATACAAATACATATATAGAGATCAAATATCGTAAATGTCATATCTGGATATTTGTAGCAAAAATGGACTCGTATTCAGAAATCAACTCACTCTGATACATTACGATATTTAGAGATCATGTAGGAAGATCATATATAATGACCTAAAATAATTTATTATTTTTGTTAATGATTATGCTGCAAATACATGCTTATTGATTTCTAAAAAAAGTCTCAAATTATAATTATATTTATAAAATTTTTTTAAAGAAAGAAAATTCAATTTTAAGAGATTGTGATAATGATTCATGTCAGATGAGCAAGAACATTTTTATTAAAGAATAAAAATTCATCTCAGGGCGATAGGTATTGAGTTCAATACACATTAGACAGAGCTTCTTCAATTTATAGGAATAAGATTATTGAGATATTAACCTCTCATAGATTCCACGCTGAGCCAAAATTTTATGAAAATTGTGATTTATCTTTATTAATAATTTAATTTTATTAAGACATCAAAATATTGAGAATTTATAATATCTTAAATGAAAATTCTTATTAATTTTCTTAATTTTTTTTTTCAGCATTAAATGATTCAGTAGGTATCATATGCTAGTATTACCATATAGAAGGAAAAGCTGAAAAAAATATCAATATTTAATTAAAATTGTTAGGACACCTTTAATATATAAGAGTTGCTAGATATTTTTTAAAAAAATAATATTAATCAAATATTATCTCTTATTTTCTTATATTATATTCAATATCATCTTACATATTTAAAAGAGAATAAAATTATTAAAGTTGATAGATTAAAAAATACTAAAGATAATTTAGAGAAATTGAATATAAATTACATATAATAATGTAACAACTAAAAAATTAATTGTGCACATGATTTTTAATTAAGTAAAAATTATAAATAATTGATTGAAAAAATATGATTCATATCATAGTTGTGAAAGGCGCGCTTAAGGCACATCTAGGCTCAAGGGACAACCACTCCCCAGCTATAGCGCTTAGCCTTCCAAGGCATGTACCTTACTGAAGAGGCGCACCTTATATACTATAGTTTTTAAAAAAAATATATTTATTCTCAAAATTTATAATTACACATTGAAATTTATATAATTTCATTTATTTTTTTCATCAAAATTTATTTAAATATTAATAACATTTATTTTTTTATCAATAGAATCATATTTAATAAAAATTTATGTGCATCTAAAGTCACAATTCACTTCATAAAAGCCCACGCCTTAGATACGTCTTGCGCCTCAAGGCTCCAAGAACCCTTTGCGCCTTGGTGCGCATTGTGCTTTTTAAAACTATGATTCATACAATCAATCATAAGTAGCTGAGATAGGATTTGAATGATGATATTTAGAAAAGAGATTTTTTTAACATCTACCCAAAATTTGAGTTTAATTATTTTGTTTAATATCACTCTCTATGCAGAAAGAAAATGCACCTCGCTGAATACTAACTAGAGACAAACACCTAGAAGTAATATATGTGCTACTAATTAGAAACAAAAAAAATCACAAAATAAAAATATGAAATTTAGGGACTCGATCCAAGAGAATACTCATTCAAACACCTTTGTGATAGAAGATCATTTTAATGTCGAACTATTATTTTTTGCACAGTACCAATTGCTCTTGCTTATGTCTCTACCTCTATTCTTGATACAACTAGTACAATTTATTTTGAGGAGAATAGTGAGATTTCTACTTGAGTTTATGCAAGGAAGAAAGACCTAATACGAGTGTCTCATTGAACATGAGATATGAGTCTTCACTGAAAAGAAAGATAAGGGTTGAGATACATGATAATCCAATGACCAACCAAAAGGTTACACTAGACGTATACATCCAGAAGAATCCCCAAGTGAGATTATCATTGAGTTACCTGATTTGATTCAGAGTAGTAACATATATCATTCAATTACTCTATAAAATGAACTAAAGATGTATTCTACCCAGTATTCATTGTCAGATATACTCTATTATTCTCATCTTAGAGTTATATATTCTAATTTTTTATCCTCTCTAAATAGCTCAAGGATCTAGTTATCTTTTTCGAGACAATTTGACATTCAGGATAATGACAAATTATGTTGGATGAGATACATGTCATCTTATTCCAAAATCTTCAAGAGAAATAAGTCGGTAGTATGATATAAATAAGTATATACTATAAAGACTAGACCCAAAGGAAAAAGTGAATTGGATAAAGGCAAAGTTGATAGCCATGGAAGTTACACGAACTTATAATATTATTAATGGGATACTCCTTCCTCTATGGCTAAGATGATTACTATTATGATACTATTTTCTATTGTTATATTACATAAACAAATTACATAAGAGAAATATATATTTATGTAACAGCTAGTGAATTTTATTATTCATAAGAGCGCAAGAATAGTATATAGACAACAAAAATCTATTTATGACTAGAAACAATCTCCAATAACATTGTTTAGAAAAGTCTCTTATGTAATTATTATCATTAATCTTAGGAAATACAAATCAAATTATTTCTAAAAAAAGTGGATAATGGGGATAAAATGATGTTAGTAGTGTATTTTGATATAATACTAATTATAAAGGACAAACAACTGAATATAACTTGATTGAAGCTATTATTGTAAATTCAATTTCAGACGAAAAACTTGTCGCATCTTAAATATTTATTAGATAATAAAGTCGAATACTCAAGAAATATGATTCTCTCTTCTAAAATATATTAGATATATAAGAACCATAAAAAACTAAAATATATAATAAAAACTAGACCAGATAATAATTACATAACCAATATAATTAATTGCTTCATGAATTCTCCTAAATAAAACTCATATCTAAAGAGTATATTGCCTCTAAAAAAGAAAAACTATGTCTCCTAAGTATCTTACTGCAATACCCATAAATAATTTAAGATATTTCAATATTTATATAAAACACATACATTTCCTAAGGCCAAAGATGGTGAGCATAGAAGAAACATTGTTATACCATACTCTAATAAATTGTTTCACACCATAAAAAATATTTCACAGTCTAGAAATTATGTTTTTGCTTCAAAGAATAAAAAAAATTAATGATTACAACATAAACACATCTTTCTCAAAATTATAATGAAGGAATACTTTTCTCACAAGCAAGTGAGATATAATCTACATGAAAGATGCAACAAAAAGTAATAGTCTAATATTAACTATTTTGATCACAAGAAAAAAAAAATCTAAATAATTGTTATATATGTAATTTGTTTTAACTTAATAATATGTTTTAATATTTTTATGTAATTGTAGGAAATGAAATATTAAAAGCGGGTCGGTCCATGATCCGACCCGCTTCGGTTAAATGAACCGGCTGTTTATTTTCTGTATAAAAACATTTGTATTTATTTTTCGGGTGGCTGTTTTTGACCCGGTTGAACTATTCATCGTCTCTTCTCCTCTCTCTCTCTCTGCGCGATTTTTCGCGACTGCCGTGCTGCATACTGTAAGACATATATTTTGGTTTTAATCTGTAACGCATAAGCGTTTTCTGGTGGAGGTAGCTAGTCGTACTGAGCGACTAGCGAACCACGTTATTTGCTGTGTTGTTTTTCTACGTTTTGATTCTGTATGAATATTTGTGGATTGGGATATATATATATATTGCTCGTTTCTGTGTTGTTTCTGTGTTTTTCTGTTCTTAATCTCACTACCCGTGGAAACGTGATTACCCAACAATAATCAATATTTTAAGTCTATATAAATTACTTGGCTATTAATATGATCTTTAGCAGATTAACATTTCCTACAATTCTAGACTTCAACGTGTAGATTCATTTGCATCTTATGATCGACAGGATTATCTAAAAGCTTTGGAAGAAGATCCCAAGTATGAATGAATATGATTGTACTCTATTTATCCAATATAACTTGTTCTCATCTTGTATATAACTAAATACCTTGAAAAGAGTATCATAGATCATGTAGCCATTAAATTAGGACAAAAAAAATTAAAATAGGTAGAATCAAACCAAACATAAAAGATTACTTGTGATAATAAGTATTGAGTAGAGCATGTCATTGATTCATTACGTAGAATAATCAAAAAAGTCTAAATCAATACTCAAAACCAAATAAACTGATATAGTTTGAAACTCATTTGTAGAATAAAATGAGTTTGTGATGAGGTATCTAAAAGCAGAGATGCTGGGGATTGAGGGTTTTTATTTTACTTTTCCCTAGATACATTCCATCCTTCGAGAGTAAAATAACAGCATGCTCCATGCTTTTCAACAAAATTGACATCATACATTTGTTTATTGAAAGTAGTTTCCATGTTACATGCCTGGGCTATAGAATAAACACCCCAGCATTGTATAATTTTATATGCCTAGTTGCTTGATAGGTACCCATGATCCAGTGGCAGTTAAATGCTAGTGAACACACATCATCCATTTTAAAGAAGGCTTTTTTGGTGGCAAAAAAGACATTGAGAAAGAACAAATAACATGCGATAATATACCTGTAGGTGATGAGAGAGAACATGATGGAGTTCTTTTGCAGCTCCGCAGACAATTTTGGATACCCGTTTCACACCCTATTGATCACCCATAAAAACCACGTGAACAAAAAAACCCATACATAAAAAAGTACAAAAAAATATTTGATCAAGCAAATACCGCTTCCCCAAGTGAATTTACAAGAAATTGATGAATAGGGAGACTAATCCTAGATCCACATAGAAGGCTCAGGAGTTCTTCCTGGGGAGATGAATCTAGTCCTGCATACAAAAGCAAACAAATGGAGCAAGACTGGCAAACAGAAACCAAAACATGTTTTGATTGCTAGGTACCATGATTAGCAATCAAAGTGACTAAAGAATCAAACTTCTCATGGAAGAAGCACATTGCATCAGACCAGAGCTTGGTCATGACTGACAGTGATGTCCGAATAACTTCAATTAAATCATCAATATTAAAAGCTTGCCAGGATAACTGATGAAGCTCATTTTTCCTGCAATGACAAGATGAACAAATGAATGCAAGAACTGATCTGTAAAATCCAATTAATTTTGGTAATTTATACATGAATGGCTTGGTATTTTGAATAGGCATGCATGCCTTCTAATGAGGTATCCATAGACACGACTGGGGTGGGACAATCATTTACATTTCCTGTTTATTTATTTATTTTTTTTATTTCACAAAGCAAACTCATCAAAGCATACATGTATCATATTTTACATAAATATGTGTAAGAGCCTTATAAAAACAATGGTGTAATCCCCAAAAAGAGATGCAGCTGTTTCATACTGAATATGCCTGAATTCTTCTAGTTTTTTGCGCATGTTGTTTGTTCCATGTGCATTTGGTTGAGGCGATATGAATATAAATTAAGGAACTTTGTGTCTGAATAGCTGAATTTCACTATCATAATACAGGAATAAGTACTTTGCATATTGCACAAGTTCATGTCTATGAGAATTTAGCTTTTTTATATATAAAAGTTTAATTCATTAAGAGCCAAAAAGCGAAGGAGTATTTGAGTATACTTAGAACCCAAGAGGACGAAAAAATAACAAGACAACAAACTCACCAATCAACAACAAACAAACATGGAGGTGCATGATCCTCTAGATACACCCTAGCCCAATTCACAAAATATACCAAAAAACAGATTTCATTTCTTGATCATTCCTCTCAATATTATCAAAGTCTCTCCTTTCTTTCCAAATGGTCCATAATCAATATGGTGGGGTAACTCTCCATTTCTTTCCCACTAAAAAGTAATGCCATCAGATGAGATTCCTCCTACAAAGGAGTGAATCACCCATTGCATCCCAAAAAGGAAGAAGATTAAGACTCGTAATATTTTTGCTCTCTCACAAAAACAAAATGTTGTAGTTTACAACTTTGATTTTCTATTTTTTGTTAAATTTATTTTTCATTATGGAAGAGAGCACCAAATTTGTGAGCAGTCCTAATCCAACTAGTCCCTTATATAAGGTTTTCTCTTTTATATATATATATATATATTTTTTTTTTTTTATTTTAGTTTTTTAGTCTTTATTTTTATTTTTGACATATATCTAAACATGGTATCATAACTAAAACCCAAACTGGAAAAAAGAATCCCATGATTTGGAAAGGGAGAGCATGTGAACTGAAATTTGATGAAAGAAGGCATAGGGTCATGTTAGACAATTATATTCTCACATTGATACCAACCATAACTTTGATATCAAATATTAGGACCCAAGGTATTTAGACAATCGCACGGATACCACAATTAGAAATTGGTGTAATCCCACTACTATTAAATGTTAAGAATCAAATAATGACTCAGGATTTTGAAAAAGAAAAAAAGAATTCTTAAAGATAAAATACACAATGTACTAGATGAGAATGAAAGAGAAAATAAAACATATAAAGAAAAATAAAAATATTATTTAACTTTTTACAACATCCACATACATTTTAAATTTTTATTTACAAGTACTTATATAGTAAAACAAAAAACTTTTTTAGAAAGAGAACATAGTCGCAATATTACTCAAGGCCTGTGTCCCAACATCAAATTCATATTATGACTTTATTATTGTCATTACACCAAAAAACAAGATAAAGACTTGAATACTAAGTCTTCCAGTCACAACAATACAAAACATGTTGTAACCTCATTCAAGTAATAATTTCATAATTCAAATTATGACACCATGCATGAGTTGTGACTTCGTTCATATCACGACTTCACAATTCAGGCCATGACACCGAACACGAGTTGTGACTTTGTACAAATTATGATTTCACAATTCAAATAGTAAATTAAATTTTTTAGTCTTTCAGTCATAACAACACAATATAGATTACGACTCTATTCAAATCGTAATTTCATAATTCATGTCAAGATCAAAATCCTAAGTCTTCCAATGAAAATAACACTGAATATATTGTAACTTCATTCAAGTCGCAACTTCACAATTCAGATCGTGACACTGAACACATATTACAACTTGAAAAATATGAGTCAATTCTAATTTCTCTCACTTGGCAAATACTTCTTCATTATAGTCTTAACTCTACCCTACTAAAATTTTTTTACACTCACTATCTTTGTCAAGTAATCAGCATACTACATCTTTGTGTCAATTTTTTTTAATCAAATCAGATTCTGATCGACTTGATCTCTAATAAAATTATATTGTATATTAATGTGTTTTGTCTGTGTATAAAATATTGAATTTTTTGTTAAATGAATAACACTCTGACTATCACAAGTAAGTCTTAGTTCCTTATGCTCAAAGCCAAATACTACACACAATCTCCTTATCCAGACAATTTTCTTATTTACATTAGCAATCAATATATATTCGATCTCAATGAATGTGAGGGCAATAAAATTTGTTTTTTGCCCATCCAACTTTGGATCCACCATATAGGTTGAATACATACTCACTCATAGATCTTTTGATATCCACACATTCACCCCAATTTATATCAACAGCTCCAATAACTTAAAATCTCTGTATTATTGTTACCACCAAACTGCAAGACAAAATCAAAGATTTCACATTGATATCCGAGTAATTTTTAAATGGCATTCCAATACGTATTCCATGAGTTTGACATATACTTGCTCAGTACTCTCATATCATATAAAATATTAAGTCTCGTACATATTATAACATATATAAAACTCCTACCAACATTGACACACATAACGAGAGTCATATCTTCTTTCTCATATTGAATAGTAGGGCATAGCTATGTTGTCAACTTCATCTCAATCATCATAGAGTTCCCACTTAGAGTCATATTGAGCAGTAGGGCATAACTATGATAACCTGCATTTCATATCTTGTTACAACAGTCAATACCTTTTAGATGGAAGACATCTTTGCTACTAGTAAGAATATTTCATCATAGTTAATACCTTCAACTTGAAAATATCTTTTAACAACCAACATTTTCATGTGTTTTTTTTTATTTTTTATCTTCTATTAGCCTTTATCTTCTATTTGAACACCCAATTATATCATATTACCATTTAGCCCAAGAACAACTTCATAGGGCTACAAGTATTTTTTTTCTCCAAGGGCTACAGTTCCTCTATCATGACATGCCCCCACTGATTTAATTCCATGAAGGCTCTTGCCTCCATCAAATTATGTCTCATATCTTGTGACATAAAGGGTATGATATACATTGACAACATGTCACGCCTCACTTTCTTTAACAAGATTGCCCACATGATTTGCTAGGACTTCTTCACATATGTACTCCATGAACATGATATCTTTAATATAGATGATTCTTCTTTTCTCTAGGTTCCAAAACTTGTAATCATTGACACTTTTCTTGTAGTCAATGAACATGTACTTATGAAGTCCAACTTTTTCATCTTTTCCTTAGACACATGAGCACAACATCATACTTAAAGACTCAAATATGAGCTACACTCGACTTTCTTCTATGCAACACCTCAAAAGGTATTTTATCTCTTACTGTCAAATTTGGAGTGCAATTCTCCAAGTAGTACATTGTGGTAAAATTTTCTATCTTAAAGTTCAGCTCTGAACATGCTCAACTTCTCATGCACCTTGCATTCTTCATAGAGGTGTCAAACAGGCCGTGCCGAGCCAGCTCGGCATAGTTTATGTGGGACCAACCATGCTACCATGTCGTGCCTAGCTCGGCACTATTTATTCAGGCCGGCTCGGTTGGCACAGCCAATTTTTGGCCATGCTGGGTTAGGCCTGTACGGGCTAGAACAAGCTAGTATGGGCCGGTTTTAAAAAATTAATTTTTTTTTATTTTTTTCATTTTTTATTTATAATATTTATGTAATTATAAAATATAAATTAAATAATGTTTAAACGTATTTAAATTATAAATTATAAATATTTGAATAATTATAAAGTTTATTTTTTTATGTTATTTGTTTTAATTATGTATTAATTTGATTATAATTTATTAGAATTATGCTTTAGAATTTTTAATAAAATTATTAAACAAAAAAATAAAATAAATACAAAATTTATTTAACAAAAATAATGAAATCACTCACAAAACCAAGTGTCAAATGGTCAAACCAAAACAAATACAATGTAAATAAAAATAAGTACAAAATATCAAAATCAAAAATCAGAATTAAACATAACTCATAAATAAAAGCATAAATATAACATAAGTGTCTATGTCAGTGTGTCGCAATCCCATAATTATCAACCATCAATTATCAAATAGCAATCTCATCGATCATCCATCGGCATATCATTATTATTCTCAACCTCAATATTAATATCACAATCATACGAATCATCATTAGCAATCAACTCATCTACTTTCACTGCAGTCTCACTCTCAGTCTCAGCATGATCCTTGATACTAAACCTCAAATACTTCCAATCCTTCATGCATGCTAAAGCCTCAACAATATCTTGACATAATCTCGATCTCCTATCCAAAATCAAATTGACTACAATAAAAAAAAATAGACTCTGATGCTATGCTCGACACCAGAAGAGTCAGTAGATCCCATGTCATCTTAGATAGCACGGGAAAGATAGACTCATATGATTTTTATCACTGTAATATATCAAGATTCTTAATATTAAGATATGATAGGATTGAACAGTAATCGAAGTCTAAGTACCGAGACATCTCGCTCCTATTCGATAATCTACCTCATCATTTCCCCCTAGTTAACTGAATGGAATATCAGCATCTCCAAATATAATATCAATGTCCATACTCACAGTCTCACTACTACTACCATCATATCTAGTATCTTTGTATGTGAAAAGGTCTGTCAACTTCTCGTGAATGAACCATTCAAGTGAGTCTTCCAGGTTCATGCACGAGAAAATATAAGTCAAAATATTATCTACTCCTTCCACATTAAATCTAAGGTTCATGCATGCAATGAGACAATAAAAAATAGAATAATAGACTATTACTTTAAGTACTTAGTTTTCATCTTTGCAATAATAAGACTAAGTATCGAGTTAACTCGATACTTTCTAAACATGCTACTAATATTGCATATGCACCTGAGTACAATGCAAGTCGTAGAAGTATAAACCGACAAACACATGTCGTCATGTCATAAAAAATTTCAAAATTTTCATAAATAAAATTCATGTAGCTCAGTCACTGTCGTCAATAAAAAGATTGTTACTTTTACTATTGAAGTAGTCGAATATCATGTGTTCGTATTCAATACATAACTCTAACATCATATACGTATTATTCTAATGGTGTCTCACATCTAATTAGAATTTCTTTTTTTTTAAATTCACAGACAAACAGAAATTACCAAACTCCTGTTGTATGCGAGGCGTGCGAATATATTTTAGTGAATTACGTATGTTTTTCAAAGTGGGAGAACACATTTTCATCCCCGCTTGTAGAATAAAGTTAATCACGTGACACATGTATCTAACGTAAAAAATATCTCCTAATGATACATCTCTAATATTCCTAACAAATATGTTAATCATTACTTCATTAGTAGATGTATTATCAAATGTGATACTAACAAATTTTTTTTGAATTTTATATTCTCAAAAGATCTTCATCATACGCTCAAAAATGACATGGTCATCATGAGAATGAAAAATTTCAGAAAATTTTAAAATTTTTTTATTCATAGTCTATTTAAAATCTACATAGTGGGCAATGAGACATGCATAAGATACAATATCGTGACTAGTCCAGATATTGGACGTCACGGACACTACTCAACTAATGCCATAAATTTATTAATTATTAATTATTTTTCAAACTTATATTATTTTAGTATGTCGTTCCTAGATGTGGACCAATGAATCTTATAATAAGCAGGCTGAAAATATGTCTGCATGATTTTCACTACCCTTGAATCTAATCGAAAGGCCTATCAATATCATGATTTTTCATCTTTGATTTCTAATCATTTATTATTGATTTTGAATCTTCGATTGCAAATCAATAATATCGATTAACAAACAGAACTCCCCCCCCCCCCATGTTCAGCCACAAGAACACATTAGTGATGATGCTTGCATCTTGCACATCACACATCGCTAAGGCCCATCGGTCACCCAACAAACCCCCTGATACCATGTTAATGGTTATGGATTTGTGATTACAAGGAGAGAATGAGTGAAAAAAAAAGAAACAGAGAGAAGAGAAAGGAGATGAGAGAGAGAGAGAGACAAACAGAGTGAGGAGAGAAAAAACTATAATATAATTTTACCTTTACCTCAAATAATATATATATATATATATATATATATATATTATGGTCGAGGCAATCCATATATCAAGTACTCTCAATATGCATCAACTACAAAAATTTAAGATAATTTAATTATATTGTCTATGCAATAATTATAGATTAACTTGTTGATATTTGAAGATTCCAATTTAGCTTGGTTTAGCATCAATATCTTTAAGAGAGTGTTCAAAGTCATTTTGACGTGCTATGATAATTGTTTTATCAATGATGTAAACATGACAAACCCTTATGGCATTTCTCCATTAAAAGATTTTTCATGGTTAACCCATTCAAAAACCAAAGGAATGCATAATTAGATAAAATTCAACAATAAATAAAAAAAATTAGCATACATTCCAACCACAAAATACCTCATCCAAAATATAGAAGTATTGAATGTTAAGCCATGCAAACCATGTGACCTTTTCCTAATGGATAGATTCTCCATTGATTCATTCATCTCTCCATTAAGTTCGCCAGAACATATAATAATGAAATTGCAGAGATCTTTTGATAATGCAACCTAATGACAATGAATATGCCACTTCAATTCTTGTTTTGAGAAAGAAAGTCTTGAACAATAGTTTCACATTTTAACTCATCTCAAGTGGATGAAATAACAAAACAAGTTAGAATACCTGGTATACAGAAGCATTAAGAAGCTCATACTTGGCCTGGCTATCCATTGGAGAGATTGAAACAAAGAACTGACGTACACTCTGCAAATTAGTTCAAGGTGCACGTAACTTAATGAAAATGTTTAATTAGAAAAATAGTTTGGTTCAATTTGGATGGTGTAGATAAATGGAAAAAAAGTAATTAACAAATAGCATGATAAAACATAATTTATATGTCTAATTGAAAATATCAGTAAATATGAATATATTAATACTTAAATTTTATAGATACATTAGGAATACGGTAAAATATTATTTAATATATCAAAAAATATCAGAAATATCAATCCTATATTCCTATCCGATAACAAATGTATCTACAAAATTTCATGAATGTATCCAAATATTTTCAATCTTTGATGTGCCATAAGTAACAAGGTGTATATAATCCACACACCCGACAAACATTTATAGAGGTTGTACCCAATGCACAGTGCTCCTGCTAGAAATGTAACAAGGCTGGGTGGCCCAAGCTCGGCCCACATTACGGCATGGTTCAGTCGTGCATGGCATGACCAGGTGGCACGGTCTAGGACCATGCCTGGTCCTGGACCGTGCCGCCCCATTGAACGGTTCATGATGTGTTGGGCCGGCACGACTCATGTGCCTAACACAGTCCAATAGCCCGAGGACCCAGAACTAGTTACGGGTCACAGATCAAGACCCATCTAGTGACAGTCCAACGAGGCAAGTTATATTTTAAAAAAAAAATCTAATCACCTAAACCAAATTTTGCTTACATGACCGGTTGTAATTGGACGACCACATAAGCCAGCCATCCATTACATTTTTACGCAACGAATTTCTACAAGGATGGTTTGACACGGCCCTGCACTCAGCCATGTCACTGTGTCGTGTCTGGTACGGCACGCGAATCATATCATGCATTGTCTGCTAGCACAACATTGTGGCACGGTCATGCCTCGCTCAAACAGATAGTTCGACACCTCTAGCTCCCGCTTTAGCATGAGATCTGGAAGGGAATAATATCAAGATAATCTTACCCTAAAAGTAAGAGAGACTGTGTATTATGAGTCTCGAACCCAAAATTAACTATGCTTAGATGAAAATACTTATCATCACATCAAAATATAGCCTCCAACATATACATGCAGCACAAGAACTTTCAAGGTGAGCATTCATACTAATATTATTCTCACTCAAACACATTTAGTAAAAAATATTTTTAGACTTACAATTTTTGCTATTGGAAAAATTCCAAATATAGTAAAGAACACACTCCCATCTTTGCCTAAACTGCACAGGATATTAAATTGGCCAGACAAAGAATCTGATAGCTCTCTATATAAATCTTCGCTGGTATCTAATGACGCAGTATCTCCTACTGCAATGTTAGGCATCTGTGGGGCCCTCGGGGGAGCAGAAAAAAAACGGGAAGCACGGTCTTCATATGTCAGGAAG
The DNA here is from genome assembly GCA_029783825.1 of Sapria himalayana. Lineage (NCBI taxonomy): Eukaryota > Viridiplantae > Streptophyta > Magnoliopsida > Malpighiales > Rafflesiaceae > Sapria > Sapria himalayana. Next base: position 1,141,453 of record JAREIK010001333.1, on the reverse strand, counting down.
CTGGTATCATCCTGTAATCAAATAAGAGATCACAAAAGAGTTGTATAATTCTATGACTTGATACTATTTTAAAAATGCAAGATAGAAGCACATACTGGAGACGACTGTCTGTTACTTTCCCAGTAAAGATGCACAACAGCAGAAGTGTGATACTTCAAACTTCGCAACAACTTGCCCTTCTGTGAGAAAAATTGAAAACCCAAACAAATGTTAATGTGCATCACCAATTAGAATATGATACATCATATTTCTTAAATGAACATTTAAAAGCTTATAGCAACATTTAAGAAAAAAAAAAAAACAACTAGAACAGATTGAAAAAAGCCAATGCTTTATCTTCTCAAAACATAGCCATTTATAACTTGGATTGAATCTTGCATCTATAATTCACCCTTTTTCTTCATTAGAGAAATGTAGATGCAAAAACCTAAATGAAATGTCAATATTTAATATGGCTAACAAGGAATAGAAATTTTTGCAATTTTGTTTGTTTCTTCTCAAAATTACTCTCATATTTAACCCTTTCTTTCCTACTCTCGATCTCACTTACAATAATATGGATTATACATTTGTATGATTCCTTGAGAGAAATTGAGATGCAATTCAATCATCATCAAAAAGTGGAATAAATGAACATTAATTTTAGTAAATAAATCAAACAAAATAATAAAGATATAATCACTTTCAAAAAAATTAACATACTAACAATATCCTTATATATTGGGTCGACTAATTGGTGCAGCTCACAAATATTGTATTCTTTCATCAATAATAACATAAAACAATTTAAAAAAAAAAGAAAATGTAAACTGCAACATGTCACTTCAAATTGGTAAGTACGGTTCCAAAACACTAAGCTTTGCAAACAAAAAGATAACAAAATTCTATTCAGAGCTTTCATAAAAATATTGACTAACAACTCTACTATTTAAATATATATTATAGTAAAGATTATATTTTTAATCTTTACCTAAAAAAGTTCATATTTATGTATTTTGTCTACTAGTAAAATACAAGATTTAATATTATATGTATCATTATATGATTATCACAGTAAAAAATAAAAAGTAAAAAAATTGAAAACCCTATCTCTTGGAGTATATGTTAAATCCAAAGTATTTTACAAGTAACAGTCATCATCACTATGAACTCTATCTATGTACTGAATCTTGAAATAATCATATGCCTCTTATTTTTCTAGCAAATAATTACATCCAAGAAAAATAAAAGAAGCTAACACAATCTCTATTCTCGATACAAATTAATACTCAACTCAAATATGAATATCCAACTAAAATGTATATAATCACTAAAAAATATCTCAAATCTTAAAAATTTCTTCACATAACATAGTATATAAAGAATTAAATTTTGATGAATCCGGCATAAAAAATCTAAAAAAAGATTTAATTTATTAACTATATTATATTTAATCGGATAACAATCAAATATTTAATTTTAGTTATTATTCTTATATAAGTAATAGAGTCAACCATAGGGTTGTATCAAAAGTAAAATAAACATCTTCATTTAAAAAATATATACTAATGCACAACTTAAAAATGTAATTTATGTAAGAGTATCAAATAAATATTTCTTCTATGAAAAGACAATATCTCTCACAAAATAAATCACATTAATATCAAAATATATTTGAGTCCCTCAAGATGCATTATCTAACACTACAACTAAAATTTTTCCTTGGATTAGATAATTCTCAATACATTATCTTTCATAAAAAAAAATATTATTCAGGTATACAATAAATAAAATCATTTTATTATCAGAACTCATTTAAAAAAATAAAGAAATTTTTATAACATACATGTGTAAACCAAAAGAATTAATTATTTATGAAAATTTTACAAACTTAACTCTAAGTGATTGGTTAATGTCATATAGTATCTTTTGCAATTTATAAATTGTGTTTACATTTACTAGTCTAAACTCAAGTAACTATTCCGAATACATCTATCCTTTAAGATCATTGTGCAAAAAAAATATTCTCATTATGTAACAAACAAACAAAAAAAAATAAGAATTTACATAAAGACATATTTTGATACTAGAGGGGAAATATTCTAATAGTTCATACCAAATGCATAGATGAATCATCTTGCTATAAATCTCATTTTAATGTGATATACCTTCTCATTTGAAAGTCTTCACCATAAATATCCACGTATAACTAACAACAAACCTTCTCGCAAGTCATAATACTAATTTCTAAGTCTTATTAAAGTTGAGAATATTTATTTCTTCCAACATAATTTGTCATCATCTTAGGTAAGAAAATACCTCAGAATTAAGAAGATGAGTGAGATTCCTTCTAATATCAACAAGGCAAGTAATAAAAAAAAAGAATTAAGAAGATATGTATATGATCAGATTAGAGATGTCAACCGGGCCGGGCCGGCACGGTAATTTCCCGTGCCCAGGCTCGTGCCGTGCCCGACCACAACACAATCGTGCCATGTCATGCCAAGGCCAACCGGGCCTCGTGCCTTGCCTGGCCAGGCACGATGCCGTGGCCCGTTGGCACGGTACCGTGCCAAAATCAATTTTTTTTTAAATTAGGGCTACGGGGCGACGAAACCCAATTTTTTTTAAAATTAGGGTTTCGGGGGCACAAGAAACCCTAATTTTATTTTAATTTAGAGTTCGGCCCAACCAGGACAAACCCGGTGAATCATGTCGCGGGCCAGTGCCGGGCTGAACCCCCACAAAACCGTACTGGGCCAGGCACGAAAGCACAGTCGGGCCTGAAAAAAACTAGATGGGCTGGCCCAGCACGTCCCATTTGACACCTCTAGATCAAATGATGAAAGACAACAGAGATTGATTGTAGAATCAACTCTTCTAGCTTTTCAATTAACTTGTATGTAGTCTAAGTAGGCTGCGTATGTATCCTCCTCCTATTATAGTTTCTAAATCATAAGTGGTAAGGTGTATTAGTCTCAAACTCATCATGAGCCTATACTAGAAGACTCATGAGACATTGTGCCATTTGAACTTAATGGAATTTTCTTTCCAAAGTAACCTCATTTTCTCCATTGTCAAAGAAATATATACTTGTCAATACATATGATTACTCCATAGAAATATCATCATAATATTGACTAACAAATTTAGAAGTAGCGAACATATGACTCTCTATCCTAGTTGAAGGTTCAAGTAGGACTTCTGAAGAGGAAAAATAACTAATGGGTCTTACTCAAATAACTTCTTGGCTGTTATATTTCCTAAACTCAATTATAAAAACTCATGTTAAAAAAAAATAATTACAGTGCTCACTAAAACACATCTCAAGATGTTAAGTGTCAACTTATCTTGTCTTGAAAAAAAATTATGAATAAATTAAGTAATTCCAAAAATTCTAGAAGACAAATTAAATGATTTATCCAAAAAGTAAGATTGACGATGACACACTAGAAAATGATAAAAAATTGCATCCTATTAATAAGATAGTTTGATGACAAAATCATCTCCCCAAGAATATTCCTTCCAAATAGGAGTGTCTGAATCATCTTAAGTATATATATATTCTTTCTTTTAACCACACTATTTTGCAGGACTATGCTGACACAAAAAATATAATATAAAATCTAGTGATCCATATAGAAAGCATTAAATATGTCTAATGTATTTTCTATTTTATTGTCAATTCTTATTTTTAATATTTTTATTAAATTTTATTTTTATTATTTTATGGAATATTTAACAAATAAAATAATATTTGTAATATAACACACACAAAAATATTCATGTATACTATAAGCAATCAAGAATAAAAAAATCAAATACCTAAAATCTTTTTTGCTCATATCTCTAAGGTCCACATATATTATAATATATCAAATAATAAAGGTTCATACTTATATCAAACTATCAAGTATGATAGAAAACTCTTGTATTTTTTTTATTGATATATCTCAATCTCATATTATAGGGTAAAAATATCCTTAAGATTAAAATATAGTATTCTCAATTTAGTCAATAATAGATAATAAAATTGAGAATAAACAAATAAATGATCCAATATACTCAAATATTTATCATGAAATCTTATTGTAAAAATGAAAACATAATCCGATATGCTCAATTACAAAAAAAAAATATTCTTCAAAGACTTTCATCCTTGAAATAAACATCAAAATAAAAAATAAAATTAAATTAAATTTACTAAAAAACATTAAAAAAAGCTAATAAGATATTAAAGAATAAGTAAAACATTTAAAAAAAATAAAGAAATAAGTTGAATATTACAATACTCAATAATTTTTAAATGATTATTATTAGTTTCTATAATATTAAAAAAACAAAAATAAAATATAGTAAAAAAAGAATTATATTGGTCTCAAACTTTAAAATTTGATCTCAATCAAATATCTAATTGATAAGAGCTCACAAATAACATATGTCATGACTTCATGCAATGACTCAACATTCGATCTAGTAACAATTATTTTAATCTTATTTTTTCAAAAAATAAGATTATCTCTAAAAATATATGGTATACCATATTGTGCTAAATCATTGATCTTTAATAGTTGGAGCCCAACTAGAATACGAGAAACTCACCAATTGAATCCTCTATCTCTAAAATAAATATCAAGTCCTGATGTTTTCTTCCCATATATAAATATGCGAAAAATTATGTCAATGTGTGTATACCTAATAAAATATAGAAAATAATTATTTTGCCAATATAAGGAATATATGATTTGGTAATTATCAAATATTTTTTTATTATTCTTCTATATGTGATAAAATTAAGTAATACTCTTGTTTTGAAAAAAAAATTACATTAGAATAAAGGAGGATGTCCTAAAGAATATAAACTAATAACTTAAAATCAAATAAGATATTGAATACATACATCCAGCATAATAAAATTATATCTTAATCTAAATAAACAACTTAATTACTAAGAAAATAGTAAAAATGACTAAGATATTTCATATAAAACTAAGATCTATGTCTGAATAAAATATAATATTATTATTATTCACATAAATGTGTAAACTAGGCTAGGTGGTCAGGCACATCACGATTCAGTAGTGCTAAGCTGGTGCAAGTCGTTTCTCATGGAGGGCCAAGCATGATCCACGTGCCTACCTGATGTGATGGTCCAACAGCCCAAGGACCTAGGATGGGGCATGCGCATGTATTGGGTCATGGCCCATGCTCCATCAGGTGACAGTACGACCAAAAGAGTTATTTTTTTTAAACCAGCCACATAAACTGGAATCTACTTACGTGATCGATTGCATTTGCACAGTCTGACATTCTCTGCCCATTGCATTTACATGCAACGTGCTCCAACAGAGACAGTGTGAAAGGCATGACCAGTTACTATCATTGCTGTTGCGTTTAAACCATAGTCGTTAGATTAAATCATACAGTTTTTTTCTCCTCTCACTCTCTCCTCTATCTCTCTCTCCTTCGTGCCCTCCTCTCTCTCTCTCTCCTTTGAACTTTGATATATATTTTCTTTTTTAAGTAATTATTTATTTAATTAATTATATTAGAAATAATGGCTTCTAGTTTATGCTTATGCATAAGAGATAAATAGTGATGTGCTTGAGCAAATTACCCAAATGTTAGATTTTAAAAGTGGTCCAATTTTTACAATATAAAGGTATGAAAACAATATTTTTTTGTTATTTCATTTTTTGTGAGTTTTACTTTTACACATAAAAGATAAATATTGATGTGCTTGAACAAATTACCCAAAGGTGAGATTTTAAAAGTGATCCAATTTTTACAATGTAAAGATCTATAGTAACAATATTTTTTTTGTTATTTTATTTTTTGAGTTTTACTTTTTTTTAGTTTCATAAGTTATTTAATAAATACAAATATTTAAAAAAATAAAATAATAATAAATATGAAATTAACGTAAATGTAAATAATAATAAAAATAATAAACCCACTGAAAAATCTGAAAACAAAATTATATTTTTTCTAGGAGTATCAAATGGGTGATGTCATGTCGGGCATGACACGAGAATCATATTGCCGGCCCGACACAACATGACACACAAAGTGCAGGGTCGTGCCTCATCGTGTTGGGCAACTTGTAGCCCCACCCCTCTTGTTATGTTTTCACACGACAGACAGGGTAGAGAAGGTCTAACCACCCAATTGTGACCAGCCATGTAAGCAGCATCCAAACCACATAGTTAGTTTTTTTTAATGCCCCATTGGGCTGACACCCAACGTTTTAGACCGATTACCCAAGAGTCGACAGTAGCCAATCGCGAGTCATCAAGCGATAGACCATGCCACAAGGCCAGGCATGCAGGTCATGACTGGCCCGACACGAGGTACGACTAGCACCAACCCAGCACAACACATAGGTTGTATCATGTTGTGCCAGCCAAGCGTGGCTGGATCATGCCATACCAAGCCATGCATGGCTAGATCGAGCAGCCCCGCGGGACGGTCCTGAGCCACCTAGCCTAGTTGACACCTATAATTTTCTCAACTAGCCTCAACACATATTTATCACTTAAAAACAAAAAACAAAACAAAAATCAGTAGTTTAAACACTTTAAAATAATAAAAAATAAAAGTTCTAGGAATATCAAAAAAAATCAGCAATATATATATATATATATATATATAATCAAAATATGTATACATATAAAAGTACATGTGAGACTGAGCACTAAAGAAATAAATTGATCAATATACCAAAAAATATGATATATTAGATCCAAGAAAAATTTGACTTTACAATAAGTCTTTCAAATTAAATTTAGTGCAACTTCATTGATCCTATTCATATATCATAATAATTGTGGGAGAAATGATATAACCCAACTAATTATAATCATGAGTCTTCCGATTAAATTTTTGAAGAATTATAGAGTAGTCAGTATTATACAGACCTATTTTTAATTTAATTATCATAATATTCCTATATCCATAAATTTTTGGAGAATTATTTAATAATGTGATATTTGTGATATCCGATATATGAACTAGTTACATCATTTACATGCCTCATCGCCCATTATACAAACTCAAAATGATAAAATGATAAAAAAAATTTAGAATATTCTAAGATTTTGTATCCTCATAATAATAATGTCATACATGAGTGTATGATATAAATATTTAGGAAAAATAAAATTAAATATAAATTATTTTGTATTACTTTAAATAATACTTCTAATAATATAGTAGCTATTAATATATTTATTAAAATTATTAAAGATTGACTGTTAAATAAAATTTTTCATGTTAGATGAATATTCACGTAATTAATACAAGAATAAGAAATTCATCGGAAAAAATTAAAATCCACTAAAATACGTTAAGACACCTAGTAAACAATATAAGTTTAATAGTCTATGTTTACTGCGAGGCTAAAAAAAATCTAAAAAAATATGATATACCATTGAAATTAAGAGTGAATAATAAGAGTGAAAAAGTTATAATTGAAGATTCAAATTATGATACACAAAAATTTCTTTTATAAAATTCTTAAAATATTTTTTATGACATGGCGAACATGTATTCATCTATGTATACTCACACTACTTGCATTATACTTAAGTACATATAATATTAATAGTATATTTAGTAAGTATAAAAATTACTATGCATTTAGTGTCCGCTATTAAGATAGAAATCATATATTTAAAATATTAATCTTTCATTCTAACTCTATATTATTTAGATGAATGTATGAATCTTATGATTAGGTGAAAAAGAATAAATATTTTAACATACAAATTCACGTACATGAACTAGGTATATTAATCTGAAGGGTTCATTCACATAAAATTAATTAACTTGTTTATATATTACAATATTATGTATGATATTTGTAGCCAATCTCAAAGTACGGACATAAATATTATATTCAAATATAATAATTTGTTCATTCGGTTAGCTAAGGACAAATAACAAGGTAGTTCATCGAATAAATATGAGTTATCTTAGTAGTTAGATACTGATTACTGTTTCATCATATCACATAATATAAATAATAATTTAAATATTTTGATATGATAAAAATCATATGAATCCACTTATCCCTCATTATTTAAGATGACACGTGATCCACTGACCACTCCAATATCAAGCATAGCATTTAAAATTTGTTTTTTCTATAGCAGTCAATATTATTTTAAATATGAGATCGACATTGTAACCAAATATCGTAAAGATACTCACAAGCATAAAGAACTAAGAAGATTTGAGATTTGATATTTAAGATAAGACACGCAAGATTATAACGAATAACGATTCATAAAACATAAAGATCAAGGATATTGAGGACACTAACAATATCTTAAGACACATTTATGTTGATAATGATCTACATATACAATCACACTATCATACCACATATACAGATTGATGATCCTTGATTTATGTGATTGTGATACGATGCTAGGACTTGTTTATTTTTGTCATTTTATTATTTCATTATGATTTATATACTATTAATATATTATAAATTTAGATTACACATATTATCATTTTTATTTTTGATATTTTTTTATTTCATTATGATTTACATATTCATCATATAATATTTTTGTTTTATTAATGAAATTGAAAGATTTTTTTATTTTTTTTTGAGTTGAACCAAATACGATGTCAAGTCATGGTCATGATTTAAAATTTAAAATTTTATTAAAATTTAAAAATAACCCAATAAGACCAAAAACTAGCAAAAACTAATTTGGTTCTTACTAGCAAGAACTGGCATGGCACACAAAAGGCCCAGCACATTGCGAACCAATCATATTATGCTAGACCACCATTTTAGTTCTTATGTTATACCTAACATAACAAGGTGGTACAATAATGCCTCAATAAAATGGGTTATACAAGCATGACACAACCAATTTGACACCTTTATATTCACATAAACTAACAACATAAATTTACACTTTCAATCGAGTCTATAAAAATAGAAATAATCAAACATAGATTAATAAAACTCAAAAAATACAAGAACAAAAAGAGAATCAATTAAATTAGCTTTCAACTAAGCACTTCATAAAGTCCATATAAAAAAATATATTTCTCATATTTAAATGATACACAACTCACCATGAGATGATACAAGAAGAATAAATAATTTGACTAAGATAAACATAATAACTAAAGAAAACATAATTCAAAAATAATCTAGACAAAGTTTATCTACAAGAATAAAATTATATTTGCTAATGAGTTCATTGAAAATACCTTAGTGGATAGAGTGACTTGCTTTATGACCTCTATTGTCAAAAAGAACATATCCACCAACTCATAATATAAACTCTAACAAATATCTTTAGTATGTCTCATCTTCCTACAATGAAAATATATCGCAAAACTATAAAATCACTCTTTTCCTTTCTATCTTTACCACAATGAATAGAGGAACTTGTTGCTAAATGACATAACAATTTCATCAAGTACAAAAACTAATCACACTATGAATGACAAGACCAGCATCACTTAATGTATTAATTATTATGATTCTAATAATTCAAAAAGAAAAAAATAAAAATTAAACCAACATTTAATGCACAAATAAAAAAACCTCAAAATAATCACTAAAAATGAGTTTCGATCAAAAAGATCAAGAAAAAAATATGGAGAGAGAAAAATCAAACTTGATGTCATTCATGATTGATACATGAGACAATCGTTATGGTTAGCCGCAACAATGATCATCGGTAGTGATCATCAATGATTGGTAGTGGTTATTAGTCTAATATTATGTTCCAATTAGAAAATAGATGATATACTTAATACATTTCATCGATATCAATGTGTACAAGAAAAATAATAAAAAATTAGTTTAACATTTATTTATAAACTAATATCACTCATTATACAACAAAAATAATAAAAAAATACAGCTCAAAATATATAACATATTTTTTATGAATATATAGTATTAATAATTCGAATTGAGCAAAATTCAATAAAAAAAACTTGATAAAAACAAGGCCCATGCAAGCATGGCCATTGGGTGGCTTACAAAAATTGTATAATTGAGCTTCCCATGCCAACCAAACAGAAGGTAAAAATCCAGCCCACCATGTTGCAATAATGCTTAATCCTAACAAACATTCAATTGGTTTTGTTAGAAGGCTCTGATAGGTCCACTCAAGGGAGTAGCAATTGAGAGATTACCTTTATTGAGAAGTTATATGTAGTAGGATTGAGGCTTCCTATTCCTATTATGATGAAGAGACTCTTATGTTTTTCAAGGAAGAAGCCATTCTCTCAATAATAAGTTTTGTAAAGATCTAAGTTTAAAATTAAATAGGATATATGAAATACTAAGAGTAAAAGCTTTAAAAGTAATCAATTTAAGATAGAATATCTAGTTAACACCTTCAATATTAAATTGAAAGGAAAAATACTTCAATTGAGATTTATAATGTCAAATTATAATTAAAACTTTTTACAATTTATGATTCAAAATTTAAAATAAATAAAATTAAAAAAATGTCGACTAAATATTTATTATCAATTAGATAAATAAAAAATAACATCAAGAATCTTATGAAATAGAAAAACTTATATTAGATTATAAAAATTATTATAAGATAATTATTAAATTTATTAAGTTGTATGTTTGTAAATATTGGATAACATTAGATCTAATAATTACGAGATTATTGTAAGAGGTAGACTACAAAAAAATATATACAAGAAAAATTCTAATTAAAAATATTTAGATTAATAAGCCAATAAAAAATATATAAAAGATAAGCACCAAAAAATATTAAGAAAAAAAAATGATTAGAACTATTTGGGAGTTAAATTTGAATGAAAATTTTAGAAATAATTACTTTATTTTAAAGATTAAAATTCATATGATTAATTCTAACTATATCATAGATAAACTTTGATGATGATGATATGCTCTTATGATCCTAGTTGTTAGCTGGTTGTTGAAATCAGCTCAATTTTCTAATTTGCATATAGTAATACTAAAAACAAATTATTAAAAGTGTAGAGTTTTTATAAGATTAAATTCGTGCAATTGAACATGAATTGATACATTTAATAATGACTAAAAAAATTAATTTTTTTCTCTACTCCAACAAGAAATGATGTTTTCATTTTACCTAATTTAAGTGTCATTGACAATCATATACCCTTAAAGATTGTAAAATATTTTAAAATAAATTTTTCATTATTAGCATCACATGTAAATACCAAAGATTACAAAATCTTAAATTTATAGAAATTACAATCGATAAATTTATTAGTACTTTCTCATTAAGCATGCGACATTTAAGTTATTCATATTTTAATAATTTCTTCCAAATTAATATTTAGCATGATTAGAAGGATAATCAAAGTTTAAAGAACTTAATAAACACAAATTATGATTCAAGAGTTTAGATGCCTGAAAGTTTGGGAAAATGTTGATAAAATGATGTAATATATAGTATGTGATAAATGGTTAACCCAATATTTCAAGGAGATGACAGGAAATGAGGAGTTTAAGAATACCAATGTTTAAAGTTGTTTAAAAAGTACAATTATAATTTGTAAAGAATGTATGAACAAAAAATCAATAATCACTCTAAATAATCAAATGTGTACTAAGGCTTATATAACCCATAAATGGATTAGGTTATATAATGCTCTTACCTCAAGCTAATGGGTTAATATTCAAAATATTAAACTTAAAAAATAAATAAATATAAACTACGACTATAATAATTATGTCATCCTAGATTTCTCGATGAGATCTATGGATTCATCCTTAATTTTTTCACTACGAATGAAACAATTCATCTCTGTGCACTATGCATTCTCATAATATATTAAATTAGATATTATATATCTATTATCTAACTATCATAATACAGAATAGTAGAAAAAATGATGTTATAATACCAAATTAGATGTTATTTATCTTATTGTCTAACTATCATAATTCATCTTTATGTGTTAAAATTATTTGACAAATATTTCAATAATTTATCAATCCTAATTTTTTTATATTTTTATTTAAAGACTATATTTATATTTTTATATTAAAAGAACAAAAAAAATATTTGATCTAAAATAGAAAAGAAATAACGACATAACATATATACAATCATTAATAAATATGATAAAATATTTAAATCTTTCTCACTTTTTATTTCTACTAGATTCTCAAATATTTAAGTTTATCAAATTTAATGAGTCACTACTTACACATACATACCATGAAGAATATGAAGCTTTGATATGCTTATCCACTTTTTTTTGAATGTTTTGTCCACAATGATAACTTTTTTTTCACCTCACTTTTTATAAAATTTGAGATAGTTAAGAAAAAGAAAAAATGACATTTAAAAGAAAATTATTTTTTAATATCTAAGTTATCATATTTATAGTAATAGAATGAAGTTTTTAAAATAATAGTATTCTAGAATATCATATAATATTTTTTTAAAAAATATTTTAAAAACACATTTCTATCAAATATTTTCATTTAACAAAAATAGGTTTCAAATTCAATACCTTTTCAAATATAACATCTCCAATTTATCAAGAATAAGACTATTGAGATATACAACTCATAGACCAAAAATAATGAATCTTATATGCTAGGTATGATTTTTTTAATATATTTCTAGCATATCTAAGTCGTGTTTGTTTTTTTGGTTTAACACTGAAATCAAATCACTTTCAGCTTTAAGCCGAAACGTGTTTATTTTTTTTAAGACTCTTCACTTAAATTTTTTAAAATGCTTAAAGCATTAAGCAAATTTTTTTGGCTTTTTCTATTCTAAAAAAACCATTCGAATAACGCAGGATCTAAAAATGCTCGATCCAGCATTTTTTGACTTCCCGGTCGAAAACGAAAAATCCTCCACCCTTCCCGTTCAAAAATACTCTCTTCACTGTCATATCCAACTTCATTTTCTTGACTGAAACACAATGAAGCTTCCCGACTCAGCTGCTTATCCCCCAGCTCACTTGCCCTTGATTTTCATGACTCCCCCAAATGTTCAAATATCTACAGATAAGTTATTCTCTATTTTTTATCTATATCTCTAGGTTAAAATGCTCTAACATCACAAATTCTTCTTCATTTTTTATCTTTATCTCTGAAATTCTAATTAGATATTTTTAATTATGATACCTTGGCCAGTATATTCATTTTCAATTTCTACAAGTAAAATATCCTTGGACATGTGCATCATTATTAAGATGAGAGACATATCCATCACCTTTTGTATGAGTGTAATGGCATCGTGTAAAAATAATTTCTTTCAAAATATTATTTATGCAGAAAAATCACATTCAAATTCATATAAATAAGAAAAAAAATACAAGGACAAATGCAATATAAATAATTAGAAGATAACTATAATGCGTAATATGTAATACTCATTATAATATTTTTTTACTTGTGCGATTCTTCATCTAAAAAATTAACATAAACAAATATTTAATAAACTAATTTATAAGCCAAAATAAAAATATTTATAAGTACCAATTAAATAAATATTATTTGAGTATAAAATATAACTTTAAAATCACAACTAAACTAGTTTATTAATTATTAGGTTGCATCTGCTCATTAAGCAAATCAGATCAACTAAACTCAATTGAATAAAATGTAATCCTTTTTATTTTATATGGCTCTTTGATGAATTTGTAGTTTTAAATTTTATTTTATTTTTCAAGTTTTTACAAAATCTTCATATTTATTTGGAATTATTTTCATTATAGGAAGGAAGAAAACCAAATATTTTTTTCTTTTATGTACTTGGTATGATAAGCCAAATAACTTTGAATAATTATTAATTTTTGTTGGATTTTTATACAATAGTAAGTCAAATTGGTAAAACTTGTTGGGTAAAGTAGATTGATTCCACCCAAAGAAATTACTTTATTGATCTTTGTCTAAAATAAATAAATAAAAACTTTAGATCAGGTGAAAGTTTAAAGCTTAGTGATTAGTCTCAAATTGATAAAAAATTGAAAATAATTGAAAAAAACTACACATCAAAACAAATAAAAAATGAGTGAGATTACATGAATAGACAATATCTCATTTTGAATAAAATTGTGAACATGACTGGACATGATTATAACTTTGTAACCAAAACTTTTAATTAGCCATATGAGAAATGGATCGATTATTTGTAGGTACTTTATTTACAAAGTTAAGTGAATCTTTAAAAAAATATCTTAAATATACATGCATGACTAATTTGTTTTTTTTTCTTGTTGAATAAAAATATCCAGGAACTAAATAATTTTATTATAGATCATTATCAAATTTGAAGGAATTAAAGATATTGTTTGGAAGAATATTAGCTAATGGGTCTAAAAATTAGAATTCTGGAGGAATAATTGTTTCTAAGCTTGAGGAATCATCAACACATTCTATATCAATGTCTAGTGAAACTCCAATTAGTTTAGAGGATGATGATAATTTATCAAGATATGTTAGTGAAGAAATATAATGTTCAAAGAAGAAACAAAAAAAAAGAAAAAAAAGAGCAAACTCAAGATGGAATAAATAAAATAATAAATGCTTTGGACAATATTGAAGAACCCTCCGTAAAGGAATGTATGAACATTTTGAAGAAACTCACAACTTATGAGGATCCTTTGCATTATGTTGCAATTAATACATTTTGCAAGAAGAAAGAGTATAGAGTGGTTTGGGTTGAAATAAAAAGCGACCAAGAGCGAATGAGATGACTTCAAAACTTAAAAAAAATAACTTTTAATTTACTTTTTTGAAATTATGGAATACATTTTACATTTTTTGCTTTGATGATTATACCATGGTATTTTGATTGAGTAATTTTCGATACTTTCTGTATTTTAATTTTTCTAATTATAAGAATTATTATCCACATAATTATAAGAAAATTCATGGCAGTATTATTTTATATATGTGAAATGGATTTGATGTGACGACATCATAATACAGTGGTATTATTCATTATAATAACAATTTTATTGTAATTATATTTCATATAATTAATGATTTTTTTAAATAGATGTTCGTATGGAAAATCTTTCACATCAATCAAATAGTTCAAGTTCATCATCAAGTGAAGATGAAAATATAAAATCAACAGTGACAATATTTAAAAAAAAGACTTATTTTGTTATTGTTCTATTTATTTGGAGACTCCTTCAATAATGAAGAATGAGTTCTACATCATCACCTACATGTTTACTTTTCATTAAAGAAATTTTAAATGCTCATCTAGTATAAATTATGAACTAATGCGAATGAAATAGTATAGATTTATTTCTCTATGTCACAAGTTCAGATAAAAGATGGCTTGTTGATAGCAAACATTTGAGTGTTAAAGAGAAAATGATCATATTATTAATGACTTTGAGTCATAATCTTAGAAACCAATTATAAAAGAATAGCTTTCAACACTCATGCAAAATAATTTATAAATACTTCCAAGAGATTTTACTGACCATGATGAGCTTCTCAAGAGAAATAGTTACTCCTCCATCATTGAATAATAATTCAAATGGTATATATAATCATCGGTTAAGATAATTTTTTAAGGTATAAAATTTATTATATGTAAATATTTTCATCATATTTTTATTATTCTAATATAAAAATAAACATCTATATTGATAACAATTATTTTTTGTAGGGTGCTGCTGATACAATTGATGGAACTTTTATCCATGCATGCATTCTCACTAAACAACAAGTACCATTTCGAGGTTGTGGGAGAGAAGAATATTTTCAAAATATTATGATAATTTATGATTTTGATATGAACTTTAAGTAAGTAGTTTTTAGATGGGAAGAAACAACTCATGCTTCAAGAGTCTTGATAAAAACTATTCGTAACCCATAACATAATTTTCTCATGCCCCCGTCAAGTAAATATTCGTGCTTTATTTTATTTATTGTTATTTTTATTTAATAACATTATAATATACTAAATTCTCTCTTTTAGAAAATTATTTTTTAGTGGATGCAGCATATACACACACTAGAGATTTTAAGACACTATATTATAATGTACATTATTAGTTGAGTGATTTTCTTAGTGGTGGTACTGCTGTAGGAATAGAAAAGATATTCAACTTATGTCATGCAAGATTAAGAAATATCATTGAACATGCATTTGGCATTATTAAAACATATTTTTCAATATTGAAGAAAATGACACCTTATTCATATGCTACAAAAATAAAAATAGTCATAACATATTTTTCCATTCATAATTTTCTTCAACAAGTATCAATTGCGGATAGATTATTTTCTGAATATGACACTTAAGAGAAATTAGAAAGTGATTGTGACAACTGAAATCAAGACTTAACTATAAATAACTTTTTTACAGCAGTCAATCAAGAGTTTTACTACAATTTCTAGACCATATTATAAATGAACTATTTTAAGTGTTCAATTAACTTGTTATTTTAATTTTTATCATTGTATAAAATGAGATATCAAATACTAGTAAAAATGTTTGTTGTTTTAGTTTTTTTTCACGAGGTAAAATATGATGTTACATATAAATATCAAATATTATGACTTTAGATAATTTAAAATTTATACTTAAATTTTAATTTTTTCTTTAAATATATATGCATATGCATTTGAATTTAAATATTATAAATTTAATTAATATTTGTGTTTTTAGCCTTTATAATAGTTATAAAATGAGATTAAATATTAACATCAAATGTGATATCTTTAAATATTTGAATATATGCAGTTAAAATTTCTTAATATATTAAGCTGTTAAAATGTTAATTTTTAGTATGTAAAAAATAAGCTTAATTCTTATAAAAAATAAAATATTAAAAAAAACAAACAACTTAATACTTAATGCTATTAAATATTAATCAGCATTAAGCTCAAAAAAAATTATATAAAACATTAAGTAAAAAAAATAAATGCTACCCAGCATATTTGATTGTGCATATGTCAAGCCAAACCTTAATAAAAGCATCTTGTTTTGGAATAAGCAAGTTACCAAGGATATGACATCAACAATTGGTACAACAACAAAAAATATTTGTGATAACCATTCTCATTAACTTTTTCAACAATATCTTCATCTTCAAAATATAAAATACCCATTGATATTTTTTGACTTCATAATTATTTTTAATTTTTTTGCATTCACATATTATTATTTGTTCACTAAAATGGGTAATTTTTTTAAAATTTTTTAACATTTTTGTTTCCCAATAAAATCCTTTTTATCTATTATAGGTGGTTATTCAAGGGTTGAAGACACTTGTCACCCAGTTTGACTGAGATGTGCCATGTAAATCTGCCTAACCAAGTCATTTTTACCTATTAGTCTAGGTTGGGTTATTTTTTGACTCATGTAATCTTCCTCGAGAACATGCTATCTTATTGGGATTGGCCGTAATTATTATCTTTAGCGTTGATATTCTTCAATACAATGCATAAAAAACTCAATAATCATATATTCATTCAACTTAAATAATTAAAATTTAAAACATGACATTAAGATCTTTCCTCAAGCTAATACACAATAATCCAGGACATTAAGATCAGAGGAGAAACAAGTCAATATGAATCAGAATCAAATCGTGATTATGAATAAATTTAAACTAGAACCAAAACATAAATCATTTAAAATTAAATCCTGTTGACATAAAACCAAACAATGAACCAAATAAAATCTAAACTAGTTTAAACCAAGTGAAATATGAACCAGTTTGAACTAGAAGAAATCTAAACTAGTTTATAACAAAATCAAACCATAAACAAGTTAAAAGCTGAAGTAGTTTAAACTAAAATCAAATTATAATTATTAGCTAGCTTAGATTATAACCAAACTTGCTAGCAATATCCTAGTTAAAATTGATGAGTATAATAAAAGATGAAAAAACAAAAGACAAGACCAAATATTCTCACTTAGCTGAATTAAAGAGAATAATGACAAACTAATACATGACAAAATATTTGGTGCCCATTCCCAAAAATAAACCAATCTGTCAACTAAATTAGTAGCTCTCATGAAAACCTTCAGGTGGCCGGTAATGGTTGCCACCCTCTCCCACTTCAAGCAGGACAGGCTTATTGTTGTGTTGGTAGGAGGGGGATAGTGCTCCTGCAGCAGAGCAAAAGCACCCATGTATTCCAAGGCCACCAAAAGCATGGCATAGCTTGAATCCCATCAAAGTGGATTATCAAGGAACAACCACTTGTGGCTCTCAACTCCAACTTCTAGCATCATCTCATTGAATTTTAATGGAGTTTTGTCTGAGAGCTCCTCGTGCGTCATATGTTTTCTCTAATATTATTGGTTGCTTCACTGGGGACTTCCAAAGCATCACAAATCATCAGATTATGTGTATCAGTAGCACAACGTATGTCAGACAACAAACCATTGCAACATATAAATCAGTTTGGGGAGAGATGAATCCTAATCCGGTGGAATGTTACCATCTCCTTCAACTGCCAATCTTCATCAATAAGCTGCGTTATAAGACAAAGGTAATAAGCATCATCCAAAGCATCTCATAAATCTGCACCAAGGATGATCTTGCCATGTGATTTACTCAGCAACTTAAACACCTTCTTCTTTTCCTTGGCATAAATCTCCATGCAATCAGCTTCTTTATGAAAACCTTCAGGTGGCTGGTAATGGCTGCCACCCTCTTCCAAGGCCACCCTGTTAGATGTTACCATCTAAAACAGTGGCCGAAGATTCTTGATGAAAACTCAGAATCCAACATTCTCCACCATACCTAGTGGATATCCATGCAAAATGATCATGTGTGCTAAATCCAACTGGCTTCTTATTTGATCAAAGTAAGTGTTTGCTTAGGCAATAAGGCTAACTCCCATCTGCCAATGTTCAATTTTGTAGTTGGCAATGCTGACCAGTTCGTCCGTTGTTTGTTCTGCATCAATATTAATATTTGCCACTTCTTTTTTATTATCCCTTGCAGAAAAACACTGAAGCATGCCCTGCGTTCCTCTTCTCTGGCACCTGATCAAAATGATTCCACAAGAATCTAAAAAACACTGGAGAAGAAACATTCTGCAAAAGCATAGAAGCTTTAGCACACAAGACCGCACTATAAAGACCAGGAAAAACATCATGTTGGATGCCATGTTTAAGGCAATACAGTTCCCAATAAGCATTACAAACATGAATCCCATCCTATCTGATGTGAATTGATATGCATTCTCTCAATTTTTTTAAAATAAAGGTGGGGGTAGAGGTGCAAACTGGCAGGGCATGCCAGGCATGGCATAAAGTATGGCACAGCCCGGTTCGAAATCATGCTTGGACATGCCACGGGCTGTGCCAAGACATAGTTTTTGGCATGGGAGGCGCAACACGACATGACCTGGCATGATGGCCCATGCTGGATGGTTTTAGCCCTGCTGGCCAAAAAAGATAGCTTTATACTGATCCAGGCTAGCCTAGAATGAACCCATATTAGCATGGTATGAATTTGGGCTAGTACAGCCAAGCATGACCTAGCTTGGCACAGACCAGCATGATCCGGCCAAAATGTGTACCAAAGGATGTGTCAGACTGCTAATTTTCAAAGTCATGCAAATATGGCACAAACCATGCTAAAAAACATGTTGTGCCCAACACAGTGGCCCGGATGGGTCTAAAAATGGACCTTGCTGGCACAGCACGACCCGTTTGACGCCTCTAGCTGTGGAGAAGATAAATGTTAATGACACTAGTTGCTTTTATAATTTTACAGAAGCAGCGCACTAGCCATTGCTGGAATTCCAGCAACATCACATCACAATGTCTGTCGAAACTAGGTAAGTTAAAAAAATAAAAAATAAAAATAATACCCCCCCTTGGCAAATTGGGAGGGTCACTTGAGCTATACTTTTCGTCAATAGAATTCCGATGACCTTTGATTGTGGTCACAGTGGGAGACCGGAATACAACTGTGACACATGCAGCAAACACCAATGTTTACAGGCCCTTTATTTTTTTTTTTTTAATTTCTATGTTTCTAATGCAGACAGTAGGAGTGCAAGAAAGAGAGGGGTTGGCACACAAAGGATATGCACTCTCCCCAACTAGGAATCATAACCCTAACTCACACATACAGCACCTAGTGTTTATTTTTATTTCCCAAAAAGATCAGCTTTGACACCATGTTAAATAAATGCAAAAAAAAAAAAAAAAAAACTCAACAATCAAATATTCATTTAACTTAATTAATTAAAACTTAATATATGACAACGTAATACATTAAAACTTTATATATTACAATCAAAGCATAGAGTAAAATAAATAAAAAATAAAAAAAATTTTCACAACACAAACTTTAACATATATATATTCACTTTTCATATAACTAGTAGCCTCATTATTCGACTTTGTAACAAGAATCATAATATATATTGCAATATAATAAGTATAATTAAAACAAAAAAAAAAGACTAAATAAAATAATGTTGGAAAAAAATTAATGTAAATTCTCATTTAATAAAACTGAAAAAATTAAATACAGAAAAAATTAAGTACTGAAAAATAAATACTGAAAAATTAAGTGCTGAATTTTATAAGAATTAAATTTTTATTAAAAAACTATTTAATAAATGACTGAAAATTGAATGCTAAAAATATTAATTTGGCTTGATAACATTAAAGGCTGAATGCTGAAAATAATATTTTTTATATTTTTACCCTTATTATTAATGTAGTTTATTTTATTAAAATTAAATAAAATTTCTAATAAAATTTGATTTTTCAATGCTATTATAAATTATTATTTAAAAAAATTTAAAACAAACATGGATTTCATAATTATATAATAAAATCCAAAAAAAACTTAAAATTATTTATAAAAAAACAAGTCTTAATTTGCAACAAGTTAATATACTATTTCCTCTCTTAAATTAAAAATACAAATTTAATCAGATTGTGCAGCTCTTCATCTAACTTGTAGTAGACCTTCATGATCATTTTGTAGTGTTTCTGAATTTTTACCATAATCATTATCACCTAGCTCTAAAAAAACATCAGCAATATAGAATTTTCAGAAATAGTTATGTATAGCTACGGAAGTAATAATATTATTTCTTTGAATTTGAAAAAAATATAGTGACATCCTCTTTAGGATTGAAAAACAAGCTTTCAAAACATCAAAAGATCGCTCAATGACATTCCTCAATCTAGCATGTACATAATTGAATGTCTCTTCTTTTATACGAGAACGGACATCATTACGAAAATCAAGCAATCAATGTCATGCATAATGATAAAACATCATAAATCCTCGAGTATGTGAATAAGCAACATCACAAATATAATATTTATCTATAAAAAAATTATTTTAAAATTAAATATGAATTTATTAAAAAAAAGACAAGAGAATAATGTTTACCTAGTGGAGGTATTAAAAAATTATTTTCTAGATTACGCATAGTTTTTGATAAAACTCTTAAATCATGTGATACACCTTCCCATCCAGCCTAAACAAATATAAAAATCATATTGAAGTCACATATTACTAGAATATTTTAATAACATTCTCATCTTCATCTTCCTTTATAATAGACTTGTTTGTCATATGACATCACAGCATTAATAAGCATCTCGTCAAGTGCATCAATTGTATCCTATTCATTAAAAAATATCAATATAACAATAATTATAACAACATGAATACTAATAATAATAAAGATGTAATTTTATTTATCTTGAACACTTTCCTTAAACATTGATGGGGATAATCTTTTATTATTTCATTAACTAGGATAAGCACAATTATCTCTCTTCCGAAAAGAAGCATTGCCTCTAATACTTCATGAAAATAATGATGTATGATTTGACTTAAATGGTTGAATCGTCTTTTTGTAACGCGATTTCTCACGTTGTGATTTAAAGTCATAAAAAACATCGTCATTTTTTTAAATTTGATGTAACGACTATATTTCAACCATTTTCTATTTTTGAAATACTCACAAATTAAAAAAAAGCTTGTTTATTCATTCTTAGAATTTCAAGACAATGTGCTGGATTACCATTTAAAATTTCTTGCACATATGCAAAACCTTTCAGTACCAAGACGGTATCTTGTCTTCTTCCAAGTTGCTTTTTCCTGTTAATCTTCTTGACTAGAATCAATGCAATAATTTTCAATATATATCTTTGATTTTCATTTAGCATCTTCTGATAATATTCAACATATCAAAATAAATCAATAAAAAAAATAAAATAATTACAAGCAAAGTGAACCATAAGATATTGTCAAAAAAAGAAATAATATCAACAAACATGCAGACAAAGTATGAAATAAATCTAAAAAATAACACATTAAATTGTATTTGCTTTAAAACAAAGAAACAAAAAAAAACTAAAGTATTCCCAATTTTTTTGCATGCATCCAGATCCAAGCAATTCTAATTACCTCTAGCTTTTGTTAAAACATCATCAACTATTATCTGTATGTTTTGCTTTCACAAAAAATACTAAAAGCTATAATGCACAACATATTATTAATAGGTAAAGTTACAATCTCATCGAATTTCTTATTATATTTTTCAATACTATGTCCATCTAATTGCTCCAATGTATTTAAAACAACTAGTAATTTTCATCTAGATCTTCTTTATTTTCTTTTGATTCTTCATTTTTTATAGATTTTTTTTTATGATGAAGAACTTGGTAAAGATTTGGGCTCTATACCCTTGTGTGTACAAGAATTTACTATTGTTTGATAAGTACTTGATGAAAATTTATCGATATCATTTTTAGGTAACCCCTATCTAGATGGACCCCATGAATCTTACCCGGTGACTATAATGTCATCAAAGAATGATCTCATCTCATCTATAAATTATAGTCCAATATATCAAAATTATTTTGCATCAAAAATTTTCTATTTTTCAAATAATTATAATTAGACAATAGTTATTAAATTAATAATTTCAAAAAATTAACTAAAGAAATGAGCTATACCTTGATATACTCTTCCCACTCTTCTGAAGTTCAGTCATCTGTATTAGTTACTGGATTATAGTCATGGCCAGACTTTCCTATTAAATTTGATCATACCATGTATTTATGTTTTAAATAATTCCATTCATTTTTCAATTATTTTTGAGTAAAATTTAAATTTTTGATCTCTTTAAAGTTTTTGAAATTTTATCCTATGATTTAATATGCAAGCTCTCACTCCTTTTTCCCAAAATATTTTTCTAATCAAGACATAAATCTAAAAAAAGTTCAACTTGTGTTGAGTTTTTCTAACTTGCTCTGATATAATAAAAAAAATCATTCCTATATAAGATAAGTAACCAAAAGTTATTTTAAATATAATCTTTCATCAATTTAAATAATAGACAATAAATACAACTTTATAAGCATAAACAAACAATACAGTAACAAAACTCACATTAATACATAAAATATAATATACAACTCATTTACATTCATAACCAACATACACAAAACAACAAAATATGATGAAATACATTACATAATAAAGAAAAAAAAAACCTTTGATTAGAGAAGTAGAGATTAAACAATAATTTTCGCAAAAAAAAACATATCGAGAATCATTTTTCACACAAAAATATGGAAAAAAAATTCTTGTTTTCAAAAACAATTTGTAAATCAAAATTTTTGCAAAAAATATATATGCATTGGAAATCTAACATATAAGCATTCTGGAAATCGAAGTATTGCGATAATCAAGCATTTGATTTTATTTTTTAAAATTAAATCATAATAAATAATGTTTTTGCGAAGAACATTAATTTCAGAAATTTGATTTTATCCAGAGAACAAAATAAAAACACGCATATTCACAACATTAACACCAAATACCCTTGATACAGAAAAAATCCAAAAGTTAAACATCAATAACAATAATTTTCCTCACCGAAAATCCACGCCAAAATTACTCCAAAACGAACAAAAATTTGCCCACGAGGAGGGGAGGTTTTTTTGCATTTCCGATGTCAACGATGAAAAATGATTCACGATATTTTTTTAAGGGCAAATTAGTAATTTTACTTTATTGTTATTGTTTAGCATTTTTAGTATTCCACGATAAGTAGGTCTCGATCTACTTAATTTTTCAACACAATTTTACTTTAAATTTAATCAATCAGTTCCAAATAATTTTTTATCAAACGCACTTATTTTAAACTATTAAAAATTTTAATTTTATGTCAACTGAATTTTTTAAGTGCATTATCAAACAATACCTAATTGCCAAGAACTTTAAAAAAAAAGTTTTTTGCACATTTAATTTTTTTGTATTCCTTTTTTTTCGATAAGTCAATTTGATAATGACCAATAAATAATTTTGTTAAGACTTATAACCTTCAAATAAAGAACAAATGGATTATAATCTACATTATTAGAATATTTCATTATATTATGAAATAAATATTATACTCAATGCACAAGGCTCAAGCATAATATAAAATATTGGAGAAGTATATATATATTGGAACGTCTTATCAAAATAAATAATTGAGACCGGGTATGATTGTCTTGAACTCAAAACCTACCATACATTCGTGAAGATAATTATCATTACATCACAGCAAGACCTCTAGCACACCATATAATAAAATTATTTAAAAAAATTGACCAAAATATTATACATTATTTTTTCTAAAAGACAAATCAGGCACATATCGTATGAAGCACTAAAAAGGGTGTACATTTTTCGCCTTATTAAAGGTGCATGTTTCATGCAACTACCTTAGCTATAGAACCAAAAAAAAAAATCCAAAATTTAGACGGTATGTCCAGAGAGTAATGCAGATATCAAGAATAAACAAACTATAGATAAATTTTAGCATTTTATTTTATGGCATTAAAATATCTTATTATGAAAGAAATTTTAAAAAATAGAGAAGCTGCTAAACATTCTTATTCTTAAGAAAATACAAGGATACTAACCTCAACATCAAGTTGTGAAATGGTTCCATCCTCAAGCCCTACAGCTATCACTTTACCATCAGGACGCCAACACAAGGACACAACACACCTTCCTAATGGATATTTACAAAGACAGAGAGTTGTATTAGAAGAAAGCATATAAAAGTCAAATCTTTGCAATGCAAAATTACTCCAAGCCAATGTTTTTCCCACGCCTTCCCTGTCCCCAAAATCCAACCAATACTATATCCTGGCCTATATATAAGACTTATAGGTGAATTCATCCAAAATGATCTTCTTTGGAGGTGCCATGATTTATGTACTGGTAAATTATGTTTATATCCTACTTGTTGAAAAGACAGTTTGCCCCACATATACCAAGGTTTGAATAAAATAGATTGCCGTGACATTTTCAACTGAATTGGATACATATTCTGTGGTACATATACCACAGTATTACAGCAGCCTTGATTGCAACAGTGTGCGAGCTGTGTCTGCTTGGTTGATCCAGAGAGCTTTGACTTGACTAGGGTGTACCATGATCATACTGACAGCCCTTGAAATGCCAGATAAACCAGGTGGCATTGACCATGCCGGACATGATGGGGTACTGCCCAAGCCGTGCCACAACAAGCCCATGTGTGCCTAGGAGAACCTGAGCCCATGCCCAGGCATGGCTAAAGCTCCGGCATGAGGATGGGTGCAACCTAGATAAGGACATGGGTACAGAAGGCAAGGACACATGCTGGGCACAAGTTGTTCCAACCCCACCCTGTACTGACCAGGCACGAAACTTTTCCCTAACAAGCTAAAATGCCATGAGAGGCCGCCTCTTTTGAGGAGTTCCAGGCTGGTATGGCATGGACAATTTGACATCTCTATACTGCCAAGCCTTAACAAAGTAGTATTCAGGCAGGATTTCAACAGTCAATAGATGTATACTAGGCCAAAACAAGCTTGGGCAGGAAAAATAATTTTCACATTCCATGGTTGGGTGACCAAAACAGTTGTCTCCTGGGATGAATTGAACTTAACCAGTCATATCTCCCAATATTTTGCATGATATCACCCAAGAAAACAATAGAATAACCAACACCATGTATCATTAACTATTGGGATTTGTATAGAAGGTATTGCCATCAGTTTGCCCTCATCTTCTTTGCACTTCCCCATCAACAGAGATTATAAATGTTTTCGAATTGTTGAAAATGTGCATACTTGTTTCTTTAATCACTGAAAAGGATAGTTCCCAACAGTGCATTAGAAAGAAATTTGTGCTTCCTTACCTATGAACAGGTGCAAAAATGGTGCATTCATTTGAAGCATCTATGAACAGGAGCAAAAATGGCAATTCAGGCAACCCACCCAACTAGGTAGCCATTACAGAATCGCTCATAGACATTGTTTTTCCATGCATATATAAAACTAAACCAGACCGCCCTAATCCTCACAAATTAATTTTGATCATTGAAAAAAATATCTCAATAACCATTAGTCTTCATAAAGACACGTGCTATTAATCTAAGTCTCAGCCAATCTAATTTCTTTTTAGTATCAATTATTGTGAAACTCATTTATGTCTCAATACCAACTTTCCTAAGGACTAAGTAAAAATTATGATATGTTATTAAGCATGATCTTATTAGTTTTACCTATCATGACTAAATGTCACCCTAAACAATATAAAGCTTCTAACTATAATTAAAAAAATATGACATAAAAGATCATACCAAGTATACAAAATTTCTATTATATATAAGATCTGAGAAAAATTAAAATATTAATAATCTTATCCACAAAAATTGAGAATAACTCCCTTCAAGAGAGAGCATAATGAATTATATGTCCATAATTTTATGATTAAATGTCTAGTCATATAAATAAGTATTATTAATTCATTATTTATTTATTCATAACTTAATCTCTCACTCTGATCAAACTAAAGATTTTAAATCATAGTATTAAAAAATATTTTTATCCTAGATTATATTATAAAACTTATCTATTAAAAAATATATATTAGAATTGCATATCATGTCCATGATCCGCCAAATCTATATGAGTAAAAACTCATTTTAACTATTATACTTAAATGTATAGGAACCAAACATATTTGAGATTCGAGATGAATTACAATATTTTATTATTTTTAATAATGATTATATATTTTTTATTATTTTCATTTTAATTTCAAATGAAAAAATTTTTCTATTTTTTATATATTTCATAAAAGAACAAAAAAAAATATTTCCTAACATGTACATTAAATATGTCCAAATTTTAATACTTATTATATAAATCATATATAATCATTCATTAAATATCATATGCTAACATATAACATTAAAATAAAATTGCATATATGACTTTTACACATCTATATGAGAGAATATAATTTAAATTAAAAATAATTTCATCAATCATATCATCATATGTCCTCTGTTATTTGTCATCATTTACTTTTTTAGATCTAGAAAATTATAAAAAAATTTTAGTTTACTATCTAAAATTTTTTAAAATACTTATTTTGTTTAATATTTTTCCCCATGATATAATAAGATAACAAAAATAATAAAAAAATACATCATTCTTGATTATTCTAAAGCTAAAAAATAATATAAATATTATTTATCTAAGCTTAATAGAATACTTATCAGTACTAATATAATTTTTTTTAGCAAAAATATTTCTTTAACAAGTCTAGAGACTAGACATAATAAGGATTCAGAACATACATATGAATCTTTGATTCTTTTAAATCCTCATTTATCTCATATGGGCCTCTAACAAGAAAATAGTGTGACCTTTTAGACATTTATTAACTTGTTGATTCGTATTATAATTAATCTCGTCTCAAAAAGAGATTTTCTCTCAAATCTAATTGAGCTCATAGATCCCGAGTTGATTCCAACCTCAACTCAAAATAAGTTGGGAGTGAAAAGACTTAACCACTTAGTATTTCACATTTATTCTAGGCAAAAGAGACATACATAGGATATTCAAAAAAGTGAGCCTCCATAGAAGTTTGATGATCATGTAGCTAACAAATATATGATCTTAATCTTTTGATTTATCTATGAAAAAAAATAAAGAAATTGTACTCAACAATATATTTGACAAATATGATCATATTCATATCTTCTTCTTTTTATTTTTATTATTTTTTTTATGATATAAGAATACTCAAGTCTTTTTTAAAAATATAATTTTAACCAAGATGGTACTGAATAATAATGAAAAGATAAATATTTGTTACTCTAATATGACTTGATAAGTAATACATCAGCCTTTAAAAATTTATATTAGTTTCATGTAAGTATTGGTTGTACAAAAAAATAGATCACATGAATATTATATTTATTGCAAAAGAATTTTCTCAAATATTTTAATTAAGTTAACAAGTTATTATTTATCTATTAGCCAAGATGATATCAATGCAGACACTTATATCATGATCAATCTCTTACATATAATAAAAATCATACTTAGCGCACAAAGCTCTCACTTAGCACTAAGTATAATGATTAACTCAATAATCTTATTTTCAAAAATTAAAAAACAGAGATCTGTGAGTATCAAACCCGAAACCTATCATGCTTAGACAAAGAAATGCACCATAACACCAAGGAACAACCTCTTCTCTCACAGATGAATTATACATTAAATAGAAGTAAATAATATCTTAATAATCATATCTTCAAAAATTAAAGAACATATATCTATGAGTATCAACCCAAAACTTATCACACTTAGACAAAAAACTTATCATAACACCAAAGAACAACCTCTTCTCCCACAGATGAATAATATATTAAATAGGATTAAAAAAAATTTCATCACGATGATCTCAATGAAAATACATACATGAAGCATTCATCTAGCTTTCAAACAATGACAGAACAATCATATCTAATTTGTAAATTACAAAAGACTTATAAGATCTAAAACAGTCTCCAATAATCTAACTTGCAAAGTTTTCAACCATAATCATTTCCTTTTATTTTCAACCATAATATATAAAAATGATACAGAAGCATTTTATCATAAATCATATTAGCTTTTGCAAAACCCATTACACAAGGTCAACCCCATGGATGAAGAAGAAGCATTGATCATTGGGGCCTTCAAGGCTTCTCCATCTGCTCAATGATGCCTATTTCTGATCACTATTCATGAAAGGACACATCCAATTTAATGGAAATCCATGAATTGATAGAACATATGGCTTGTGTGTGTGTGTGTACGCGCATTTTTAAATGTTGGTTATTTGCTATGCATAAAAATTAGGTAGATATGAAGAGATCGTGGTCAAAGATGATGTGAAACAATGAGAGAGAAGGCCAAACTCAATTCATTCCAATCATAATTTCACATACAACAAGCTTGGGATATACGCATGGCCTTCATCCAAGGCTACCAACACTGTATTGTTACTTAAGGCAGGCAATACCAGAAAAGATGCTTCCCAATAATTCATTAGTTTTCCCAAATAATATTTTCCTAGTACTCCAATGTAACACAGTATTTACACAAACAGCCAAGAACCTTCTTAGAAGAAAATAGCTGGCTTATTACATCCCAGTATGAGTCATGAAGCAAAATTATATAAAGTATCATCGACCATATTACATGTTTTAATCATGTACATTAACAACAATACAACCAGTCACACACATTAAGCAGCAACTGTGTAACTGACCTCCAAAACAACAAAATTATGAATCATTGTGGAAATCAACAAAACTATCAATCAAGTATCAAGACATTCATTCCGAATGCTACAGTTTAGCATACATTAGCGTTTTATTACAGAAAAAATATTGGGAGGGAGATAGATAATCACCATGTGATACCATCCATAATCTCTGCCAATTCAAACGATGGAGCAAAACCTTCGAGTCATCTGTGACCATGGCAAGCAAGTCCTTATCTGGATTCCATACTGCAAGTTTAATCTGCGAGGAAATATCCAATTAACTTGGTAGAGATAAACAAGTGACTAACGAAGTTGATGGCGGACCTGGAAAGAAAAAGGCCTGTCGTATTGAAGTTGAAAAGGAAGCCAACTCTGGATGCGTTTGCTTTCCATGAATGCCACAGCTAACAAGGTTGAAGAGAGGGGGAGTCGCACGAAATAGTGATTAGATAACTATATCTGCCGCAGCAACGCAACGTCGCAACCTATCAATGTCTTCGGGTCTTCTTGATGTGGGTCTGCTGTCTGTGACTGCGGTCACTGCGCGCCAAAGCCAAATACAAGATTTATGAATGGGCATTTGACTTTGCACTGCAAAATCATAATGGAGAGCCAAACGGCCCAAACCCAACTTATCATAATTTTTGGAAATATTTTATATTTACATTTCGATACACAAAATCAAAAAACCTCTTAAGCAAAAAAAAAAAGATCATTTTGATCCAATTTTTAAATATTTTTATAAAAATACCCCAAAATATAAAATATTTACATTTTGATGCCCATAACCAAAAAACCACAATTTTATTATTTTGGAAACTATTAGAAAATACTTGCAAAAGTTGAGAGTAGAGAAAAAGTAAAAAGAATTTTCTTATTCAAAAATAAAACATATCTCATATAAAGGATTAAGCCCCTTTTATAGGAGATGCATAGTGAATATACTATGCATTTATTTTTATCATTATTCATGTTTTTCAATATCACATTTTTAATATCATTCATATTTTTCAACATCACATTTTTAACTCCCTCTTGAATGATCATTATAATATTTGATGAAATTTATTAGAATTATGACTACCTCGTTAAAAAACATTTCCAGTAAAATCCAGTGAGACAAAACATAGATGTAGAAAAAAGAGTAAAGTGCGCTAATGCCCAATCATACTCCCCCTCATATCAATATTCTTTGGTTAACACATTCCAATATTATTTATCAGCTTCTTGAATATTGTTAGTGGTAATGACTTTGTAAATAGGTTCGCAAGATTGTCGCTTGAACGTATTTGCTAGACGACCATTTCACCACTCTTATGAAGTTCATGAGTATAAAAGAATTATGGCGAATTATGTTTGGTTTTATCTCATTTAATATAACCTCCATTAATTTGTGCAAAACATGCAGCATTGTCTTTAAATATTATTGTTGGTTTATATTTGATTGAGAACAGCTCATATGATTCTTGAATATGTTGGGTTATTGATCTAAGTCATATACATTCTCGACTTACTTCATGAATTGCAATAACTTTAGAATGATTCGATGATATGGCCACCATTGTATGTTTCATATATCTCCATGAAATGATAGTTCCATTATAATTGAACACATGCCCAATTTGTGATCTAGCTTATGTAGATCTGAAAGATAGCTTGCATCTTCATATTTAAGTAATTGTGACTTTAACATCTTAGAGTAAAATAAACTCATATCAATGGTTCGTTTGAGATAGCACAACATATGATTTATTCCATTCCAGTGTCTTCTTGTTGGAGCAGAATTGTATCTAGTTAATAGATTAACAGAAAAAACAATATCTGGATAGGTACAATTAGCTAGATACATAAGTGCACCGATGGCACTAATATATAGCACTTCAGAGCCAAGTAATTATTCATTATTTCCACAAGGTCAAAATAGTTTCTTGTTCACATTAAGTGAATAGACTACCATTAAATAATTCATAGGGTGTGCTTTATCCTAATAAAAGTGCTTTAAGATTTTTTGAATATATGTTGATTGGTGAACCAACACTCCATTTGGAAAATGCTTAATCTACATGCCGAGACAAAATTTAGTTTTTCCAAAATATTTCATTGCAATTTTTTTTTCAAATATTCTACTGTTTGTGTGAGCTTTTCAGGAGTTTCAACTAGGTTTAAATAATCAACATAAACAATAATAATTACAAATCCAGTTTCTGATTTCTTAATAAAAATGTATGGACATATAGGATTATTTACATAGTATTCTCTTATCAAATATTCACTGAGGCAATGATATCACATGCGCCTAGATTGCTTTAATCCTAACAATCATCTTTGTAACTTAATTGAATACATGTTATGAGGTTTTATACATATTGCTTCAGACAGTTTAAATCCTTCAAAGATTTTCATGTATACATCATTATCTATAAATCCATATAAATATGCTGTGATAACATCCATGAGATGCATATTCAGTCCTTTAGAAACTACTAGACTTATTATAAAACAAAAAGTTATAATGTCCATAACAAGAGAATATGTTTCTTCATAGTCAATGCTAGGTCTATACGAGAAACCTTGAACTACTAATTGTGTTTTATATCTTATAATATCATTATTTTCATTACACTTTTGTGCAAATACTCATTTGTACCCAATAGGCTTTATACTTGTAGGCATTTGGATTACAAGTCTAAAACTTCATTTTTCATTAATGAGGATAACTCTGTTTGCATAGCCTTTTTCTATTTTGGCCAATCATATCTTTTTCTACATTCATTCATATTTTGTGGTTCTGAACAATCATTATTTTATATGATGTCGATAGCCACTTGGAAAGCAAAAACATTATTAACAAAAAAATTATTTATATCCCATTTGTCTTCTTTGTAAATACAACTTATTGAGATCTCATGATTTTCAGGTACATGTGCTTTTTTAGGGACTTGTTGTTCAACACGTACCTCTACAATGGCTCCTTATCCATCACATACCTCTTTAAGAGCTACTTGTTTATTTTGTGCCTCTCTAGTGATGTTTTGTTTTCCTTTTATTTTCCTCTTACAAGGATTTATATCTTTCGACCCAATAGGTCTTCCATGCTTCAAGCATATTTTTGATTCATTAAATCTATGTCCTTCAGGTACATCAACCCGTACTAAAGTATTTGTAGCCAAGATGTGTGACCTTGTCACTTTTTGTGCATCAACAAATGCATCTAGTAATTGATTTGAAAGATTTTGCAAATGAATAATCTTTTGAACTTATAGTTCACAGTGATTTGTATGAGGATCAAAATGGGATAATATTGTTGTATTATAGGAAATTTCATGTTGTTCTACAAAAACAAACATTTTTCCCCCTAATAAAGGGAACACAATTTAATTATAATGATAGTCTATAAATCTTGCTCCAAAAATATATCTTGTCATTGGTTCAAGATATCTTATGATTGATGTCGAATCAAAACCTACATAAATCTCAAGTCTACATTGAGGACCTATTTGGGTACATTGTATAGTGCAATTTGTAAATGGACTACACAATCAAATATCATTAAGTGAGAAATATTTGGTTATTTACCTAACACGAGTTGTGAATGGGAGTACTCATGGTAAGATGTTGGTCTGATTCTAATAAGACTTGCAGCATGCATATTAGCATGTCCCAATGCAAAAGTTGGTAATCTAGTTTTCATCAATAATAGCCTAGTTATTAATTGGAGATGTTGAATGAGTGATTCTGCTAAACTATTTTGTGTGTGAACATGAGCTGCATGGTGTTCAATATGTATCCCAATTGATAAGCAATAGTCATTAAAAGCTTGTAATGTAAATTTATTGTCATTATCAACTATAATGGTTTTGATTGGGTAATCAAGAAATTGTGCTCTTAATTTAATTAATTGGGCAAGTAGTCTAACAATAACAATATTTTTTATAGAAAGAAGACAAACATGTGACCATCTAGTGAAGACATCTATTAGAACTATAAAGTAACGAAATGATCCACATGGTGAATGGATAGGTCCACATATATCCCTATTCTTTTTAAAAATACTAGTGATTTCGACAAAATTTTACTAAAAGATAGTCTAACTATTAACTTGCCTAATGAATAAGCATCACAATAAAGTTCATTGGTTAAAAGAATCTTCTAATTATTTAATGGATGCCCGTGTGACTATTCTATGAATCACCACATCATTGAAGTTCTAGGATGACCTAACATGTCATGTCATGCCAAATATATATAATTCAATAGGCTCAATGGTTGCATGATATAACCTAGAGAAAAATAATTGGAGCTTTTCTATAATAATCTTTTTACCATAAATTGTATATGTAATATAAAGGCATTCTTTATTACATTTATTCATAGTTTCAATATGATATCAAATTTTGTAGATACTTTAAAATTTAGTAAATTTCTTGTGGAATTTTTAGATTATAATGCATCATTTATGTAAAATTTAGTTCAATTTGGTAATAATATACTTGCTCGTCCGAAGCCTTTAATTAATTTTGATTTACCAGATATGGTATTTACACTGCATTTCTTATTATCAAATTATAAAAATATCTTTTATCTCAAATAATTGTGTGTATGGTTGCACAATCAACAAGACATACACCACCATCATTCATCTTACAATTCAATAAAAAAAATTAGATAAAGAGAAAAAAAATATAAAGAAAAAAACATAATTTCATTAACTCAAAAGGAAGTTTATAGATTTATTCAATATTAACATTATTATTATTTATCAAGCAATTAAAATTATCACTAGGGCCTACAAAAAAATCATCTTCAAAATAAGGTAGGTCCAACCTGGCAAAATTCATTTCAATATTTTTGCTATTTTCCTTTAATGATGTTTAATATAGATCTACCAAATGTTTGCCCATACAATAGGTACGTGCCCAATGTTGTCCTACCATTCTGCATCTGTAACAAGTCTCATTGGGAACTTTATGAGATTTTTTCAATATATTTTATCCATTTTTTGTTTTGCCTCACCATTATTCAACTTCTGGTGGATATTTGGAGTTTTTCTCTTCTTAGAATATTGAGGATAATTAATATAATGCTAGTAGTTTCTTCCATGGTCATGTCCCCGTCCACCATGATGATGTCCTCGTCCACACCTATAATTTTGAGCTGATGTTGCATTCACTTTTAGGAATGTTTTAGATCCAATGAGATGGGACTAGTAATTTTTCATTAGTGGCTAATTATTTTGTTTAGCTACTAGGAGACATGAAATTAATTCCGAATAATTAGTAAAATTACACTCTCTATATTGTTACTGCAAGAACATATTAGAGGTGTTAAACGTTAAAAATATTGTTTCTTGCATGCCTCCTATTATTTTTTTCTCCGCAAAGCTTCAAACAATAGCTTATTTTAAATAATATGGAATAATATTTATTGATTGATTTAAAATCCTGAAACCTCGAGTGCTTCCAGTCACTATGAGCTTTTGGTAAAAATACAGTCGTTTGGTGGTCAAATCTCAACTTTAATTCATTCCACATAGTAATAGGATTTTTTACAATAAGATATTCATTTTGTAATTTCCTGGTGGATATGTTGCCTAAAAAAATAAAGTGCATTTGCACAATCCTACAGAGACATTGAATTTCCTTATATGATAGTATCTCCAAGATTTGATGCAGTTATATGCAACTCAGCATCTAGGATCCAAGATAATAATTTTTTCCAGAAATATCAAGCACCGAAAAACTAATATTTGAAAATTTTTACAAAAATTTAACCTTTTACAAACTAAAATAATATTACATTATTTAGAATAAACTAATGCTGATATCATGTTATAGTATACTTGTAAAGTTGAGAATAAAGAGAAAAGTTGGGGGGATTTTCTTACTTAAAAATAAAATGTCTCATACAATGGATTAAGCTCCTTTTATAGGAGATGCATAGAGAATACAATATGCATTCACATTTGTTTTCAATATCATTCAAAATTTTCAACATTTTATTTTCAAAATAAATCACCTTTTAAAGAAAAAACCCCAAGACCGTGATTTCTCATTTGGAACCATGTTTACAAAAATCATGGTTTTCCAACTTATTAAAAATGTAAAGAAATTGATTTTCATTTTCAAAAAGTGATTTTGTTTTTTTTTTGAACTAAATATATATGTATATACTTAATATATAAACAAGTGTGTGTGTGTGTGTGTGCGTGCATATTTTTATTTATTTATATATACATATGTTATATAAGTTTATATACACCTATATATATATATATACATACACACCTATACATATATATATATGTGTGTGTGTGTGTGTGTGTGTGTATAAACCTATATAGCATATATATATATATACACACACACACACACACATGTATATATTTACACACACACACACACACATATTTATTTATCTATATATATTATAGGGCACGCACTTCTTCTCGCTAGATCGACACACATATACACTACAAGAAATAAACAATTTAGAAATGAAAATTAGAAATGCCCAAATCCATTTTAAAAATTAGGAACAAATTTGAAATAGATTAGGAATGAAATTTACAAAACCAATAAAATATATATATATATATATATAAAGTTGTCGCTAAATAGCGATAGAAAATTTTGAGTTTTTATATTCTATCGCTAAATGATCCATGAAGTGAGAAGTTGATATATCTGCATTGCACTTAGTGACTAAAATATTTGTATCAGTTTATAATCAAAAATGGAAATCGTATTCGTTTCTATTATTGCGAGGGATATTAAGTTTGTTACTATATAAATTAAAATGATTATGTGACATAAAGTTATTTCGTCACTATTTTAGCAATGTAAATAATTTTCGTCGCTAAAATATAATAATTAATTTTTGAAGACCACTTTGAAACTTCAAAGTGTTATTAGGGTTTTGGGGATTTTTTGGTTTGGTTGTGATTTCATCCAATTCGTGTTTAGATTGTCTATCATTCATATATTGTTCGACGTGCATTTCATTCATAATTGAGGGATGAAATTATAATTTTTATTTTATACATATGTATTATATTCAAAAATAGCTTCATTTGTGCATTTTTATGTTGTGTAATTTTTTTCCATTTTTAATATTTATATTGGGTTCTAACCAATTTTTTTGCTAAATTATTATAAATATAATTGATAAATTATTTATTTTTTACTTTTTTTTATATTTTTTTCGCATACTTTTATTTGTAACATTTTGTTGTAACTTAATTGATTTATGAAAGTTTTGTATATTTTGTTAATGATCTATAGTTAATATCACCAAATTATTTTGTATTCTGTTTTTTTACTAGAATTTATTGAAAAAAAATATAATGAGGGTATGCAATTAGAATAGTGAAACGTAACCAAAAATTATAAAATAAAAAAATTTAGAAGCTAATTTAAAAAATTAGATAGTTGCTTTATCTACATTTCACTAAAACTATAATAAAATAAACATTACCCACCTTTATTTAATATTAAAAATTTTAATATTACATGTCACATGTGGTATATGCCTATGGATATTATATGCTTCATAAGAATTTCCCATTCATTTAATAATCTTCTCCATTGATAGTTAATCTATTTTATCAGTTTTTTCATTGATAAATTGTAATATATTGACATTGATAATTTATTTATTATTTATATTATATATAATATGTTTATATAATTATATAGTGCTTATTATTAACATAGAAATTAAAAGTTAAGATATTGCAAATTTATTTTTTCTTTATCAATGCAAGTTCATCTAATATAGATAAATATCAAATTTTTAGTTTTATGTAAACGACAAAAATACATTAGAAAAACCCACTTTATCTAATTTTAATCCAAAATTATCTAATAATTATTTTACTACAACTTGATTATTAGATATATGTATTTTTGTAGAATATTACATCTATATTACAAAAATATCTGTGTATATTATTTTAATTCCAAAAATATTAATGTTAAATATTATAGGAATGGAAAACATTATATGATATGATCGTCAATGGATGAATGTAACACTAAAAGATAGGTTTTTAATTAAAATATTTTTGTAAATTGGATTGAGGAATGTATTGCCTTCACTAAAAAATAGCCTATATTTATGGATAAAACAAAAATAATATGTCTATGTAATGCTCTTAAATGTCAAAATTAGAGTTTCTATGATGTGGACACAATATGATATCATTTTATAAAAAATGAATTTCTTTGCGACTATTATATTTGGTATAAATATGAAGAAATAATTGTACTTCAAATAACTAAGTATTATATACATAGAAATATTGATTTAACCATTACAATGGAAGTTGCTAATTCCAATTATGCATGTGAAGCAACTTTGATATTACTAGTCCTTCATTAAATTCAGATATCACTGATGATATCCCAAAATCATCAGCAAATAATTTTTTAAAATACTCAAGGCTTCAGAAAAAGAGGTTTGGGAACGTAATCCATAAGACCACTCAAAGTTATCTACTATAGTCAGACTAATGAATTTAAAGTCAAAACATCAATTTTCAGAAATGTGTTATGATGTAATATGGTAGTTGTTATCTAAATTATTACTAAAGAATAATATCATGACTGATAGTTTTAATAATACAAAGAAATTAATAAGATGTTTGAGTTTGATGGTAAAAAAAAATATATTGTTTCATTAATGACTGCATGATATATTGGGGCATAGACAATGAAGTAATGATATGTAATTTCTGTTACTATCCTCAGTTCAAAAAAATATAATATGTAAAAGGCAAAAAAAAAAAAATCTTCACAAGAAGATGTATTATTTCCCACTGACTCCTCTTCTGTAAAGATTATTTCTGTAACTTAGATTCTCCTTCTTGAAAATATTTTAATGATTGTCATCCATTATTTGTAGATGAAAGTCAAAAAGTTAGATTAGGGCTATGCATTGATGAACTCTAACTATTTGGAAAAACATGGCAATAATACTCTTCATGGCCTGTTATTATTACACCTTATAATTTACCACCATGGATATGGATGAAAGATAAATACATGTTTTTGTGTGTTATTGTTTCTGGTCTGTGAATTCAAAAAGACAATTTGAATTTTTTCTGTAGACTTCATCTTCATAAAATTTTGGTAGACTCCCTCCACCAACTCATAACACAGTCATTGAACATTGCTAATTTATTCAATAAAGTCATTTGGATAAACCAAAAGAAAGTAAAAGTGAAGCAAAGTCATCTTATACCTAAGGTCCAATACTCCAGCAAAGCAACACCCATCAATTTATGTATCGCATTCCAAAATGCATCAAAATTTGTAATCATACTCTTTGTCATTGTACTAATTACTACATTGGAGGACATGAGTCATTCATTCAATGTCATTTTAATCTTGCAAA
Source organism: Sapria himalayana (assembly GCA_029783825.1). Taxonomy (NCBI): domain Eukaryota; kingdom Viridiplantae; phylum Streptophyta; class Magnoliopsida; order Malpighiales; family Rafflesiaceae; genus Sapria; species Sapria himalayana. The sequence goes on along the minus strand of JAREIK010001333.1, from coordinate 1,102,504 downwards.
TTATAGGAAAAAATATATCGATATTTGGTAGTGGGATATCTTGTCCCAGAAAATAACTAAATGACATTATAAACCAACTCCCAACATATTGAAAATAGCCTTAGTAATATATCATTCTGCTTCACTAGGCACAAGCACGTAGTATGACTCAAACAACTTAAGTCTAAAAAACATATTTTTATAAGCCAGAGTAGTATTAAGCATTAGATTAGTGGAGTTCTACCTTATTGGACAATCCAAACCCAATCCTTTAGTACAAGGATTTTATTCATATGGGTTTTTGATTGGATATGCCTAAATCCATATTTTAAACAATTTAATTTATCTACAAAATATCTTTTTTAATATATATCAATTTTAGATATCTTAGAAAATTGAAAAATAATATTCAAAATAAAAGTAAAGTCGAATGATCAATATGCAATGCCTACTTGGTTGAAGAGGCTTCAATATTTTTTGCGTACAACTTTTAGCCACAATTGCATTATCGACATAAAATATTATCACCAAAGAATATATATATATATATATATATGGTATGAAGGATAGATCAGATAAAAATGATATGCTTTATATTTTTAGACAAGGGGGTAGATTGTATGGTAAAGCAACATCGATATATTTTTTTGGATGACTTAGAGTCTCCTACTGCACACACATATATTTTGTTAAACTATGAGAAAGTTACACCTTATACTAAGGTTAATAATAATTTCATATTCTGATATATTTGTCATTTTATTTGATATAAAATTTTAATTAATCAAAATATCTTCAATTAAGGCAAATTTTTGTTAAAGAATTGTTGAAGAATATTTGGATGACCCATAGTATCCTGCTGCACACATATATCTGTCATTGTTGAAGTATAATTGCTCAAGAATTAATGCAAAGAGAATCTTGTATTGATGAAAATTAAATTGATGTAAAGCTTGTAAATGGATTTTGTAAATTTGTTTGAAAAAATATGTCTGTATATAACTTATCATTCATGGTTCTAAACAATCATGTGTAACATCATATATGTATGAATTTATCATTTATCATTTTGTAGGTACAATTTTTTTCATCAAATATATATAACAAACAAATTAAATATCTTACAAAAGGACCATTATAAAGTTTACAAATGTATCTCATACATTATTATAAATGGATACAAATTTCACACTTTGAAATATGGTTCAAATAGAGTAGCAATGAATAGTTGTATTTATATCAAGGAGTCTAACTATATTGTATGTACTACTAATTTTCATGGTTGACTAATTGAAATTCTACACATAAAGTATCTTACTTTACTAATTAAAAGGACTATTATATTTAAGTGTGAATGGTTTGATCCAATTATAAATATGGGTACTAGAATTCATCATCAAAACAACCTTGTTGATGTACTCCATAATAAATGTTATCGTAAGTATGAGTCATTTTTTCTTGTGGTATAAGGAAAACAAGCATGTTACACCACTTATCTAACCACAAGAATAAATCTGTCACTAGTGGGTAATATGTAAAATAAAACTCATATCACCTATTAAAATTGTTGAAAAGGATGTTATGGTTATTCCATCACGTGTATCAACATTTCAAGAGAATAATATGGAAGTTCATTCAATCATTTGTGGGTAGATGATGGCTTTCAAACTTTACTTGGTGAATGTGGAAATTATTTGAATATTAATGATGGAAATTTTGAAGAAGATAATGAGGAGGAATTAATTGCATAATTAGATGACAATAAATATGTAGATAGAGATGATTTCTTAGAAAGTTCAGATGATAACTATAAATCATTGACTGCCTTGTCATTTTCTCATTCTTATTTTGTAATTATTAAAAAGTATATATTAAATTAAAATATTTTAATTTTTTTATAATGTTAATGTGTTTATCATTAAATTATGTTATTATGATATTTCATATAAAGTTTTATTACCTTTGTATATTTGATATTTATGTAATGTGATTTAGGTATGAGAGGTAATCATTCAAGTGACTAAGATTCTCAAAGTGTGAGGAGGGGCAGAAGTCAACTAATAGTTAATGGAGGAATTAATCTTCGTGTATTCAGTGACGATGACAGTATAAATGTCTTTCTGCATTCTGTTACATATAGGAAAAAAACTTTGGCATCACCTCATCATGATATACATGAATTTACTACCATAGATATTTCATCTTTATCTTATTTTTTACCAGAAGATACTGATATTTCCAGTCGACCTATCCCAGGAGGCCTATACATTATTACTACAATAGCAGCACTGGCAAGATATTCATAATCCTTAATTTGCATGCCATGTAATGAGAAAATATTTATTCAGCCTACAATTGACAATAAATACTACGTAGCATTCTTAAATTTACTACATTCATTTTTTATCATTTTTTCATTAAAATTAAATAAAAAATAATATGTGAGTGATTATAAATATATCACAATTTTTAAATTTATGTATTTTACAATAATAACAAAGTATTATATCGCTACTTATTGAATAGTATTATTTATAATATTAAAAATACATTTTAACATAGTAGAAGTAAAATATGTGTATTTTGTTTATATGTATGCGTATGTGATGATTTTAAATTACTTATAGGTTTATTCCTTTTGCTTCTATCATAACCAGAAAGATATTTAAGGAGAAACTAGTTGCGGAGAGTATAAAGTGGAGCAAATAACTCCAAGTATGAAAGAATTTCAATGGAAAAAAATCGAGGTAAATCTTTGATGTGTTCACTAATTTTTCATTTTGGTATAATATGATATATTCTTAAAATTAATGCATTACAAATGTATTATTATTTTTTTGATTATTACAAAAAAAATACAAATGAAATAATACTTTGGTGGTATCCGTGAAGGATACATAAAAACATGTGACATGTGTGAGATACAAAGAAAAGCTTGGCAAATGGAGAAAAAAGTATGGTATAGATGTAAAGCCTAATAGTTTCCTTCTTAGTGTTTGAATAAAGTGGTGAGAATATTAGAATAGTATGGAGTTCAAGGCCTTGTCCTAGGTTGTCTCATACAATTATCGATCATAAAAAGCAGGTGAACGATCAGAACCTTCAAAACATATTGGAGGTTCAAAGGTGACCAACCAACATTCGATATATCTGGTATAATTATCTTTTAGTTTTTGTTATTATTTATATTTTCAGAATAAAAAAATAGTATTTGTGTCATAATGAATGATGCATCTTAATAATAACTATTATTTATTTATTTTTATTAAAATTTTCAAGCGAATGCACAAGAGGAATAATGGATCATTTATGGAGAAATGCTCAAATATGAGTTTCTCATTTTGTACTTGTAGTTTAATTTTATAATTAAAAATAATAAAAGAAAAAAAATATTTTAAAATTCATTATTAAGCATTAATTATAAATAAAATACAAACTCAAGTATTTTTTATCATTACCAATGATCTCAATTAATATAATTAATAAAATCATTTTTAAAATATTTTGTAGTTATCAAAGGATAATTTTTTTTGCTAATATAAAATTTCTTTTAATATAGCAATTGATACATTATGTTGTCTTTCAAAAATTCTATAAAGGTACATGAGATTGATGTTGCATATATTTACCTTCAAGCTGTTAGAGTGATGCCAACAAAATGTCAATTGCATGGTCTTGGTACTCATGCATCTACATTTTATCCATGTTCTATTAGGAGTTCTTCAACATTATCTATAAATTACAATAACATGTAATATTATAAGCTACGCGAGGAGATGTAAGATATTCATGATACATTACAAAGCAAAAATGAAGAGATGCAACAAAAGAATGAATAGATACAACAAAAGAATGAAGAGATGCAAAAAAAAAAATAAAGAAACACAAAAAGAAATTGAAGAAATTTAAAAAAAGAAAGGATGAAAGATTAAAAAGAGATGATAAGATACAACAGAATATTTTTCATCATTCTAAAGATATACAAATTGGTAGAGACATCATATATTTTTCATCATTCTAAAGATGTTCCATCCAAATCTTCAAAGGAGATTACTCTTTAGGAGAAGGACTCGTTGTTGTTTGTGATGTATTTTTTTGTAACGTATATTTTTGATCTAAATTAATGGTTTTTGTGTTAATGTTTTTTTTTGTTATAAATTGTGTATTGAAATTTATTGATCCATCATTTATGGACATTTATTTTTGTTATTTGATATTTTATTTTATGGTAGATGTTACGTGAATGTCATTTAATAAATAATATGTGGATGTGCTTATTTGGTTGTAGGTTATATAGTTTTTGTATGTAATTGTATATTGTATATAACATATAGAAATAGCATAAATTTACTTGTACCTATTGCAGACAATAGAAATAGATTTTTCCATTTCTAAATTCATTTCTAAATAAATATGGATTCATGCGCATCTGTATTGATTCATCACTCTTTTAGAAATGGATAATACATTTCTAATGATTCCTTCGCAAAAATAGCAATAGAATTCAATATCCCTTTTCCTGTTACAATATTTAGCAATAGAATTTTCCCCGTCACTATTTATAGAAATATCATTGTGAAATCTATTTCTAAAAATTTAGAGTGGAGGTTTATATAAACAAATTAATTCGATTTTTTAAAATCCATTGTTATTCACCCATCACGACAAAATCAAAAATGGATTCGGGCATTTCTGATTTAAGAATTACTTGTAGTGATATATATACTATATAGATGTGTGTGTGTGTGTGTGTGTGTGTATTAAGTATATATATATAAATGTTAAGAATTTAAAAAAATAAAAAAGGCATGAAATAGATTTTTGAAAATGAAAAAAAAATTCAAAATATTTTTATTATACTACAAGAAATAAGCTAATTAGAAATGAAAATTAGAGAGCCAACATCAATTTCTAAATTTAGGAATGAAATTGAAATGAATTCGAAATAGAAATAAATAATTTTTTGAAAAAATTAGAAATGGAAAAAAAATTCATTTCTATTAAAAGGAACAAATTAATTGATAATATATAGAAATATAACTAGAAACAGAAATTGAGATAGAAATTGAAATGACTAAGCCTTCCTTCACTAATATGACACGTGGTCATGATTAGATTAGGTTGCGTGGTATTTAATGGTGGAAATTTCCATTTCTAGATTATTAGGAATTGAAAATTATAAGTTATATGAAAATTGTGACATAAATTGATTTCATTTCAAATCATTTTGTAATGAAATCATGTTCCATTTTTAAATTTGGTGATTGAAATGAATACCATTGCAAAATATGAAACATCTTGAGAGTCCATCACTTTTGGACTTTAAAAATTTTGAGGATTGAATATTTTTCCATCCCTGAATTAGAAATGAAAACTCATTCTATCGCAAAATTATGTTAAATAATTTTTTGAAAAACACTTCATCTATTCGAAAAAAAAGTTAGTTTGACCTAAATTATTTTGATTTTGTGTTTGTCCATTTTGTGTTCAAGCTTACTTTCCTCCATTTTGAAGAACACTACTAATCTATAATTGAGGTATGCAATTTAATATTTTTATTTTTCTCATATATACTATAATTGAAGTATCAATTTTGTGCATTTTTTTATTAATTATAGTTTATTTTCATATTCAATATCCACGGGGATTTTCTCTTCTTGTTTTCTTGAATTTTTATCATGCTAAATAAAAAAATTTACATTTCTCATTTTTTTTTTCACATACTAGGATTTGTTCACTTTTTAGGTTACCTAATTGAGCTATGCAATTTTTGTACATATTGTTGTTATCTATAGTTTTTATCATGCAGTTTAATATGGACATAATATGCATACTAGAATTTATTCACTTTTTAGGTTACCAAATAAGCTTTTTAATTGAATTTATAAATATTAAAATTTAGAAGGTTGAAACGTAATCACAATTAACAACTTTAAAACTTGAGAGAGTGAATGTATGCAACTTTAACAATGAAAAATTTTAATATATATTAATAATCTTGAAGGTTGAAATATAATAACAATGAATACTTTAAAATTTTTGAAGGTATGCAATTTGAAGATTGAAACATAATAACAAATGAACAACTTAAAAAAAAATAAAAACCTTAATTCGAAATTTAGAGTCATTATATCCACACTTCACTAAAGGTAGAATCTAATAAATAATAACTCTCATTATTTGATATTTTTTTAAAAATGCATATTATATCTCAAAGTTGGTTGATAATTATTCATACTACAAGTTTCATTAGGATTAGTTAATATTCTTATAAATTTATTCATGTTCTCCATCACTAGTTGACATTTATTATCGTATTTTCATTGACATTTTGATATGCATTGGCATTATGATTTTTTAGAGGATTTCTATTACATAAAATACTATTGTCAAAATAGTTAGTATATATATTTAATTTTAAAGGAATTAATTATTATATAACCTTAATTTGATAAGATCAGGGAAACACAATAACACTTAACCCCATTAGAATATCACATATTAGGATTTACATTATCATTTTTTAAATGGTTTAATTAACCCAAAATTTAATAGAATCTCAAAATATTCATTTTATTAATCCCAAATGATAAAATAATTAATTTCATAAAAGATTATTATATTCACACATCTGAAGAGTGAATATCTGACCCTTAAAATATTTTTATATTGTGATCTTTCATATATAAACAACATGGAAACAAATGTTTCTAGCACATACACAACTTTTTCATTTTTAATTAATTTATGCAATTTCATCCTATTTAGATAAATATCAAATATTTAGTTTTATATATATGAGAAAAATACAACTAAATGATTAACTAATGAGTAGGGCGAGTTTGTTGTAGAATATGAGTTTGTAGAGGTGATGAATATAAGATTGATCATTAATGAATGAATGAAAAACTGAAAGATTGGGTTTTTTTACTAATGAGATTGTAGAGGGATTGAGAAGTTTGTTTGATTTGTTGAAAAACATACTAAATTTATGGATAAAACGAAAATAAGATGCTCATGCAATGGTTATAAATGTCAGAATTAAAGTTTCTAAGATGTGGACATAGTGCAATTTCATCTTACAAAAAATGGATTTGCTAGAGACTATTTTGTTTGGTATAAATATGAAAAAATAGTTGTGTCACAAATAATAAAGTATTATATACATAAAAGTATTTGTTCAAAAGTTGTAATGTAATATGTCAATCCCAATGATACATGTAAAGTAATGTTGAAGAATAATATTGGTAATTCTATCAATATGGATGTCGATATCAATATCCCAAAAAAATCAGCAAAATAATTTTATGATATGCGGAAAGCATCAAAAGAAGATATTTGTGTTAAATATTATAATAAGTATTATGGGTAATATAGTCATTTCCCACACATACCGAAAAGTCTATTGACCACGAAGATTTCATTTCCCACTACAGCAAGTTACGCTATTATAAAACAAAACGAAAGGCCGCTGTTTTTTCCAATATACTTCTTCTGGACAGCCAGCGTCGCACAAATTGGGTCTAGTTTCTTTGTTTGCCGTCGCTGCATTTGGGTATGCTGTATCCGGGTCTGCCGTCGCTGCTGTTTCTTTGTTTGCTGTCGCAAATTGGTTCTGTTGTATCTGGTTCTGCTGTATTTGTTGCAACTAACATGGTATCGGAGGGATTTGCTGGCGCTCAAAGGTTGGTTAGCTCTGGTCTCGTTGATGACATCGATGGTGGAGATTCAGCGGTACTCGTCTGTGCAGGTGTTCTTCCTTGTTAATTTACGTAATCTATGTAATTACATTTTAGTCTGGGAGTTGATACCAGCTGTAAGTTCCTGTTATGAGATGCTGATGTTTTCTGAGTAAATATCAGTTGTTTTGCGAGTTTCGTTTTGTCTCATCTATCAGATGCTGATATTTTCTCTAGTTCTAAGTCGCTCCAAGAGGAGTGTAAATTTATGATTGCACGCACAGCTCCTAAGGTTGATTTCCAGCACTCTTGTTTCTGGCATATCTGTAGGTTATTTGGCGATACCTGGTACAATTTAACAGAAAGAAATGGCTGAGGGTAGAGATCATCTTCTGTCAATTAGTGTGCAATTGGTTGGGAAAAATTATACATATTGGAGTTATGTGATGAAAAATACATATTGGTTTGGGAATCTGATAATTCAAAGATCATCACTTGGATTAATAATTCTGTGAAGAATACAATAGGAATGCAATTGGCGAAATTTGAAACTGCTAAGGATGTTTGGGATTATTTGGCAAAGTTATACACACAATCTAATTTTACAAAACAGTATCAGTTGGAAATTGATATTCGTGCTTTACAACAGAAAAATATGAGTGTGCAGGAATTTTATGATGCTATGACAGATTTATGGGACCAATTAGCACTAACAGAATCTGCAGAGATAAAGGCTTTTGCTCCATATATTGCCAGAAGAGAAGAGCAGCGTTTGGTTCAATTTTTGATGGCTCTTCGTGATGATTTTGAGGGACTTCGTGGGACTATTCTGCATCGCAATCCACTGCCTTCTGTTGATTCAATAGTTAGTGAACTGTTAGCTGAGGAGATACGGCTTAAGTCTCATACAGAAAAAGATACTCCCTCTGTTTTTGAAGTCCCTCACAGGCCTATTTGTAATACTCAGTTTAGATCTCATACTACGACTGCTCAAGATGAATGTCGTTTCTGTAAGCAAAAGGGTCATTGGAAATCACAGTGTCCTATATTGTTGAACAGAGGTAAATCACAGCAGCCCAATCAGTCAAAGCAATTTCCTCAACAACGACCATCTTTCATACATCCACTATCACAGCAGCATCAGCAACAGTGGTCCCTCAGATCGCCTAATCCTAATTCTGCCATGGCTACTCCATCATTAGATCCATCTATGCTTGAGCAGTTTCAAAAGTTTCTTGCAGCACAACCGCATGCCATGTCTGTCTCCTCTCCTATAGGTTTGTCATCCTCTTGTTCCTCAGGTACATCTCCAATTTTATGGGTCTTAGATTCTGGCGCTTCACATCATATGTCACCTGATTTGTCATCATTTGTTTCTTTATCTCATTATTCATCTGTGATAGTATTGACTGCTGATGGCACTCCTATGCCTTTAGCAGGTTGTGGGTCTATTGTTACACCATGTTTGTCCATCCCTGATGTCTACTATGTTCCTAAACTTACTATAAATCTCGTTTCTGTTAGTCAACTTTGTGAATCTGGATATTTAGTCTTTTTTTCTTCTTCCGCTTGTTATGTGCAGGACCCGCAATCCCAGAAGATGATTGGGACCGGCCGTAGGAAAGGGAGACTATATGTTTTGGATAATCTTAAAGTACCAGATGTTGCAGCTTCTGTTTCTAGTGTTGATTTGGCTTCCTTTCGGTTGAGTGATTCTTCGTCTGTCTTTTATTTGTGGCATTCTCACCTTGGTCATGTTTCTGCATCTCATTTACAGTTTCTAGCTTCTACAGGAGCCTTAGGCAATGTGAAACCGTGTAATATTTCAGATTGTTGTGGTTGCAAATTGGCCAAATTTTCTGCTTTGCCTTTTAATAAAAGTATTTCTGTTTCTCTTGCTCCATTTGATCTTGTTCATTCTGATGTATGGGGTCCTTCTCCTATTACCACAAAGGGAGGATCACGTTATTATGTTTCCTTTATTGATGATTGCACTCGTTATTGCTGGGTTTATCTTATGAAAAAACGTTTTGATTTTCTAAATATATTCAATGATTTTCGAATTCTCATTAAAACACAGCATTCCTTTGTTATCAAGTGTTTTAGATGTGATTTGGGTGGAGAGTATACTTCTCATGCTTTTACTGATTTACTTGCTCTAGATGGGACAATTCATCAAACTTCTTGTACCGATACTCCTGAACAAAATGGTGTTGCTGAAAGGAAACATAGACACATTGTTGAGACTGCTAGATCTCTTTTATTGTCTGCCAGTGTTCCTAGTGAATTTTGGGGAGAAGCAGTCCTTACTGCGGCTCATTTGATTAATAGAATTCCAACCTCTCACAATTCAGGGTTGTCTCCTTTTGAAAAATTATATAAACATGCTCCTGATTATTCTTCTCTTCGTGTTTTTGGTTCTACATGTTTTGTTCTTCGACCTCATGTTGAGCGTAGTAAGTTGTCTTCAAAATCTGCTATTTGTGTTTTTCTAGGTTATGGTGCAGGTCAAAAAGGATATCGTTGTTTTGATCCAATCAGTCAAAAATTATATGTTTCGCGTCATGTTGTATTTCTTGAACATATATCGTATTTTTCTATTCATGTTAGTGCTCATAACATGACTAAGTCTGATCTTATTCGTATTGATCCTTTTGCTGGTCATGATGCTATTATTCCCCCTGTTGATGTTCCCCAGTCTCGTCCTACTCTTTCTGATCCTAATTCTTGCAGAGTTCCAACTACTATTTCATCAGATACTGGTACTTTAGCTCCTGACATGCCTATAGCTTCCTCTCCTTCTACGGCTGCTCAATCATCTTCTGAGACTATGGCTCCTGTTTCTCCCCGTTACCCTACTCGTAACCGTAAGTCCACTCAACAACCTGATTTTATTTATTCTTGTTACTCTAGTTCTTTTGTCTCTTTTTTAGCTTCAGTTCATCGTCTCTCTGAGCCTTTGTCCTATAAAGAGGTAGTCATTGATCCACTTTGGCAGCATGCTATGGCTAAGGAACTCACTGCTCTACATCAGACACATACTTGGGATTTGGTACCTCTACCTCCAGGTAAACGTGCCATTGGTTCTCGTTGGGTCTATAAAATTAAGACTCAATCTGATGGATCTGTTGAAAGGTATAAAGCTCAATTGGTTTCTAAGGGATATTCACAGCAATATGGTATGGATTATGAGGAGACTTTTGCTCCTGTTGCAAAAATGACTACAGTTCGTACTCTTATTGCAGTTGCTTCTGTTCGTCATTGGCATATTACTCAAATGGATGTTAAAAATGCCTTTTTAAATGGAGATCTTCAAGAAGAAGTCTATATGGTTCCTCCTCATGGGGTTTTTCATCAGCCTGGTGAAGTTTGCAAGCTCAGAAAAGCCCTTTATGGTCTCAAACAAGCTCCTCGAGCCTGGTTTAAAAAGTTTTCTACTGTTATTACCTCACTTGGTTTTCGTCCTAGAAATCATGATTCTACATTATTTGTTAGATGTACTTTTGCTGGTCGTATTCTGCTTTCTTTATATGTTGATGATATGATTATTACTGGTGATGATGTTGATGGTATTCTAATGTTAAAGACAGAGTTGACTCGTTGTTTTGCAATGAAGGATTTGGGCTCACTCCGTTATTTTTTGGGTATTGAAGTTGCATCTTCTCCGAAAGGTTATCTTCTTTCTCAATCTAAGTACATCTCTGATATATTTGAGCGGTCTCGTATCACTGATAATCGGACTGCTGATACTCCTATTGAGATTAATGCTCGTTACTCTGCTTCTGATGGTTCTCCTTTGCCGGATCCCAGTTTATATCGTACTGTTGTTGGTAGTTTGGTTTATCTTACCATTACTCGTCCTGACATTGCATATACTGTTCATATAGTTAGTCAGTTTGTTGCTTCACCTACTACAGTTCATTGGGCTGCTGTTCTTCGTATTTTGAGGTATCTTCGAGGTACTCAGTTTCAGAGTCTCTTACTTTCTTCTACCTCATCCTTGGAGTTGCATGCTTATTCTGATGCTGATTGGGCTAATGATCCTACGGATCGCAAATCGACTATTGGTTTTTGTATTTTTTTTGGGGGATTCTCTCATTTCGTGGAAGAGCAAGAAACAAGATGTTATCTCTAGATCTTCCACAGAGGCAGAGTATCATGCCATGGCTTCTACTACCTGTGAGATAGTTTGGTTACGATGGTTGCTTGCGGATATGGGTGTTTTTCTTCATCAACCTACTCCATTATATTGTGATAATAAGAGTGCTATCCAAATTGCTCAGAATTCTGTTTTCCACGAGCGGACCAAGCATATTGAGATTGATTCTCATGTCATTTGACATCATTTTCAAAGCGGCACTTTAACATTACCTTTCGTTCCTTCTTCTATGCAGCTTGCCGACTTGTTTACAAAATCACACTCTATCTCGCATTTTCGTTTTTTATCTAGCAGACTCTCGACGCTTATTGCAGCAGCATCGTGAGTTTGAGGGGGGATGTTAAATATTATAATAAGTATTATGGGTAATATAGTCATTTCCCACACATACCGAAAAGTCTATTGACCGCGAAGTTTTCATTTCCCACTACAGCAAGTTACGCTATTATAAAACAAAACGAAAGGCTGCTGTTTTTTCCAATATACTTCTTCTGAACAGCCAGCGTCGCACAAATTGGGTCCAGTTTCTTTGTTTGCCGTCGCTGCGTTTGGGTCTGCTGTATCGGGGTCTGCCGTCGCTGCTGTTTCTTTGTTTGCCGTCGCAAATTGGTTCTGCTGTATCTGGTTCTGCTGTATTTGTTGCAACTAACAATTTGGATAGGTAATCCATATGGCCACTCAAAATTAAATTTGGTGGCCAGATTCTTCAGAAAGATATTGAATCTAAATGCAAAACAACATATATCAGAAAGATATTTTGATGAAATATATGAATTATTATTTGAATTGTTATTAAAGAATAATAGCATGACATATAGCTTTTATATAAGTTAATGTGAGATTTGTGTTTGCCTTTGCATGTAGCAAAAATATATAGTTGCATTGATTGCTTTATGATATATTGGAGCATAGGCAGTGAACCAATTGCCTGTAATTTTTGTAAATATTCTTGGTACAAAAGAAATACTACATGTAAAAGGCAAAAAACAAATATTCTTCATAAGAAGTATTATTTCCTATTGAATCATTGTCTGCAAAGAATATTTGTATCTAAAGTCACCACTAATGACATGAATTGACACAAAAAGTATATTATTGAAGAATGTATGATGCAATATTGCTTAGATTCTTCATTTTATAATTATTTAGATGATTGTCATCCATTTTTTATAGATAAATATTGAAATGTTAGATTAGGGCTATGCAAATATAGATTTTATCCATTTGGATAACTAGGACAATAATACTTTTCATGGCTGATGATATTTAAATCTTATAATTTATCGCAATAGATTTGCATGAAAGATGAGTTATATATTTTTTGTGTTATCATGCTCAGTCCGAGATACCCAAAATAAAAGTTTAATGTATTTCTATAGCTCCTGATTGTAGAACTAAACAATTTGTGGGAGCATGGGGTAGAAATATATGATATATCTAGAAATAAGAACTTCCAAATACAAGTAGTAGTTAAGTGGACTATAAGTGATTTTCCTACATATTTAATGTTGTCATTATAGAGTACTACAAAAAAATTAGCTTGTCCTTATTGCATCGAGGAGTCAGATGTATTTTCTCTGAGCAAAGGATGAAATAATTTTTAGTTTGATGACTACCATAAGTTTTTAAATATGGAATATCTATTTCAAATGAATATTGATACATTTAGGAAAAATCCATATAATTATAAAAGGTGCATCACCTTTGAGGTCAGATGTCGAAATATTAGTTGTAATTGAAAGATATAAATTCAAAAACATTATATATATTGATGAAAATTGTATTAATGCACAAATTTTGAAGAATTATCATTGCGGTTGGAAGAAACAAAGTATATTTTTAGATTTGCCTTATCAGAAAATCAACATAATTAAGCATAACTTAGATGAGATGTACATGTAGAAGAATTTTTTTGATAATATTTAAAATAATATTATAAATATGAAAGGAATAATAAAAGACAATACTAAATTAAGAAAGGATTTGAAACAGATCTGTTCACAACTAGAGTTATATAGGGATGAACCAACAAATAAATTTGATAAGGCTTATTATAGTCATGACAAGGATGCAGAGAAATCTTTGTGCAAATAGTTGTTGGAGCTCTGGTACCCTGAAAAATATACATCTAAAATGGGAAGATATGTTAATATGAAGAAGCATAAGTTATTTGAGAAAAACCCCATGACTACTATGTGTTCACGTAGAGGTTAATATTCCCATAGCATTTCCTGAATTATTTCTAGAAAATATTTAGGAAACATTCACTAAAATATGTATTTTTTTTAAGAATCTCACTCAAATGTCATTAAAAAGGAAGAAATTGAGCAATTACAATATGACATACCATGATTATATGTGGACTTGAGTATATTTTTACTCCAAGCTTCTTCAACTCCATGAAATATCTTTCAGTCCACTTGGCTTATGACTCCATGATAGTAGGCCTATGTAATATAGATGGATGTATTCATTTGAAAGGTTATATAATTTCCATTTTTTAATTTAAAATTTAAAAGTATCCAACGGATAAATTTTATTTTTGATGAAGATATTTTTTAGATATCTTAGAAAATTAAAAAATAATGTTCGAAATAAAGTCAAAGTTGAAAGATTGATATGTAATGTCTACTTAGTTGAAGAAGTTTTGACATTTTATGCACATTACTTTTGACCATAATTATATAATTTACATAATAAAATGTTACCAAGTAATGATTATGGTATGGGGAATGGATCATAAGAAGATGATATACTTTTTATTTTCACCCATGCGGGTAGATCGTATGGTAAAGTAAAATCATGAAATTTTTTAAATGACCAGGAGTAACATGTTTTACACATATATATCTTGTTGAACTATGAAAAAGTTATACTGCTGTATATGTAATTTGTTTTTTGATAATCTATTTGTATAACTAAATATTTCTGTTTCTATTTTAATATTTTCATGTAAGTGTAGGAAAGGAAATATTAAGAGGTCGGAGATGCAGCAGTAGCACAATAATGGAGGTCCTGCTCTCCGGTCAGCGGGCCGAAATTTTTGGAGAAGAGCTTAACCTGTTTCATGATCCAACCCGATCCGATTAAATGAAGTGAAAGATTTTTTTTATTATAAAATGTTTGTAATTTTAATTTTGGGTGACTATTTTTTTGGTCTCGGGGAATTGTTCATCATCTCTCTCTCTTCTCTCTGTGTGATTTATCGCGATTACTCTGTGCGCTGCATACTGTAAGATTGTTTTGGTTGGTTTAATATATAATGCATAAGCATTTTCTAGTGGATGTAGCTAGTCGTACTAAGTAACTAGCAAACCACATTATTTTCTGTGTTTATTTCTTATTTTTTTGATTCTGCCATGGTTGGTTGCTAGAATGAATATATATATTGCTTGTTTTCTGTTGTTTCTGTTGTTTCGGTATCTTTATATCACTACCATGGAAGCAAAATTGCCCAACATATACCTTATATTAAGTAATATTTATAATCATTTTAGATTGTCATATCTTTGTCATGGTATGAGATATACCTTTTTAATTATCCAAAATATCTTTAATGTTGTTTTTAAAGAATTTCTACTAAGGAATTAAGGCAAATAGAATCGCATATCGATGATGCTTTCATTGATGCAAAGCTTGACAAAGATTTTACATTTTGGTTTGAAAATTTATCAGTATATAACTTATCATTTTTACTTCTAAAAATTAATGTGAAACAATATATAAGTATGATTTTATTTTATTTCTTTATATATGTACTATTTCCATCATTTAATTTATCTACTAAAAAAATAAATAATCTTTCAAAAGGTTCATTATAAAGTATACAGATGTATCCCATACATTATGCCGATAGATATAAATTTCACACTTTGAAACATAGTTCAAATAGAGCTGCAATAAATAGTAGTGAATGCATCGGGTCTAACTTTGTTGTATCTAATATTGATTTTCATAGTTAACTGATTAAAATTCTACACATAGAGTATCCTACTTTACCAATTAAGAGGAAAATTCGATTTAAGTGTGAATTGTTTGATCCAATTCTAAATTTGGGTACTAGAATTCATCATTAATACAATCTTGTGGATATACACAATAAGAAATATTATAGTAAGTATGAGCCATTCAATCTTGTAGTGCAAGCAAAATAAGTGTGTTACACCACTTATTTAACTACAAGAAAAAATACTTGTGATTGGTGGGCTATATATAAAAGTGAACCTAGATAAGTTGTAAAAGTTATTAAAAATGATATTATTGTCACACTATTGTGTGTATATGTATTTTAAGAGAATAATGTGAAAATTCATCCAATCAATCCTATGACTGATGATGAGCTTCAAATATTATTAGGTGAAGATGAAAACTATTTGGATATTAATGATGACCATGTTATAAAAGACAATGAGGAGATATTAATTAGACAATAAGATGATGATATATATGTAGATGGAGATGATTTGTTAGAAATTTCTAAAGATGAATAGACATTTATTGAAGAAGAAGAAAAAAGAAATAGAAGAAGTAGTAGTAGTAGAAAAATAAAAAGAAGAGTATAAAATGAGAAGAAGAAGCAAATGATAAATAAGAAGAAGAAGTAGAGGAAGAAAAAAAAATTAGACAAAGAAGAAGAAGAAGAAGAAATAAATTAGAAGAAGAGAGATAAAATAAAAAAGAAGATGAAAAAGGAGAAAGACATTTTGGGTGTTAAATGAAAAAAAAATTATTTGTGAATGTCAGTGTGTTTATCATTATGTTTTGTTATAAAGACATTTTCATGACATGTTTTTATTTTCTTTGTATTTTTTGATATTTATATAACTTGAATTAGGTATGAGAGATAATAATTCAAATGGCTTAGGATCTTAATCTATGGGGAGGGGTAGAGAAAGACACCTAATAGTCCGTGCAGAAGAAATTCAATATTTATTCAATGATGACAACACTAAAAATATCTCTTCACATTCTCCTACACATACAGAGGACATGTAGGCATCAGCTCATCATGAGATGCTTAGATTGACTACCACTAATATTCCATCTTCATCTCATTTTGTATCGGAAAGTATTGTTAGCTTCGTCCCACCTATCTTTGGAGGCCCATGTGTTGGTACTACAATATCAATAATGATTAGATATTCACAATCCATAGTTTGAATTCTAAGTTATGAGATAATCTTTATTTAGTCCACAATTAACAATAAACAGTATATAACTTTCAGAAATTTACTACATGATGCCTCATCATTTTTCATTATTTTTGTTTGTAAAAAATTTAATTAACAACTGTGAATGAAAATATAACTAAATGATTAAGGTTAAAATATGGAAATTTTAATTAATAATAAACTATTATTTGCTATTTATCAAACATTATCATTGAGAATTAACATAATATTTTTGTAATGAAGTTTTGGATAATAAATAAAAATGAATAAAATTTTAACTTAGTAGCAGAAATATGAGTGTATTTTGTTTATATGTATATATACATGTTGATGTTAAATTACTTATAAGTCTATTTCTTATGCTCCTCATTTAATTGGAAAGATATTTAAAGAGAAACTAGTTGCAGAGGGTATAAAGTAAATCAAAGTGCCGCCAAATATGAAAATATTTTATTGGAAATATTTTTAAGTACAATTTCTATGCATTACTAGTTTTTAAATTTTGTTTAATATGAAATACTATGAAGATATATGCATGAAAATGTACTGTTATTTTCTTTATTTTTTGAAAAAAAAATATAAAAGAAATAACACTTTGGTGATCTCGGTGAAGGATACATAGAAATATGTAGTTAGTATTAGATACAATGACAAGCTTGACAGATGAAGAAAAAAATATGGTAAAGATGCAAAGCCAAATAGTATTCTCTTAATATTTGGATCAAGTGGTGGGAATATTCGAATAGTGAGGAGTTCAAGGCTTTGTCCCAAGAAGAGTCACACAATCATCGATCAGAGAAAGCAATTGAAAGATCAGGACCTTTGAAACACATTAGAGGTTCAAAAGCGACCTACTAACATTAAGTAGGTCAAGTAGTTATTTATTATGATTTGAACTTTGTGAATATAAACTAAAATAAATGTATAACAATGTATCATGTACCTCATTAGTAATAATTATTTATTTTCAGGAGGCTGAGTTAGAATATCCACCGACATCATTTGAGGTGTTCAAACGAATGTACAAGAAGAATGATAGATCATTTATTGTCAAGCAGTCAAATGATATTTATATGAGTTTCTCATATTATACCTGCAGTGTCATTTGTAAATTGCAATTAATGAAAGAAAATATTGTAAAAAAAATTAATTTATAATATTCACAAGAATTAATATGCAAAGTCAACTATTTTTTTTACCATAATTAATGAGTTATTATATATGGATTCATTAAATGTAATGACTAACTACATATTTATATTAATTTTTAATAGGGTGATGACAATTTCATATATTGATATAAATACTAACTGAATATAGTAATGATGAGTTATGTTGTGTTTTAATAATTATTGGAAGCTATATAGAATATAGTTGTCATTGCTTCACAATTGCTAAATCATTCTACAAAAGTATCAGAGATTGATGTTGCACATATTTACCTTCAGGCTATCAGAGTGGAGGCAAAAAAATAGCGAGTATATGGTCTCGATACCATGCATCTATATTTTATTCAAGTTATATTTGGAGTTCTTTATCATCATCTTCTAATTACAATAATCTATTTAGTGAGAAGTTGCATGAGGAGATGTAGGAAATTCAGTATATTTTGCAAAGAAAAAATGAGGAGATGCAACAAAAGAATAAAGAGATACAAAAGCAAATTGAATAATGAAAAAAAAAAGAGAGGAAGAAAGAATGAAAAGAGATGAGGAAATAATGAAAAGATATGAAGGGATAAAATAAAAGATTTTGAATATGGAAAAAATAATGTGTAAGTTTGTAGAAGCCTCATCTCTTTTTCATCATTATAAAGAAGATTTATCTAGGTCTCCGGGAAACAATACTCATCTAAACAAAGACTCATAGTCATTTGTGATGTTGTGTTATTACATGTTTGAAACAAAAATTGTTATGGTTAACTTTTGATTTTTGTGTTATTATTTTTTGAATTATGAACGTGTACTATATTTGATAGACTTTTATGTTTGTTATTTGGTATATTACTTTACAGTGGATAGTATATGAATATCATTGAAAGAATAATATGTGCATGTACTTATAAGATTGTAGGGTATATGATTACTGTATGTATATATAATTTGTATACAGCATATAGAAACTATAATAAATGGGATATGTTCCTGTTGTAGAAAATAGAAACGGAAATTTAAGTTTCAAAATATATTTCTACTTTAGAAACTAATCTTGTGTTTCTATTCTCATCACTATTTTAGTATCAAAGTATAAATGGGATCCGTTATTCCATTTCCGTTGCTAAAATTAGAAATGAAAAAATGATATCACATATTTTAGAAACACTTGGGTGTTTTCCATTTTTAAAATTTAGAAAGGAGCTTTTTAGAAATGGAATCATTCCATTTATACTGATATCAATATTTCAAGATTGTGATGGAATTAGAAATGGATTTGGGCATTTTTAATTTCATCTTTTGTTGTAGTGTTAAATGTGATTTCCAAATTGGAAACTATGCCTTGGGGGTTTTTTAAAATATGATTTCAATTTATTTATATAAATATAAATGTATATAAACAAGATTTTATGGCCATATTTATATTTTATTATACTATTTGAGAAAAAAAAAAGGAAAAAATGTGAGTTAATATTTCCATTTTTTAGTGGAAGAATGGAGAAATAATTTCAATTTATGTATTCAAAAAGTTCTCCCTGTCACTCAACCTGAAAGATCACATACACTATCACTTGAAATGTTATGTGTACATAGCTTACCATGTCATCTCCACAACACATTACGTTATCTCCACAACACAACACGTCATATCAATATACCACATATGCAAAGCTCCTCCTTGATCAATAAAAATTTTATTTCTCTCCTCCCTATCTTCTCATTCCCGAATCCCTTCCAAAACCCTCCCCAAATTGGCAAATCATACAAAATCCAGCTTAGTTCTAAGGGTTGCCAATGAGTTGTGGAAGAATTAGCTTTGGGAGTTAAAAGTTGATTGAATCCGCATATAAAATAAAACCTAAGAGACCACTCTCCCCGTCCATCCTCTTTAACCCTCACGAAAAAATAAGCAACACCAAAATGGTTCCCAAAGTCCATGTGCCTGTCACGGTGGCTGTCACGGTGGCTGATAAGCAGAACAATGGCTCTCTAAGGCTAAATTAAAGAACATGACTGGTAATTTGCTTAGAAAATAACTCTAACATGATGGAATTTCTCACCGAGGAAGGTAAAAGCCAAAAAATTATTTACGGTAAAATTTCTTCTATTTCGGATGTATCTTTTCCCAAATCTATGCACGTGAATGGAAAAACTCAAGGATTTAAGTTATTTATCTCAGAAACTTATTTCACTAAAAATAGCACTATTCTTGGATAATCAGAAACACAATCTTTTAAAAAAAAAGAAGATTTTGAGTCCCTCAAAATCTTCTTTATTTTCCAATGAAATCGAGAGGGAACAAGGAATTAATTCTGATTTTGAGCCCCTCAAAAACTCAGTTTTCAAACACCCCGAAGATAAAACTATCCTTAAATTTTATGGTGTCTTTGAACATCCTAAGACCTTACGAAAAAATAATACCCCTTGGAGTAGCTTGTTTTCTTGTAATAGAATCCTTGCCAATACAAACAAGCTTTCATTATAATCCCATTAATAGGCTTGTAATACCTTATTCAAAGACGAAGACCTAATTCAAGGCATAGAACACTAGAGGAACTATTTAGTTGGATAATTTGTTACAAGAAACCCTGAATATTCATTAATTAAGAGGTTTGTGGAAGAGCAATGAAAATGTAAAGCTCAAGCCATACAACACCCAAGCGAGTGGATAGTGTTCAAGTTCAAAAACTCTGATGAAATTGAGGTATTGAATTTTAGACCCTATCTAGTATTTGGCAGGCCCCTTTATATTAAACAACTCCCAATGAGCTTCCACTATGGACCAAATAAGATGGCAAAAATTCTGATATGTATGAAATTTTCAAATTTTTGAATCTCCTTGTGGAACCCAATCGACATTGGTA
The DNA here is from genome assembly GCA_029783825.1 of Sapria himalayana. Lineage (NCBI taxonomy): Eukaryota > Viridiplantae > Streptophyta > Magnoliopsida > Malpighiales > Rafflesiaceae > Sapria > Sapria himalayana. Next base: position 1,081,498 of record JAREIK010001333.1, on the reverse strand, counting down.
AAACATCAAGTTACATTGACCATCATTTGCACATGGATAAGCTTACTTCTAATATATCCAGAATAGCCTTTTCAAAGATTTTAGTGGAAACTACTTTAAATGGAGAGTTACCTAACGAGATAACTCTAAGTTTTTTTGATTGCTCTAGAATTATTCAACCAGTTTTATATACAAGTGTCAAATGACTCGTGTCGAGCCGACATGACCCATTTTTTTAGGCCCGAATAGGCATGACATGACATAAATTATGCCGAGGGTCTGCCCAGCATGGGCCTGTGCACGCTATAGTACTGTGTCGTGATTGGCCAAGAATGCTTGAATTGTGTCAAGCTTTGAGCCAGGCCCGGGCTTCCCGGCCTATTTGACACCTCTAGGCATGCTGAGCTGTCGCCCATCGGGTGTCACCATATCATCCACCATCGGGCATCGCTCGTCGCACCATCGCTTGTTTTGTGCTAGGAAGCCAAGTCGTGCCTAGCACACCACTTGGGCCAAAGTGCCTCAGCACTGCACGACATGAATTGTGCCAAGATTTTGCCCGACATGGACTCGGGCACGATCCTAGATCGTGCCATTTCAGGCCAAGCATGGGCTGCCTAGCCCATTTGACACCTCTAGTTTTATATTAGTAGCTTCTCCATACTACAAATTCTGTTTAGTGTTAGGTCATACAGATAGCAATAGTAGAAAATAAAATAAGAAGGATGCCAAGGAGGATTCATGCGCTACCATTAGTCTTAGAATCTCTGAAGGAAGCTCCCAAGCAGAGATAAAAGAAAGGGCCAATGGCCAAGATGTAGAAGAAGCATTGGTTCCTCACCAAAATGATGCTCTAGAAGATGAAAGGCCCCTAACTCTAAGTGGAGAGTTACCTAATGAGATAACTCTAAATTTTCCCGATGGCTCTAAAATTATCCAACCTATTTTATATGAGTAGCTTCCCCATACTACAAATTCCGTTCAATGTTAGGCCACATAGACAGCAACTATAGGAAAAAAAAAATGAGGATGCCACGGAGGTTTCATGCTCTCCCATTAGGCCTAGGATCTCAGAAGAAAGCTCTCAAGTGTGGTAAAAGCTCCGAAAGTAGAAGCAAATGATGGCTTCACTATTGTCTAAGAAAAAAAAAAGACTAAAGACTCGGCTGCTCCAAGAGAAGGGTCATCTTTAAATATCCGGAATAAAGGTAAAATAAAAGATAATTTGAATAGGGAATATGCCCCAAATGGCCCATCCTAAATGGCTTTTAGGAGAGCTCCACTCCATTAAAACTGAGCTTAATTTGATTCTATTTTTGTATGGATCACTTTATTTGGAGTTTTGAAGGATGGGGTGGAGAGAGGTGTAAATGCCCTCTCTCCATGCTAAGAGGTTATAGGGGAGAGGTGAGGGCTCTTCTTGGAGTTATGATCTTATTGTGTACTAATGGGAAGTTTGTTATCACTACGTCCCTTCTAAAAGTCTCTCAATTTAGGCTGAGGAGGTGCCCACAACTCATAGATGAGTTTGGATACCATTGAGATGAAAAATGGGGTTATATTAGACAGCTTGTCTAGATGGGCCTTGTCTTTGTAAAATGCAGTCCTGGAATGATGTTTACTAATAAGGAGCCTTTGAGAGTGGCATGAGTTTTTCTAAGGGAAATGAGGCTAGTGTTTTGTAAAGAAATCACCAATTTGTAGGTCTCACTGTACACAACTGATGTACTCCATCTCCAAAGTAGTGGAGTCATGAATTTCCATCATGGAGTGGCTAGAATGTACAATAGCTTGTGGAGATGAAAGTGGAGCCCTCTCATTGAAATGTTGAACCGAACTAGTCAATGCCTCCAAGTAGACCCTAATCAACATAGGTTGGGAATTAAGCCAGAAGTGCCAATGCAGCTAGGATCGTATGTGGTGCTATGCAGATGCCATGAAAAGATGTGTATTAAGTAGGAACACTGATGAAAGTGGGCACATAGTCATATCCTAGCCTTTAGACACTAGATAAACAATGGAGTATGTTAATGGGGATGTTATAGGGATCTTCTTTAATCATAAAAATATAAATGTTCCATGGAGGATGTGTCTGTATGAGGCTCCCTCCTATATCATTTTTTTCAAAGGGTTTTTGGGGAGAGGCAAGGGCACCTCTTAAGGGCTGGATGTTATGTCCTTGGAATGAGGTGCATGATACTATTTGGATATGTGCAATGAAATTGAACTTTTGGGCTTGGAAAGACCAACACATATGATGTATAAGGCTAGCAATTGGATGCATGAATGCCCACTTGGTTTTCTTAGTTCACTTGAAGTCTTCCCTTGGGATTCAAGCCAATTTTCTGTATGAATATTTGGGGGGAATGGGTGTATCTTGATGGGTGTGTAAAAATAAAATATGAGGCACGTATCAGTGAAATATGTGAGGCATGTATCAGTGGAATATGTGTTATATGTAAGGATGGAATATTAGTTACATGTAAAAAGGAAATGTGGGTTGAATGTAAGGGTGGCTTATGTAATGTATATAAGGGTGGAATATGGGATGCTTTTAAGGGCGAATTGCGGGAAGTATGTAATGGTGGCATATGTGATGGGTGATGTATGTAAAATTTGTGAACTATGGATGTATTGTTATCTATGTCCACCCTACAAACCAGAGAAAGCATTGTGATTTTGAAGGATCCATGCCATTTCTTGATGGGGTGGCATATGCACCAATTTTCAAAGACACTAATAAAAATAGCTAGTCAGGATGTAAAAAGATTTAACTATCCCATCAAACAAAAAGAAGTGAGTAGGCTAATTAAAGCTTACAACATTTATATTTTCACCATAATCGAAGCCAAATTGAATCTAAATAAAGTTCCATGATTGATGAAGTCAACATTCATGAACTTTGACTATTTAAACAACTTCTCATATCATAAAAATGGCCGTATGTTGGTAATATGGGATAAATAGACCACGAAGGTACATGCGCTTTCTATGTCCTCTTAGTATATCTATTTACGAATCCTTAACAAAGTGAAGAGAGTAAGTTTCTGACTTACCATTGTTTATGGACTCCATTCAGTCGTAACTAGAAGACCTCTATGGGAAAGCCCAATCTTAGAAGGAGGATCGAAGTCCTCCCCATGGGCAGTCATAAGTGATTTCATCTTTCCTTTTTTTGGACTAGATAAAGTGGGTGGGAGAATAGTCACAAATTACGAATGTCATGACTTCATAAACTATTTCTCTTAAGCTTATTTTGGAGAACATTCTTCACATGGACGAACAAGAGGGTATCTTGTAAGCTAGACAGGATCATGATGAACCATGAATGAGCTAGTTTATGCCTTGATAGCCATGCCCATTAATTGTCTCCAGGGATATTTTTTGATTATTGTATGACATTGATGACCACGAAGATTGAAGCTCAAATATTGAGAGTCCCCTTCAAATTCTGTAACACGTGGCTCATGCATAAGGACTTCCTTCCAACTTTTCTTAATGCATGGTCTGTACAAATTGAAGGTTCACACTTGTTTCAATTAGTTAAAAAAATGAAACAAATGAAAGACACTCTCAATAAACTAAATGAGAAACATTTCACTCATAATAGTGCTAGAGTATCCTTTGCTAGGAATGCTATTTGCACCCTCTAAGAAAGGCTTCTCAACTTCTCTAATTTGGCACTCAAAGAGGAGGAAATGGACATGTGACTCAAGTTGAAGAAGTTAGAGTAAGAAGAAATTTCCTTTCTTAGGAAAAAGGTAAAATTTAACTACCTAAAATAGAGTGATATGTGCACAATGTTTTTTTATGCCCTATCCAACTCTAAACTTCAAAAGAGTAAGATAGTGTCTCTAGTGAAAAAAGATGACAATTTCACCTCTTCAAAGAAAGAAATTATAAAAATATTTGTCAAATACTACACGATTATTATGGTTTCTCCAAATGATAGGGTTAGCATTACCAACAGAATAATATTCAATGGTAGAAAGCTAAAGTTAGAGGAACAAAAATTGCTCTCCCTAGACTTCTCCCATTAAGAGATAAAAAGTATGTTGTTTAGTATGGGGGATGCGAAATCACCCGGTCCAGACAGTTACAAAATGAAAATTTTTAAGTATGCATGAAGGTATATTGGAGAGGATGTAGTCAATGATGTAAATAGCTTCTTCCATTCTAGAAGAATGCTGAAAGAAATTAATCTTGCCTACATTACTTTGATTCTGAAAATTCATATGCATCCTCCACTAAAGATTACAGACTAATTGCTATTTCAACATAATCTATCAATTGATCTGAAAGTTGATAGCTTCAAAGTTGAAGTTGATTCTAAGAGAAATAATTAATTATGCCCAAGCAACCTATGTAAAAGGTAGGTTAATTTTAGATAATTTTCTCATTGCACAAAGCTTACTTAGAAGATATGCAAGAAGAAGAATATCTCCTAGATGATTTTTAAAAATTGACCTTCAAAAAGCCTTTGATACTGTGGATTGGTCTTTCCTAGAAGAATGCCTTAAGGCTCTCAACTTTCTAAAGTCTTTCATTGATATTATTCATGAATGCATCTCTTTTGCTTCTTATTATATCACATTAAATGGGTAAATATATGGTTTATTTAGCAGAAGAATAAACTTTTAAAAAGGTGCATTTATCTTCATGCCTATTTGTGATATATATAGAATACCTGTCCATACTGCTTTCCAATGTAACTATCTCTGATCAATTTTTGTTCCATCTAGGATGTCATGCCTTAAAAATCACACATCTTATGTATGCGGATGATTTAATCTTCTCCAAAGTGAATTCTCTCTCTATCAACATTATCCTAAATACACTGAAATATCTTGAGGCAACATCTAGATTAGAGGTATCAAATAGGCTGGGATCGGGCCAGTCCGACCCATTTTTTTGGAGGCCCAATCAAGCCACCATGTCGTGCTCAGCATGGCCTGGTATGGCAACCATATTGTGTCGTGCACGGCATGGATTGAAAAGTGTTGGCCCGACATGGCCCACTAGCCCAGCTCAGACTTCGAGTCATGCCATGACTTGTCGAGTCATACTCGAATTTTCCAACTAGATTTTAAAAAAATCTAGCTGAGTCTCTAGGCTGGTTTACCATGCTGTCTAGTCAGGCACATGGGTAGTGCCTGGCCTGATAAGGCACGACACAAGGCATGGATCATGTCAGTCTGACATGGTACCAATTGTGCCTAGGGTCAGCTCAGCCCATGACACGATTCCAAACTGTGTCGTGCTTGGCCTGCCCATCCCGTTTGACACCTCTAATCTGAATTATGTGTAAACACCTCCGAATTAAATATCTTTTTTGGAGGTGTTTCTGAGAAGACTATAGAAGGAATACTACTAAATTCTAGATTTATGGAAGGAACCCTTTGTTTCACTTTCCTGGGTATTCCATTGTCATCAAGCATTTTAATCACTGCTCAGTTCTCCACATTATTGGCCAAGATTACCACAGCCATCTATCAATGGGCGAGTAAGCTACTTTCAATGGTGGACAGATTGGAATTACTTCGAACACTAATTCAAGGTATATAAGGTTATTAGTTCTCAGTATTCCTTCTATAATGTGGTCGAGTAAGGATGCAGAAGATTCCTATGTGGAGGGCCTCAAACATGTAGGTACAGGCCCAATGCCTCTTGGGAGAAAGTCTACACGCCAACTGAACAAGGTGGGCTAGGATTAATTTTTTTTTTCTGGAACAAATTATTCTTTATTAAAATCTTGTGGCTAATGAATAGGAAGGGATGATTCTCTTTGGATAAGAAGGATCCATCATTTCTAGCTTTTTTCTCAAAATATCCGGACATACTACATTTTCAAGGTGGATCCTTATTTATGGAAGTTCCTAATCTCGATTAGAGATATCTTAATAGATAAATCTAGAAGTATTGAATAAGCACATAAAAATCTTACTAAATGGGACAAAGTGGGAAATTAATCTCAAATGCCTATAAATTTCTTATGGGCAACAATGAGGTAGAAAAAGCTCCTTGAACCCAGACTATATGGATACCAGATCATATTTCTAAACATGCTACCTTTTTATGGGTGGTGAATGTGGAAGGCTAAACACAAGATATATTTTTCTCAACTCAATGTAATTCAGAATGTGAATTCTATTCTGCCACTGAATCAATGAAGCATTTATTCTTTAAATGCTCATATACAAAGAGGATCTGTGATCGCCTAAAAAATTGGTTAGAAATGCTAGAGGAAATGTATTGAATCTCATCAGCTTTCAGTGTAATCAAGAGAAATATTCAGCCAACTTGCCAAATAATATAATACGGAAAGCACTCTTAGCAACAATGGCATACCACATCTGGACAAAAAGAAACAAAAGATAGCACGAGGACAAAGTGCAAGATGTAGATTTTATACTTAGAAAAATCAAAATAGAAATTTTTGTTGTATTCAAGAATGAATGTAATAATTAAATTTGTGTTAGATTGTATAGATTTTGATTATGAATATTGTTATTTATTAATAAAATGCCACATATGAATTACAAAAAGATAAAAAATTCTTATCAAAATTTCAATCTATATATAATGTTTATATATCTATAAAGACAACATGTATATATATTGCATATGCAAATCGATACACAATATGTATGTGTGTGTATGCTTGTGTGTATGTGCATGTTGTATGTGTGGGTATTCTACCCATATACATATATGTTGTGTGTCTGGGTATGCTATATATTTATACATATATGTTACGTATATATATAAATATATACATATATTCAACAACCAACGGTATAGTAGTTGGATTGTTGAGATAAGGAATGAACAACTTTTGGATTGTGAGTTTAATCCCCATCAGCTATCCTCTATATTTGTGATACCTCATTCCATAGAGGGTCCTATTCATTCCATCACATAATAAAATGTATAATAAAATAAAATTTTCTCAATTGTAACGTATATATTTTTTTCTTTTATTTTATTTGCTCAGCGGAATAAAAACACATAATATATTATTCAAACCACAACCGACTTTCCTTCACACATTGCAATCCCGCATGTAGGTATATCATCTATACTAGACTTGTACCTGAAAAGGGTCCTACAACGAAGTGAGCAATGCTCATTAGAGGTAAACTTTTACAGGATTACTCGCTACATAAGTACATGTAAAATATCATGCATATATATCAACACCCATTCAAGTACAATGTTTATATGAATTTAATTATTGATAAAATATTTATATGCTCATATTCCTAAGTCTCATTGACTCTCTCACACATGCCCGAGTCAAGTGTGACATATTATATATAAGTGTATATAAATAAATAAATAATATATATATGTGTGTGTGTGTGTGTGTGTGAATATATATTTTTTGGGAATTATTCCGAAAAATATGGACCTCCTCTGAAAAATAATATTAGACATTCTCCGAATAAAATATGCTTTTCTTGGACGTATTCCGAGAAATATGGACATTCTCTGAAAAATCATATTGGATATTTTCTGATAAAATATTGTTTACCTTTGATATTTTCCAAAAACAACCAAGTAACTCATCTTTGACGTTGTCTCAATTCGAGTCCACATATTAATATTAGGTATGCTCCTGAAAAAAATATCACGCAACTCAGTCTAGATGTTGTCCCAATTCGAGTTCGCAAAATATAATCTATTATATCTTTATATGTATATATATCATACACCCACCCATTTATATGGAATATTCTCATGCTTATGAAATCCAAATATATCATTTACGATTAAACCATGTTCTAGACATAATTATAACTATCAAAACCCAATTCACATTGTAATATATTTTGCTAAACAAAACTCAGAAAATTTTCACCAATTAATCATTCCAAATGAAATTTCTAAACAGTTCGAATTGAAATATAAATCATGATCATTTATGGCTTTTAATAGAAAGAAACTTCAATAGGAGAAAACCACAACCTCTTGGAATATTTCATGGAACCTTTATAAATTTGATATCAAGCTAGATATCTCGTTGTGTAGTGTAACTTTTGTTCTTGGAATATTATATTTCGACTTCAGAATAATCAATTATGATCTAAAGAAAATAAACGAACCTTTTAATTTTTTTTCCCCTAAGTATTTTTTTTTGATATCAAACACTCTTTCCCTCCCCGAAGTATTGTTTTTTTTCCCGTCATCCCGTTTTCTCGATTCTCGTCATTTATTCTTTTTTAACAATATATAAAAATAAACTTATTATTATTTATTTTTTTTTCTAACACTTGACCACACATAGCGCGGCCATTTAATGATGTCATGGCATAGTCTTTTTTTCCTAATTATTCTAATAATACTTAAATAATTTTAAAAAATAACTAAATTCTGACTTCTTCAAAATTTGACGAAATTTATCACAGTAGCTATATTTTTCAAGAAAAATTCAATAATGAAACCCATTTTATCATCAGGGTTTTAAAAGTTTCAGTTTGTTTTTCTTATTGCAAAATTACCATTTTGTCCATTTTTTCTAAGAAAAAAAAATCATATTATTTATTAATTCATTTTTTTCCGAAATTTCACAATATCACTTGGACATGGTTGATGTGCCTTTGCCCGGGGACATGGTTGATGTACCTTTTCCCTGAGTCATATATCATTAAGATATGTAAATATATACACATAATCAACAACCAATGGTATGGTAGTTGGCCCATGACCTAAGTGGATCAGAGATCCCATCTAATTGCAATACACACACACAAACAAATATGTGTGTGTGTGTGTGTGGCATGTGTGTGTGTATGTGGCATGTGTGTATGTATGTGTATAGAATATGTTTGTGATGTACCATGTACCCTACATAAAAATATGATTATTGTCATCTTATACTTTATTAAGTAAGAAAACATTTTCATTATTATTTTACTATTTAGTTTGATAATTGATTTAATGAATAAATGACTCTCCTTGTAGCCATCAAGTATATGACTTGACAGTAAAACTCTAAGTTAAATTGAGTATTTTTTTTTAAATAATCCATGATCACTCATTATTGATATAATGATGATGAATTAAGATTACTATGAAATTTGATTAATGATAATGTTTTATCATTAATATGTAATATTGAGTCTTATCATATGTAATAGTATGATGGATTGATTTGCTATGATAATAATACATAAATTATTTTTCATAAATAATTCTCATTATAATTATGTTATTAGTCCTCGTGCATTACTGTCAAAAATTATCCCTGCGTGAGAAATTTTGTGTTTTGACATAATCCAACATAATCTATAAATGTGTGTAAATATAGAATATGGTTAGATATATAATAAATCATGTAGAGAAATATTAGGGAGAGAAAAATAATATATATATCTCTTTTTAACTATATAATAAATATATGAACATGTTGAAATCAATTAATAAGTATTTATAAAAACATTTATTTTATAAGTCTCCATTTATGTTGAAAAACATGATTGAAATTGATAAGGATAACTTGATTCATATTTTATGTTCAGTCAAGATAGTATGTGAAAGAATAATTATAATATTAACTAAGGATAAGGATACATTATACATACACATAACTTGGATAGTTATAAAAACTTGATATAAGATACTTATTGATATGTATCAATAGATAACATTTTAAATATTTATTAATTATAGTAGCTAAGCCCATTATGAGACTAGTGGTAGGGGACTCATTCGATAAAGATGAAATTGATCATAAATATTTGAGCCATATTATAGTTTGAATAGGCCAAATCTAAATCATTATATTCTTTGATATCTATGAGTGTGTAAAGATATGTGGGAATGCTCTAAGAAATATAAATATTTTATTTATATTTTGAGTGATAATAATAAAAGATAATTTTCTGATGAGAGCAAATTAAACGATTTGGTCATTTGAGAACTTTAAGAACTTATCAAGATTTTCCTATGAAATTAAATATGACTTATTAATAATTCATTCATAATTAATTGTATCATTGCTATGCTATGGTTCTTACCTTTTTATAAGCCAAGGGTTAAATTATTTTAGTTCAAATCAATTCTGATCATAGAATGACCCTGGTCACTAAATTTGATCATGAGTCTTGCTACTTTAGAGATATCCATTTCACTTATGATTTGTCAGCATGAAATAAGTCTTAAAGCCACTAGAAATGTTTCGTGAACCTATGGAGTTACATACTTAGAACTGATTGAAAACCAAGTACTGAGTTTATAATATCCAGATTTATTGAACTATGTAAACTCAACATTTGTATCAAATGTGCTTTTGTTTTTTATTTATTCTAGTTTATTAATTTTTATGAATATGAGATCTGAAATAGATGACTTTAATTTGTTAATCACACAATTCATAACATATTATTTGATTGAATTTTCTTATAATGTATACACGAGTATTAATAATTCATTTAATTTAGTTTGATTAAATAGAATGCACCATAATTAATAATCCATGATATTTAATTTGATTAAATATGAAATTATCAATATGTGTTTAAGGAATTGATTCCATTTAAATTTATTTATACATCTCTATGAAAAATGTATGGGACATAACATATCTCTTAAAACTAAGGTGATTGATTTGGATTGTAATTTAAACTAATGTTAATTACCAAAAATATATACTCTTAGATTTGGCAATCAACATTAGTAATAGATCTCATCAACACCTTAAATCTTTCTTTTCTTTATTGACAAATAACTTACTTTCAAATGATATAATCTTAGATGAACTTCTTGTTGGTATCTTGGAGAAAGAAATAATAGTTCACAAATAAAAAATAGGCTAACAAATTCATTTCAAGCAAACATACTACCAATGATAAGGAAACGATTAATGGAACATGATTTCAATGAGAGCCATAATTTTGGTAGATACAACTCAAGAAATATGAATAATACTAAATGCTATAATTTATGCAAAAAGGAGCTCATGAAAGAGTATTTGAATCTCAATAAGAGTGAAGTAGAGAATGTACCAAACCCTCAGGATAAAATTGTAGTTACTCAAGATAATAGAGATGTATGACACTACAAAGCAATTAATTCTAGTGAAAAAAAAATATTTGGCACATGATCACTTAGAGAGAATTATTTTATATATACGAATCTATATTAAAAGGAAGACTATTTATGAATAATGATCAAACATTAAGATTATTGTCATTGATATTATCAAAATAGGGATACATGATGGAATAAATTACACAATTCAAGAGGTTCAAGATGTGATAGGCCTAAAACTTATATAATGTATGTAGGACCAATAGACAAACTCGAATACATAATATAAATCAAAAATAAGGATGATGAAGATCATAAAAGGCATGCTTGTAATAATAAATGTGGAAAAGGTTATTGTGAATCTACACTTGGTTTGGAAAGAAATACACTAAGAGGCAGAATTATCTTTTACATCATCCAACTCTAGAGAAGCATCAACAAAATTATGAAAACATATGCTCAAACATATGTCAAAATAATGCTTGAAGATTCTCTTTAAAAGATAATTTTGGTTGGGTATTTGGCAGTTCATGTATCAAATATTTTGAGTGATTTAACATGTATTTATTATTGTTATTATACTTATTTAATTGTTTATTTGAGAGATTTTACTAAATATGTGTTTTAATAGAATTTGATAAATTTTAGTTAAATCATAACTATTTTTGATGAAATTAATAAACTTAATAGAACAAATACTTAGAAAGAAAGAAAAGATTGAGAATCATAGCATTGATTTAGGTACACATTTTAGATCTTACTTAGTAGTTATTATATCCTTACTTGATCATACCTATATAAAAGTAGTCATGATAATCTTTGTACACCATGATTCTATAACCAAATTGTCATAATCTTTTTAGTCATGGCTGCATAATCTCTAAAACACACAATGATTGTGATATTATTTTAAAGTTACGACAACCAAATATCCTACTAGTATAATTAGTCACAATAATTTTTAAGTGATGTCTTATTCGATATAGAACAAAATACAAGGTATTTTGAGTTGTGTTATTATTTTTTGCCATGACATTTTTGTTATGACAAAAATATCATGGCTTTAACTTTTACTTTGGTCATAGCTTTTCCATTGTCATGACTTCGTACTCCAATGAAAAAACATCAAAATAATGATCATTTCCACCATTGTAACTATTTGTTATAGAGAATAAATACATTAGTTATAGCTATTCTTAGTACCATAATATTTTGCTACAAAAAAAAATATTAATCGTGATCATTCTCAATGATGCTATACTTTATTCTAGAGAGGATTTGTCTTAGTCATGATATTCCTAATATCACATCATACTCCAAAGGGGAATTACTTGATATGGGGCATTCATTGCTACCATAACTTTGATACTTTAGAGAAGAATCAACAAGACCAGAATGTTGCGATCTCAAGTCAGCTCTATGACTTCCAACTTAAAATATTAGACTGATCCACAAAGTATATAAGTAACACTTAAATTTTTTTTTTAATTTGCAGCATGAGGAAGAGGAAAATTGTATTTTGAGCTAAGAGCAAAAAAACCCCTCGACAACATGATTCTAACCCATAATCAAGTGTAAATCCAAGGTGAATGTGAGTAATATTTGATTGAGTTTATGTTTTTAAACTTAGATCAACACTTGGGCTTTCATTGGGAACCCTCGATTCTAAGAGATACCTCTCAAAGTATCTCACATGAAATATTCCATAATATTAGACTAATTTGAGATTTAGGGTTGGTGTAACGTACTTGTGTATGATTAATATATGATTTTAAGATTTGTGTTTGTATTAATATTGTGGTTCGGATAAGTTTCACCATGGTATTGGAATCATATGTCAATCATGATAGATGGCGACGATTAAGTCATTGGACACACACAAGAGCATGTGATTTTTATGGTGGTGATAATCCATTGAGTCAATTCCTCTTGTATGATTTATATAGGTATAATTCATGAGAAAATGTATATTAATTAATATGAGTATGATGCATATGAAGCAAAATATAAATGCATTTATTATCACATCAACTTGTGTCTTTAAGACATTAAGGGTCGAAAATAGAAGAATATATTTGAAGCATTTGTCATGAACAATTAAATATTACCTAAAAAGAGTTGTTGTGTGAATAACTCATGAATAAAATAAAGTGTAATTTTAGTGGTGAAATACCAAGAAGATAATTACGAGGAAATCATCCTTAGTAGTAATAATTTAAGAATGACTACCATTTTGTATGCCAAGATGACACTGAAGTATTTTTACAGTAATATACCATTCATTTGATAATCAAACACAAGATTTATCCAATATTATAGAAGTATTATCATACACAATGATATGAATCACCCCTAAAGTTAAAGTATATTTCTAAAAATCCAAGTACATCTACTCAACTTGAGTTACTTTTCATTCACTATTAATTGATGGAATTACCTATATAATACATGTGTGATCGATATCTAGACTTACATCTATTTTACTACTTGTATAACCTATATACTTGCATAACTATATTGTATTAGAAATATCACCCAATAATGTTTTGAAATTATATTAATTAACAAGTTTTGGTACTCTCACAATATCATAATATATGGATCATAAAGTTGTTTTACACATATATGAACAAATTGAAATAAGTAATTATCAAAACTTGAAGTTTGGCTTATTAGTAACTAAAAGTTATAGAAGTTTGAGTAATGATTAATGAACATCCTTAAATAATTACTGAAAATGATTATGATAGCCTGAAGGTTGAGTATTCACATCAAAAGCATAAAATAAGACAAACATATAAAAAAATTACGATAAGAAACTTTAACAACTCCCTTAATCTAGTGTGTAAAGATATGAAACACTAAGCTTGGAGAAAAGAAAGGCAAGCTAGGGTCATTTCAATACCTTTTTAAAGATGACTGATTGTTGCTTCACTATCTTAAGGTATACTATAGCAATTGTTTCATCTTGAATAATTTCCTTGAGAAACAAGTAATCCACTTCATTTGAAACCACATGTCTAAATGTCTAACTATCATAGTACAAAGTAGTTATATAAGAGAGTTGGTTCCTAATCTTCTCAAATAAATATTATATCCAAAGTATCTCATAGATAATGATCATTATCTCTCTGAATTTTATTTGTATATTAGATTTTGAAATAATTATTTATCTCTTACTTTTCTAGATAAAAAGGTATAAAAATTCATCATAGACATCCACTTTGTGCTTACTGGTGTCTAACTTGAATTTGAATACCTAACTAACTATAATCACACATGAACCCTAAAAGATATTTCAAGTCAAAAATTTCTTCATATACATCAATATATGAAGAGCTAGATTGTATATGTTTTGTCTGATCTAGTCATAATGAGATAATTAATTTATCTTATGATTCTTCTATAAGTAATAAAATTAGCTAGAAAAGTCATATCAAATATAAAATAAGTATCTAGATCAATAGTAATATATGTTAGAGGTAAAGGTATCAAATAGGTTATGTCAAACATGACGCAAAATGGGCTATAGTGTTGTGCCATGCTGGAATGGCCACTAACCACATTGTAGGTTAGCCCAACACAACATAATGATATGCTCACCTTTCTGAACCAAGCATGCTACATCAGATTCTGTCATGACAATTCAGGCCTAGAACTAGCACAACACTAACACAAGCTAGGCCCAATTTTTCCCGACATGATTGTAATAGGCGCTATCCTATTGCTGTCAATGATAGGGGCTCAAGGCCCGAATGGCCAAAAAATGGCTTGCAAACAAAGTAGGTTGTTTATTTAAATGGCTGATTTTTTTTAATCAGTCATGCGATATGTCACATCGATGTGCTAGGCATGACTTGTGTGCATAGCATGACATGAGACACATTGAGTGCTAAACCAGCATTACATGAGCTATGCCATGGGCTGACATGACCATGATCCATGCACGATTCTAGATTATGTTGTTCAGAGCTTGGTATGACTGTATCAGCATGTGCTTGAACTTCCCAACTCAATTGACACCTCTAGTTGGAACATATATCTCCTTTATAACTAATATGAAACATATATCTCCTTTATAACAAGATGATATTCCTTATAAATAAGATAATGTCCTTTGTAGAATAAGATACTTTTATACCAAGAAAATATTTTAGCCTTAGATGGTTCCTCTAAAATTATGCTTGGAGGTAATGCTCGAGTTGGGTGATCCCTAGCTCATCATCTCTCACAATGAAAAGATCATTCATTTATACAATCATCAAAATTATCAAGTCATCATGACTCCTTTAGAAAAATAAAGAAAAATCTATAATATATATGTGTAAATCAAATGATAATATCTATGAAAATCTTACAAACTAGACTCTTAATGATTACTTCAGACCATCTAATATCTTTCTTAATCTACAAACCATATTTGACTAAACTACTCGAAACTCAGATGATTAATTCATATACACATTCTCCTCAAGGTCTCCATAAAAAATATATTATTCACATCTAATTAGTGTATTATTCTATCTATGACTATGATATGCTATTAATGAAATAAAAATTCATATTGAGATCATCTTGATCTTTTAAAAAAAAGTATCCCGATAATCCACATCAAATATCTAAAAGAATCCACTCAAAACCAATCTAGCCTTTAGGAAGTCTATTATTCTATCTAGATATGTTTTCATAATGAACCCATACATATGATTGACAACGGATCTTCTTAATGGTTATGGTACTAGTTCCTAAGTTCTATTAGAGTGAGAATGTGTATCTCATTCATCATGGTTTGACACCATCATTGATGAAAAAATACCTCAAAAAGAAACCTGAGTATCATAGTACTATTAAGAGAAGTAATAAAGAAAATAAATGAAAAAAGAAAGTAAGAATACAAAACCTATAAAATTGAGTATTAAGTTTAATTATTATATCTTTTCTCGAGAGTGATCATAAGATCAAAGACAAAGATTAGCTACAAGATCATTTGGCTTCTTGATAGACTCATCTTATATCTAAGTAGGTCGGGTATGTGTCACTCTCCTAATATACATTTTAACCATTGAATGGTTAGGTCTTTTTGTTTCTGACTCAAAATTAGCATGTACTGA
The DNA here is from genome assembly GCA_029783825.1 of Sapria himalayana. Lineage (NCBI taxonomy): Eukaryota > Viridiplantae > Streptophyta > Magnoliopsida > Malpighiales > Rafflesiaceae > Sapria > Sapria himalayana. The sequence continues at coordinate 1,065,377 of JAREIK010001333.1, read as the reverse complement.
AAAAAACTCATGGAATTAATTATCATTTGAGCTTGAAGGATATCTCTCTTGTAGGGAGACCTTGTTCTCTCTAATATCAACATAATCTATACTTGTTGATCGATATGATGACTTAATGAGAGTGACATTATAATGAATATCAATATGATCAAATGTAGCTAATAGGTAACTCTCTCTACTAACTAATCGTCTAGGCAAGATTACCACTACTAAAATTCACCAAATTACCGACCAATTATTTGGTCGCTAATTTGGTATTTTTTGGTCGGTAAACCAAATAGTGATCAATTACCGACCAAAATATTAGGTCACAATTTTGTTCGTCGCTAATTTTTTTATTGACAAAAAAGTAGTGGGTCGGTAAATTACCGACCCTCTACCGACTATATTCTAACAATTTTCTGACCAAAATAATTAGGTCGATACATGATCTCCAAATGGTCGGTAATTAACAACCATTTACCGATCATTCACCGACAAACAATTACCGACTAAATTCCAACCATTTTCCGACCAAAAGTACTTGGTAGGTAAATGGTCTCAAAATGGTCGGTAATTACCGACCATTTAGAGACCATTTACCACAAACAAAATCCGACTATATTCTGACTAATTTCCGAAAAAAAAAGTATTAGGTCTGTAAATGATCACAAAATGGTTGGTAATAACCAAAAAAATTACGATTAAAAATCAAACAATTTCTTTTATAATTATTGGTCGGTAATTGATCTCCAAAAGTATTACTGACCATTTGTGACCTTTTACCAAAAAAAATTTGGTTAGTTTTGGTCACAATTCGGTCGGTAATTACCGTCCGATTTTTTTTTCTAGTTTTACTGTAGTTGATGCAGAAACTAGAATAGATAACACAAAAAAATTCCAATTAATTTCCAATTTTGATGCAGTTGCTGCAGAAATATATAAAATAACACAACAAAAAAAATCCAATTAACTCTAGCAAACAACTATATATATTGCATATATATATATTAAATACATCAAGAGAAAAAAAAATGAAATCCAAAAACAAGTTTAACGTATTGAAAAAAAAATGTGTGTAATACAGTCAATCATCCAACCTAATTTCATTATCGTTTTGTTGTGATGTTTCTGGTCCACACGATGAGATGTCAGGGTACTAAGGTAGAGCTGTCTGCTGCTGCTAGTCTTGATGAGGTTGTTGCATGTGTTGCAGTAGATGATGGAGTAGATGTTGTAGCTAGAGCATTGTACCGAAAAATCCAATGTTGATCATCAAAGTTGAACTGCAGTCCTCCTTCCTAAAACTTCTTTATAAGCCAGTCAAAATGCATATGCAACTCATCCCTATCATCCTCATATTCGATCATGTGTCACTCAGTATCGGCCAACTGATATTGTATCGCATTTCGTATCACGTCCTTAGATTCATTCATCTTCGAGAACAAATTGGAAATTGGTCCTAAAAATTCAGCTTCATAATCTGGTCGTCTATGCGAGTAGAATGATGATGTCGATGAACAGACGCCATAGACGAGCATCTTCTCCTTGCCATCAACAGCCACATACCAAATCTAATACATATAGCTGGTGGAGCTGATGAAAGATAACTACCTGTTGCACCATCACATGAACCTAAAGTAGACTAGGAATATGCTTGAGTCGCAGCAGCTAACATTTTTTCATATCTTGCCTAATAAAAATGTACGAAAAGTATTTCAATTTATATTCAAAAAAAAAAGAAAAGTTAATTTTTTTAATGAAACTTAAATTTGCTGCATGAGATCTCTGATCAAAGAAAGTCTAATCATCATGATCCTTCGCGTGCATGAATCTGAATAAGTGAGGAGCATTGGGCTTATTACCCTCCTTGCATGTCTATAATCACACACAATACATACGTTAATTCTATTTTTTAAAAAATTCCTTATGAGAAATGAAAATTAGGCATAATTGAACACATTTCTTAAAGTTATAAACATAAAAAGTATAAATTAGAAATAATACCAAATGCTCGTTAGTGCTCACGCATATAGCGAGATCCACAAGTGTGTGTAGACATGCCACTACCCTCCCAGCCTGCTCTAAGCAATGATTGCTGCTCTATTTATCATACCTCTTCCTATAATTCGGATCTCCCCATCTACTCTACCACTCCTAGAAAACATGATCCGGGACACTCAAATCTTTCTCTTTCTTCTTCAACCATTTATCTTTGATCTCGTACACTGTGTTTTATACCGACTGGCAGCATATTTGTAGAACACACTTTTGATCACCTCATTTGGCTGTGTCCACATGTAAACTTTCTGCAATTATAAATAAAAAATTTTTAATCTGTGAACAAAAGAATAAATAAAAGATGTAAACATTTTTAGGTAGTAATATTTACCTTAAATTCTCTCCAAATCATCAATTGGTCTCTATATGTGAGTGACTTCCAATTATGTCCATTAGGTTTAAAGGACTTCTTGAAAATTATCATCGGTATCCTAGAAATGGAACCAAACAGCTCTAACTTCATCATGTAATCAAAAATTTATTAGCAAGTAAGAAATAAAATAAGAAATTGATAAATCATTTGTTAAGTTTTATATCTTACGGATTATCAATTATCGGATCAAACTGAGCAATAGGAAGAGTCTCTTCTGTAGGGTGCTCTAAAGAAAACTCTCCAACATCTTCATCCTCTCACTCCTCTCCCTCCCATGTCTCTTGATCATTCATCAAAATCTCAGGACCATTATGTGGATTTGTCAGATGATGCTGCTGCTGCGTTACATTCACAAACTTCTCTGTCTGTTGTGGCATCTCATCCACCCATGACCCTCTACTAGTTTCGGGCATACCTAAGGCTGTGTTGCCTATACCATAACTGGTACAACCTTGCAACATGCTACATCTACCTCATCCATGTGTCATATCTGTAAAAAATACATGAAAATAAACAAAAATAATTAACGATTAAAATAACATAAAACTCACTTTCTACTCATTCTCATCAGAATCATCCAAATCTGGTTCGTCTTCTTCAGATGTAGTAACATCATTTTTAAACTCCGTTTCATCACTCATTTCTTCCTCATAATCAATTAAATTTTCATCCAACATCTACATTCCCACTTGTTTCCATCTCTAAAGATGCGACTAAAAAAATGTTTTCGTCCCCCACCACAGCTTCAATTATAAAATCATTATCATCATTTTGAAAAGTTGGTTTTATTAAATCAGTACTTGGTGATGCGGGAATATCAATTTGAGCCCTTTTTTTGATCTTGCACATAGCTTTCCAATCTTTTCTAGGACCAGTCCGACTTGGATATTTACAATAATAAACCTATGATGCATGTACTACTAAGACAAAAGGTTCATACTTGTTGACTCATTTTTTATTGTGCATATCGACAAGTTTATATCGAGGATGAACAACAATACCAATATGTGGTGTTGGGTCGAACCATTCATATTTGAATAACATAGTTTTTTTAACCGGGAGGGCTTCAAATTCTAACTCGATCACTTCGACTAGATTCTCATAATAGTCATATTCAATTTTATTGTATACGAATCCTTTAATGCATAATCCCCATATTATCTGTTGCCCAGTAACTACCATATGATTTAGTGTGAAATTTAAAACTATTCACATAGTAACTGTTATACATTCTAACCTCTCTTAGGGGACCTCGTGCTATACTTCGAAGATAATGATTGGATATTTTATTTGCATGATTATGAACATGTAATCAAAATTAAGTGGATTGTTTAGATTACAATTATAAATTTTTATTAGAACAATATAATTGTTTTGTGATTTTCATTACAAGTTAACATACATATTTTTCAAAAAATAATAGAAATTCTTGCTCCATCATGACATTGATAGCTTCTTTATTTATGTTTGGAAACTCTTTATGGTTATCTGTAACAAAATCACTAAAAAAAAGAAATTAAAAATAATTGATACATTGATAGAAAATAATAAATTATAATGCTAAATAGATCTCTTTTGACTATTAGGAAATACTTATTCAAAGAATGGTTGAACCTTTGGACAATTTATTAGGACATATAGATGAGCTTAGTATATTCATAGTATGCTAGATACCTTTTCCTTGTAGCACCAATTGCTTTACCTGGAGACTTAAAAATTTCAAACATATCATTATCCACAATGTCATAAAGATAAACCTCATTTCACTTTTCATTAAGTGGAAGAATTGGATCTCTTTCTTTGAAATAGAATGATGTGAATTTTGAAGCCTCATCCATAATATAACATATTGATATAGAACCCTCAACCTGAGCCTTATTCATTATTGTATGCTTTATTTTCCCTAAGTATCTACAAAAGGATTATTAAAAAGTACAAGTCATTTTTGTGTATATATAAATAAATATATAGGAAAAGAATTGATTTAGTGAATTAATATTAGCTTTCTGGATGATAAATTCAACGATAATGGATAAGACCAGCAATCCTAGCTTCAAAAGCCAAGTGCACTAGAAGATATTTCATCGAGTCAAAAAAACTAGGAGGAAAGATTTTCTCAAGATTGCATAAGATAAGAGGAATTTGTTCATCTAGATTCCTCAACTCCTCATCAGTCAATGAAGAAGAAGTTAGTTGCTTGAAGAATAAAGAAATGTCAGTTATCGGCTCCCATATTCTATTAGGCAAAAATTCTCAAAGAACAATTGATAATAATATTTGCATGAATACATGACAATCATGACTTTTCATACCATACATCTTATGTTTTTTCGTATCCACACATCTCCCCAAATTAGGAGCATACCCATCTGGAAATCTAAGTTTTTTTACCCACTCCAACACAACCTTCTTCTATGATTTATTCAGAACAAATGGCACATCAGGGTATTTATTGATGACAAGATTTTTGCAAATTGAAGACAATGACAATATTTATTCAACTCATCTCTTGACTTGTACGTGTCCTAAGTTTTCAATAGAAAATAAAACACTGTATTGAAAATATTATCAAACACATTCTTTTTGATATGTATAACATCAAGATTGTGCATGAGCAAGTGTTCACGCCAGTAGGGCAAATCCCAGAAAATACTTCTCTTATTTCACCAAGTCTTAGATATATCTGCATTCACAACCTCAGCATCAACATCTATCACCTTCCTCAAGCCTCTATTATTCAATTCATGCAGAATTTCATTCCTAGATCTAACCCCCGTGAATTATTTAGTAACCTTTCTATTCTTAATAAAGTCTTTGGTGTTACGTCGATACGGATGATTAATGAGCAAAAACTTCTGATAGTTGTCGAACCATGACTTTTTTCAGTTCTTAATTAATCTAAAAATATTAAAATCTTCCATATAATGTGGACATGCAAACATATTAGTTGTACTCTACCCAGACATCATAGAATACACTGGAGAGTCATTTATGGTCTACATGAGAGTTGCATGCATTTGAAAATTTTGCTATTTGGAAATATCATAAGTTTGAACCCCAACACTCTAAAGACTTTTCAACTCCACTATCAATGGTTGCAAGAAAATATCTATCGTTCCCTTTGGATTCGTACGCCCCAGCACTAACATAGTCAAAAACATTAATTCCTCCTCCATACATAAGTATTGAGGCAAATTATATGGCATCACCACCACATGCCACACAAAATATTACTGTCTAGATTGATCAAAGGGCCGAAAACTATTAGTAAACAAACCCAGCCTAATATTTCGAACTTCAAAAGAAAAATCAGGAAAACACTCATCAAAATATTTCCAAGTATAGGCATCAAAATGGTGACACATCTTACCATCCTCCATATGATGCTCTGAATGCCACCATATTTCATTAGCTGTTGCGGTTGATGCATACAATCTCTACAACCTAGGTGGAAAATAGTGCATCTTCTTATACGACACCTTCGACTTACGAATATACAATATATTTTCAGAACCCCTAACCTTTTGCTTGTACCAAGCATGTCCACATATTTTACAACTGTTAAGGTCACTGTCATCACCCTAGTATATCATAAAGTTGTTCACACAGTAATGAATGACCTGAATGGGTAAATTCAAGCCTCTAATTAACTATCTTCTTCATGCTGTAGAAATCCAATAGCATCAGTTTATCTTGTGGCAATAATTTATGAATGAATTTAGACATATCATCAAACCATGCTTGCGAACGCCCGTGTTTGCACTTTATTTCTAACATCCTCACGGCTACAGAAAGTTGAGTATGCTTAGAATTTCCCTTATATACAGGTTTGTTTCCAGCTTGAATCATGTCATTAAAATTTCTTGCCTTGGTATTGGATTCGTCACTCAAGTTGAATTCAGGACCCTCAGCATCAAAAACTATTTTATGGTATGTAGTGTGATTAATATTATCCGAGACCATCTAATTAGTTTCACTTACAGACACTCATGCTGAACTTGAACACCACTGGTGGACTTACTTATCACCATGGTATATCCAAACATAGTCATCCGTCACAAAACCATTTCTATACAAATGCATATTCACGGTCTCAACATTCAAAAATTTTTTATTCTAACATTTAACTAATATGCAAGGACACCTTATATCTTTACCACCATTCACACACTTATGATGTCTCAGAGCAAACTCAACAAATTCATCAACTTTTTCCTCCCATTCATTAGATAACATTCCATTTACTATTCGACCTTGTACTTCCATTGACAATCGTCTTCCATAACTAGTTAAAAAAATCATTTTATTTAACAAACACTATTGTCTCTAATTATAGTTATATTTAATTATATAGACATTTATTTAGTTATACAAATATTTATATATAGTTATACACATATAGTTTAACATAATGTTGTATGTTGTTATACAAGTAATAATAAATATTGTTACATGTGGTTTTACATATAGTTAAACGTATATTTATACATGTAGGTTGTTTATATATTTATTCATTTAATATTATATATTTATACATATAGTAATGTATAGGTATAGATATAGTAAAATACTTTTTTATATACTACTATATACAAATATATAGTAAATATAAGCTATAAATTTAATATTTAAATATAATTATGCATAAAATTTTTAAAGTTATACATATTGTAAGATATAATTATTTATAGTTATATATTATTTTACATATAATATATATAGTTATAAATAGTAATATATAATTAAACATATAGTTATATATAGATATATTCATACATGTAGTTATAAGTAGTTTTACAAAAATAGATACAATGTTATAAACAAATATTTTAATTTAATTATATGAATACATATATGTATATATAGTTACAAATATAGTTATGTTCAATTATATAGAGTGCTACATAGTTATACAAATATTTATATATAGTTATACACATATAGTTATAAATATGTATGTAGTTAAAGATATAATTATATATAATATTTATATAGTTATATATTTAGTAAATTATAATTATATATAGTTATATATTAGTATACATATAGTATATTTTTTTAGAAATATAATTTTATAGAATTATACATATAGTTATACATTATTATATAGTTACAAATTAGTTATGTAAAGTTATAGATATAGTTATAAAAATAATTTACTTTATTATAAATATAGTTATAATTACTTTTATATAAAATTGGATATGATTATATAATAAAACACGTGTATCTATATAATATCTGTGAATAAAATATTATTATAAATGTTACTTAAATATTATTATATTTATATGTAACACTTTTATAAATAATATATAGTATATATATCACATTTATATAAACATTATAAATATTCTATATTATATATAAAATAATATGTAATATAAATATTTACAAAATTATATAATCATTTAATGTTACGTAATTGTTATATAAAAATTTTTATATAAATGGATAGTTTTATATAAATGTTGTATAGATATTTATAAACATTAATACATATGTATAAGTATTTATATAAAACATTATATGTTTATATAAACATATCAATGTGTATTTATAATGTAATACATATATATATATATATATATATATATATTAAAGTATAGACATTTATACATACTGTTATATGATTATATAAATGTATAAAAGTTTATATATATTGTTATAGACATTTAAGATTAACATTGTATAAAAGTTTGATTTAACATTAATCATTATATATATTAAAGTATAGACATTTATACATAAAAAAAAGATTTAACTGAAAAATTATAGTTTAATTAATTATGTCAAGTCAAAATCATGTTAGATTAAATGGAAATTGAAGCAAAAATGAAGAAATTCGGAGGAGAAATAAAAAAACCTAATATCTGATTATACTAAAAAAACAAAAATCTAATTGTCTATATATAATTCAGAGAGACATATATATGTATAAGCATTTTGAAGGAGAAGAACAAAGAAAACTTACCTGGATTCAGAAGAAGAGAATAAATTTTATCGATTTTGGACTTGTAGCCATCTCTGATTCTATGAAACTACAGAGTTTCGAATGAATGTAGGTGTTAATGACTTAGCAAATGAATTTTAAATCAAAAAATTAACACAATGAATTACCGACCAAAATTATGGTCAATAAAAGGTCGGTAATAAAAATATTATAAGTATTTTAAAGTTTATTTTACCGACTAATTTTAATGGTAATATATTTTTTGTCATTAAATGGTCGGTAATCTGTCTTCAAATTCTATTCGCTATTTCCATCCTAATTTACAAACTAATTTCCGACCAAAAACATTTGGTCGGTGGTATGGTCGGTATTCGGTCATAAAATGGTCAGTAATTACCGACCTAAATATTCAGTCGGAAGTTTGGTCGGTAATTACGATATTATAAATATATTGGATAACTACTTTACCAACTATTTTTAATGGTTATATATTTTTGGTCGTTAAATGGTCGGTAATCTTTCGGGAATATTTTTCGTTAATTCCATCCTAATTTACAGGCCATATCTCCGACCAAATATATTTGGTCGGTAATATATGGTCGGTAGTTGGTCAGAAATTTAGTCGGAAATATTTTTTTCCGATACCCCTCTTTGGATCTCTAAATTAGTTGTGAATTGGTCAGTATTTACCGACCTATATATTTGGTCGGTAAATGATCGGTGAGTACGAAGTTATAAATTATTTTAAAACTCAATGTACCAACCAATTTTAATGGTAATATATTTTTGGTCATTAAATGGTCAGTAATATATTGGATAACCACTTTACAGATCGATTTCCGACCAAAAACATTTGGTCAGAAATTTATTCTGAAACAATTTTTTTTGATACCCTTTTTTGGTCGCTAAATGGTCGTGATTTAAACAGTAATTACCAACTGAATTGTTAGGTCGGTAATTTGGTCGGTATTCATATAATTTTCGAAAAAAAAAGTGAAATAATTAGTAATATCAAGAGAAAATGAAATATCTACTCTAGTCTTATAGATAGGTTTTATATTATTCTCTCTAATAAGTGTAAGTATCAGAGTAGGTGAACTGTGTGAGAATCTCTGAATATCTCTGGTAATTTATCTGTCTCTCTTTATACAATAGAATACTCTCAGCCTCCACTCTGGAAATAATACCCACAGCAACTATCTATGGTATGACATATCCTCTTACAATATGTACACTAAAATGCGACTATCATCCATCTACCTATACCAGCTAAAATTAGGATTTCTTTAGTTCAAAATCTTAAAACATCAATTTACTCCAAATAAATAAATTGGAGTTTCTAAAAAATACAACTTAAAAAATAAAATTTCCCCCTTTCAATGAGTAGTAAACCCTAATTTGGGTAGCTTTCTTGAAACCCTAACTTGGGTAACCAAATCTAAAAATTGTCCTTAAACCCCTAGGATCTATTGGGGCACAAAAATACTTCGCCAATCAATTGTGAGCCACAACACATTGCATGAACCATCATGCATGTACCACTATGCACTCTAGTGCACTAGCTACCCCTCTCACAAGGTTGACACAAAAGGCATCAATGCCTCGTCACACAAAATGGGTGTTTGATAATCTTAATTGTGGGCACATAGTTGGGTGCCCCATTTTGCTTCTTCCAGACTGGGCACATGCACAGTACTAGCACACTGCACATTATTTTTTTTCTCTAGGGTTTGCGACCGTAACACACACTCAAAGATCCACACACCCCTAGGATCATTTTTTTTCAAGGGTCGGCTTTGATACCATAATGAATTTGATGCCATATTGAATGAGAATAAGAATATACAACTCAATATTGAATGAGATCAAGTGTGCAATGATCAATATTGAATGAGAATAAGAATATGCAAACAACATAGTTATTGACTTTTGTAAATATGAAAGTAGCAATAAAATAGATGGGTAGAATGGATAAGTAGAATCTTCCTAAAAAAGACGAGCAATATTGAGAACTACAAAACAATTAGAATACTTTTGCGAGAAATAATTTGCAATTTCTATTATGTGAATAATAAGTCCCCATCTATTGTGATCAACTTAAAGACATTGATTGAGATGTGAACTGATAAACTAATTGATTATTCTTACACACACACACACACACACATATATATATATATATTGAAAATCCTAACCATATAATGTATGATGACCAAGTAATTCTTAGGTTATGTTGATGGAGTAAGGGCAAACTACATGCCTACAAGATTGTCATCAATAGATATGTGACATTTATAAAAGAAAAATCACGGATGAAGCATAATGTAGGCATAAAAAAATATGAAATTTGCTCAGTACAAATTAAAAATGAGCTAGATAAAGAATTGATATCTTTTAATATGGTACCAGACCATGAAGAATAACAATCAATTAAAGAAGAGGTTTCAAAATTCGATGATCAACTCATGAAGAAAGACTATTAGTTTGGCACTCAAATTATATTACTAACCATAATATTACACTTTATTCATTAATAGAGGATGAAGATTCATGAAAATTCATGGAGCGAATGATCTTGTTACCCTAATTGGCGATGATTTTATTTTTCTATAGTTATATATTGATGATATATTGGCAGTAAATACTAACAACTGCTATTTTAAATAATTGCAAACATAATTATCTATTGAATCACACACACACACACACACACACACATATATGTATAATTTAAGTTCATAAGAAATATAACTATTATTATTATATTTAATTTATCATCATTAATCGTACAACCCATCTTAGAATAGTTTTTATTTTTTTTTTTTTTGAAGGATCATCAAATTGAAATGAATTTTATAATATATATTCAACACCAACTTTCATTAAAGTATAACTTTATTAAAGTATCATATAATACTTATCATGTTAATTGAGCCTTATCAAATATTGCAAATATTATAAAATAATAATGATAATTGATATAATATCTTATCATAAAATATAATTACAAAATACAAAATCAAATACCATAAAATATAAGAAATCAATTATAATAAAATATATGGATGCAAGAACATATTTATGTTGCATCATCAAGTTGTAATGAGTTTCAAATAAATATCTTTGAATATCACCAAAACACAATTGCATAACATTATTTTAATCATTTTCATCATCACCTAGCAAAAATTAATAATAATTTAGCCAAGTTTTTTGAAATTCAAAGAACTAAAATAGAAATTTTTTTAGAAAACAATGAAATTAAATATTTTTTTTATTAAAAAAATTAATATGCATTAATAATGGAATATATATTTGTATTGCTTTGTTAAAATTAATATGATAAATGAATGATTAAAATAAAATAAAATATGAAAGCTTAAAATAACTATATATTACTATTTTAAGATAAACATAATCAAAACAAAACTCAGAACATTAAGATGTGACAGACCAAAACATTAATGGGCATTATTTTAAATATGGGTCCTCCCGGTAAGTGGAGTAGGCTGGAAGATCAAGCGCCCTCTCTGCAATGCTCCTGTCTTGCCGAATCTTCTCCACCAATCCCTCCAGCGTCGAAAAATTGAGCTGCCCAATTCAAAACAAAGGCTTCACGCCCAAGCCAAACCTAAACTATTTCGGAGACTTGGCCATAAAAATTAAGTTACCTCTGGGCGAATGTATCCAACCACAACTAGATGAAGCACTGAGCCATAAAAATCATCATCAAATTCATGACACAACCAAGGCTCCTGTTATATGCAAGCAATATATCATAAGTTGTGCTAGGTTAGAGAGAGGGGGGGGGGTGAAAGAGAGAGCAGTAGTTGACAGATCAGTGAAAGAGAGTTGTAAAGGGTGAGAGAGAGAGAAGTTAGTGTCATAGAGAATAGTGTGATAGAAAGTGAAAAGTGAGACAGAAAAGTGAGACAGAGAGAGACAAGTGAGAGGGTGACAAGAGAGAAAAAATGACACGAGAAAAGTGAGACGGAGAGGGACAAGTGAGAGAACAGAGGGAGACAAGTGAAGATAGTGACGAGCGAAAGAGAGATAAGAGAGAGAAACAGCGAGACAAGTGAGAGAGAGAGAGGTGAGAGTGAGAGAAAGAAGTGAGAGTGAGAGGAGTGAGGAGTGGAGAGTGAGAGGAGTGAGAGTGAGGAGTGAGAGAGAGGAGTGAGAGTGAGGAGTGAGAGTGAGTGAGAGAGAGGAGTGAGAGTGAGAGTGAGTGAGGAGAGAAGAGTGAGAGTGAGAGTGAGTGAGGAGAGAGAGAGAGAGAGGAGTGGAGAGGAGAGAGAGAGAGAGAGGAGTGAGAGGAGAGAGGAGAGAGAGAGAGAGGGATGAGAGTTAGAACGAGTGAGAGGAGTGAGAGTGAGAGTGAGGAGTGAGAGAGCGGAGTGAAGTGAGGAGTGAGAGTGAGAGTGAGGAGAGAGGAGGGAGAGTGAGAGTGAGGAGAGAGGAGGGAGAGTGAGAGAGAGGAGTGAGAGAGAGAGAGAGAGAGGAATGAGAGTTAGAGCGAGGAGTGAGAGAGAGAGAGAGAGGAATGAGAGTTAGAGCGAGAGAGAGGAGTGAGGAGTGAGAGTGAGAGTGAGGAGAGAGGAGTGAGAGTGAGAGAGAGGAATGAGAGGAGTGAGAGAGAGAAGAATGAGAGTTAGAGCGAGAGAGAGGAGTGAGTGAGAGTGAGGAGAGAGGAGTGAGAGTGAGAGAAAGAGGAATGAGAGGAGTGAGAGTGAGAGTGAGGATTGAGAGTGAGAGTGAGAGAGGAATGAGAGTTAGAGCGAGAGAGGAATGAGAGTTAGAGAGAGAGAGGAATGAGAGTTAGAGAGAAAGAGGAGAGAAAGTGAAGTGTGAGAGATAGAGAGAGAAGTGGGAGAGAGAGTGAAGTGTGAGAGATAAAGAGAGAAGTGAGAGAGAGAGAGAAGTGAGATAGAGAAAGAGACGTGAAAGAGAGATAAAGTGAAAGATAGAGACAAGTGAGAGAGAGAAGTGAAAGAAAGAGCAGTATTTGACAAAAGTAGTAGTGAGAGAGACAGAGAGAAGTGGTAGAGAGAGAAAGAGAATTAGTAATGAGAGTAAGAGAGGTAATATTAAAAGAATAGCTAGAGAGAGAAAGAGATAGTAGAGAGAGAAAGTAGTGCGTGAGAGAGAGAGAGAGTACAGCGTGAGAGATTAGTGTGTGAGAGAGAGCAGTGCGGGGGAGAGAGTTGTGATGGAGAAAGAGAAGTGAGAGGGAGAGAGAAGTGAGAGAGGGAGAGAGAAGGGAGAGAGAAGTGAGAGAGAGAGAGAGTAGTGAGAGAGACGTGAAAGATCGAGAGAGGGAGAGACATAGAGAGAAAAGTGAGAGGTAGAAGTAATAGTAGTAGTAGAAGTGGTATGGAAAACACACTCACTATAGTCTTTTCGGGATTGTTAAAGTATGGGTTCCAACCGATGCTCATGACCATTTTGTAAATGCCGGGCCAGTGACCCAACAATCCAGCCCAGCCAAAGTATACGCCAGAAGGATATTGGGAGAGAAGATCAGAATAACCGTGGGTGGATAGATTAGCTGGGGCAAAAGCAAACCAGACCCGCCGCGAATAAATTACTTATGAACACATTTGCATAAATAGAGCACACAAAAATCACCCCAGCTCATGCCAAACAAAATTTTATATTTTAAATATATGTATAAAATAACAATTAATACAAAGCTCTCTCTCTCTCTCTCTCTCTCTAAGAACCCTAGTAAGTGTACTCATTATGATTTTTGGCTCTAATATCATTAACAAAATAATATTATAACACACAATGAGTTCATCTACAAAATCATAACTATGCGTTTAATTCTAATAGTATGAAACAAAATTTTATGATGAGACATTTCTTAATTTGCCTACAAAATCACAACATTTTTGACTTGGTTTCTAGCATAGTTAATAAATTAAGTGATGAAAAATAAGTGCTAAAAAATTAAGTGCTGAATTTAATAAGTATTGAATCTATATTATAAAAACTTTTTGATAAGTTACTGATAATTGAATGCTGAAGATAAATATATTATTTGATAAATATAAATGCTGAATATTAAAAATGATGTATTTTACATATTTATCCTTATTATGATTGTGTTACATATTATCCAATATAAATAAAATTTCTAAAAATATTTTATTTTTCCCTAAAATTACTAAGTATTGTAGGGTACACCTACTCCATAGGAAAAAAAAGTATTATTTATAAAGGGTTTTTTGGTCCAATTTTTTTTCATTAAAAAAAAAAGTTGTTGACTGTATTCTCCATTCTACATTAAGTAGGTCTCTACCCACTTATAATTCTCAATAGTTTTTTATTTAAAATTTTCAATTTAGAGCTCCCTAAAATTTTGTTATCAAGCATATTGAAAAATAAAAACTATTGAAAATTTTCAATAATTTATCAAGCAGGTCCTTAGTTCTATCGCAAGCGAATGCAACCATACCTAGAATTTTCTCTTTGCTAAGATATTCAAAAAAAAAAAAAACAAAGGAATAGCAAGCCTGATACCAGTGGGGATCCCAAGCACTTTGGAGCCACGCTTGAATCCCTTGATGACAACGCCACCGATATAGAAAGGCTTTATTGGCAAAGTACCATCGATCCCTGAGCCATGAGCACAATTGGATGGCTTAGGCACAAACACAAATGAGGAGCACAAGGAAGAAATAGGAGGAGGAGAATCGATTTACAATCATCAAAAGGTGGAAAGCCCCACTCTTCAGGAATGAAATCAAGAAGAGAGTTGATCACACCATCTGCTTTCAAATAAAGATGAGATTGTTTTGGAGCGAATGGCACTGCAACCACATGCATTCCGGCAGCCCTAGCACCCACGACACATGGTCTATCTAGCAAGAACATTTAGAGATCAATAAATCACATAAAAATGCTCTCTTGTTCAAATTGATGATGCGTAGGGTAGGAAACTAAACACATTTTATTGAAGTTCTAAAATTAACTAGGGTGGAAGGTTTGCCACCACCCATGCATCCCAACATTACCACTCACATGCAAGAAACAACCTATGATACCATGTGGAGGGTCGATTAGGAGAGAAGATGAGAAAAAAAAAACTGATAATTTTATTAAATTAATCTTGTAAAAAACTAAACTGAAAACTCAATAGTTATCAATAAAAAAAATAAAATACCTAAAATCCACTCGAGCCTCATCTGTAATAGGCTTCCATATGTCTATGTATATAAGATCAAATAGTTCCTTACTCATCCCAACCTAATAGGCAAAATATGAAGCTTTGATATGTTTTCTTAGCTGACATATATCTCATTTCAGAGTATATATATTCACAAGACTATGATAAAGTATCAACAACTTGATCAACAGTCAATGATCAAGTTTAAAATGTACAAGCAAAAGGTATAATATACATAAATAAATAAATACGTGGTAGAAAAACTTACTATAAAAAAAATATAATCTACTATGTTTAATCCTAAAAAAAAATTCATCAAATTATCTTGATTATGCAAATAAACATCAATAATAAAATGATTGAGTTGACTAGTAAGATTATTGATGAAGATATAACTAATAAAATAATAAAAAATAAATAAAATATAAGAAAAAAATAAATAACAAAAATAAATAGTATCAAACCGAATAATCTTTTAGGAACTTACAATGGTTACCATCATACTCAAATCATGAGTCAACAATCTAGGAGGACAAAGCGAAGGAATAAGACATAAGAATTATAATACCTGAAGACTATGAATGATCTATTGTTGCCTTACTATGGAAAAATTATGAATATTCCCTTTTAGTAGGTTTATGGTAGGACAACTTTGTTAGAACCACTGAATAGTTCTGCCAGTCAATCTATCTCTCTCAATATTGTGTAATACTTTTGACGTCATCTCTAAAAATAATATGTAACAATTATCTCTGGTATGAAATTCTCTTATAATGTGTAAACTAAATTGAAACACTCTTATTTTTGTTTTTGCTATGACTAGTATCCTTATGACCATAGTTGTTAAATTGAGATTTAAATTATGAATCAAAATATTTAATTAGTGAATCGAGAATTAAATCGAATCATGAATCAAATTTTTTTTAACTTTTTTTTATGTTAATTAATTCCTATTTATTACAGTTATTAATTTTTTTTTAGTATTTTAAATTGTTATTTTTATAATTTTTTTGGTATTTTATTACTTTTTCACGTTGATTTCGTAATACCGAATGTTGAAGTTATTTTTTTTCACGTTAATTAATTCCTACAGTTGATAATTTTTTTGGTATTTTAGTTTTTATTTTTGTGAATTTTTGAAGATTTTGATCTCTTGAGAATCAGTATTAAATCGATTCATGTGAATTAACTCGCGATTCATCGATTCAGTCTTCAATTCATGCATATTTTTAATTCTTTTAAAGAGTCAGATCGTTTACCTCCTGAATTATGAATCAAATCGTATGTCGAATTATAAATCATATAATTTTGATAATAGTGCTCTCGACTACAAGCAAGCACAAAATATCTCTCATCTCTCAATTTACCTTGAAAATTTGATCTGCTCGTTGATATAACTCTATCCTAATAAAAAATCCCATATCACCAATATATGATTATTGAATACTGAAAACTTTTCGGACAAGAAATATGAGAATATTATGACCATAAACATCTCTAACTGTCTCAATCTCTCTGAAATATCAACATCAGTTGAAAAAACCTACAAGAGCCATATAGCGAAACGAGTGAACAAAATAGTAATGTTGCTACTCAGATAAAATCTCGTATATCATGCAAGACGAAAAAAATGAGGCCAGCTCTACCTAAATGGATTGCTACACCATCATCAAAAAATGAGAGCTTATTTATGTCACATCTTCTCTATCTCATCACTCGGTGGTTTATTTGAAGCCAACTCTACCTCAATGAATTGCTAGCATTAATAATAATAAAAATAAAAAAAAAACTAGAAGCTAAATACTACAACAATTATAATTAAAGCTATAGAAAAATATATAAGAGGTAAGTATCAGGCCCATAACACAAGTCTCCCACTTAGCATGTGATCTGGGAGAGGCTACAACGTAGGACTTACCCTCAAAAATCAGAGAGGCTGAGGGTAAAGATGTTGGAGAGTATATGTTCACCGTATATTTATAAATAAATTATATGCAATAAATAAATAATAATAAACAAATAACTGAAAAATAACAACCACTCACTGGAACGCTATCACAACCACTTACAATGTTACCTTCACTTTCACGATGCTACTTTCACGAGATGGATAACCTCCCTCCTCTAGGCTTCAGCCCCTAGTGTTTGGTGATACTCCCATCGCTACATATATTTAATTTTTCTAGATAGATGAGCACTCGGAGTAAAAATGAGCAATCCCAACTTAACACAGCGATCGCATTATTTATGAGCATCAAGAAATTAAAGTGTATTTTCTTCTTTTATTTTGTAACATACATTTTTAAAAAAATAATAATAATTGAACTCACGATGAATCTTCTATCACCAGGCAGCTGGAAGGATCGGCCTTTAGCAGATCAGCTGCTTCTAGAAAGCTGTAAAAAAGAAAGCACATAAATTGGGTCATCAGAAGAGATGGTCCATAAGTTGGTCAATTGAACATGAAGGCCCCTACACTTGGGGAGAAGATTTCTGGTTTTTCACTTCATCACCACCAACAATGACAACAAAGAACCCTACGGGGGCAAATAAAAAGTCATCAATTGAACCCTACATGTAGCCCCCCCCCCCATATCACAAAGGACACATTGTGAGAACAAAGTCCCAAACTACCTGAGTGATCAGATAGTGTCAAGTTGACACCTTTTTGAGTAGAATTTGAGATCAAAGCAATTGGCACGCTAGAACAACATAAATGTTTGATTAATCTATACACACCTGGAAGAGCCACGATATTACGTAGCCTGCAAAATTTCAACAAGATGAACTTGTGTTACCAAAATGTAAAAAATATCGTGTAGTGAGCTACATAAACTTACATTTATGTCAATGAAGAGACACTTTTTTATAACAAAATTATATTTAATGAAATTCCATTTTGTTGTAGTTTTCTTTTTTATTTTTTTATTTTTTTATACTCTTGATGAGAGCACAAACTTGTGAGCTGCTCAAATCACTCTTGCTCATGATATAATGATGTTTGATATATTAATTCTATGAAAGTGTTATTGCATTATTTTAGTTTATTTGTGTGAAATGCATCATGGTGTCAAAGTTTTTTGTATATGTGAACACATTTTCTTACAAACCCTAGAAGAAAATTTTGTGAGCAAGAAAGAAGTAGATATAATTATAAATCTATTTTTTTTTAATAAAAATAGTTCTAAATAACCAATACTTTTGAGCATATATAATTATAAATCTATTTTTATACAATATCCCTAACTAACTGAAGAAAAAAGATATCGTCACTGAACACTACATTGATCTTCATACTAAGAGGCTCGTGAAAATTACCAAATTTAAATATAACTTATTTTTGCAAAATTTAAATATTTATTGATCTCTATAATCAAAGTCTAGCAAAAACTGCCTAATTTATTTTCATAATATTTAAATATGTAATGATCATTTTTTACGAGAAATAAAAAAATTATCATTTTTTATGTTTAGTTTATACAAGTGAATATAAATTTGAATGCAGCACATGCATTTAAGTGCAATGCATGTCACTTGAGTATATACAAAAGAATACATATTCATAATATCATAAAAAAATTATAAATTTTAAAAATAAAAATTTTATGTCACAGTTTAATTCATTAAATTATTATTAGTTTAATATCACATATTAGTAGCTAACACATAAATTAAATATCATATATATTAAATTTCAATGATATCTACCATTTAGTTAGAATTTTTTCTTTTTTAGGTATATTGACTAAGACATTATCTAAAAGTATTGAAGTTTATAAAGTATCATAATTTTTCTTAATACATTATGTATTTGTGATCATAATAAAAATTATTTTTAAGTTAATTTGTACTATTAAGTTTATTATATAATACATATGCCCAAAATAAAAAATCTCACATTGAAATTGTGATTAAATGCTATGTTAATACATTAAATTCCAATGGTATCTTGCATTAGATATCATAATAAAAATAATTTTCATGTTGGCCCATAGTATTATGTTTATTATATAACAAATATGCCAATGTATAAAATCTCAACCAATAAACTATTAATAATATTTCATACAAAAATATTTATTTTCACACCATTATTAAAAGTGCGATTAAATATTATATTAAATATTTTATTTTATATCTCATATTTCTCAAAGACCCTCGGAGACATTGACATATAATATCACTATAAGAATAAAAGATCTCATGAAATTCTAATATTCTTTTATTTAATTTTTAATTTGAATCAGCAAAGCAAATAATGACACGTGCAAAGATTTTGTCATCCTAACTAATCTAAACACCAAACCTCACCAAGATTACGTTGAGTTCTAAGTGAATTAATTACTAATTAATTTTTTATTTTATAATTTTTTAATATATCATCCCTACATGTCATCCTAGAGATCCTAAAATAAACAGACTACAAGCTAAAATATTTCTATATTATAATAATTAGTCAAGTATCTTTTGAAAATTTAAACAAAAAACTTATGCTAGCAATGAACAAAGTCATGTATTACCTTGCAAACTAATGATGATAAATTAAAGGGATTACCAAACTTGAAGTTGGTCAAAATTTAAAACTCCATCACTTAAATTTGCCTGAAATCCAATACATCATGATTACCAAACTTGAAGATATTGATTTTCTCTAACATGGCTTGGGGCATCATGGTTAAGATTTAACTATGTTTAAATATGTTGCTCAATACATAAGTGATTATTCCATATATATCTCTTTATCGAGATTACTATGAAAAAAAAATATTTTTATGCCTATCTAGTGCATCCTTCATTTATAAGATATTGTTATTGAAATAAGATTCTATACAAGTGACAACCTAGCTACTAGAAAAATACATTCTAAATTCACACAGAATATATGAGTTAACCCCTCACAATAAGTCTCAGGTTAATATGATATACATGCTTATCTAGATTTATCTTTATCATAAATACTCCCCTACAACTAGCAATAACTTTTTTTGAAGATCAAGATACACATTCCTAAGTCTCATTGTATTAAAGAACATATATCTCATCTAATATGGCTTGGGCCCATCTTGGATAAGATAATCTAAAAAATAATAATAAAAGATGTAAACGACATGAGAAAATATGAGTACAATAATACAAATAAAATAAAGTACCACATACAACACTTTTATTTCTTTTAAAAAATAATCAAAAGATCAAAATCAAAATCAAAAAAAAAAGATAATTACATTATTATTTGGTTTCTTGAGATACTTTCATCTACTTTAAATGGGTAGTGTATACTCCCTTCTCCTAGTATTGATTCAGAATACATGATAGTTAAGTCTCTTAGTCTCTAACTTAACATGAACCAAAACTAAAATAAACTGAAACTAATATGTCATATTAACTTGAGGAAGATTATTTTTACTTGTAACCCACTTTATCATCATAATGTAGATATAAATTTAGCTATAACCATTAGGTGATTCTCTCATCTCACTAGTAATCATCATCACCGTGAACTTCATCTCTATATTGAATCTTAAAATAATTATGTCTCTTTTTTTTTTTCTTTATACAAATTATCTCTAAGAATAATACACACAAAACTATATAAGTACTCAGCTAACGATAAGTGCTCGTAATATCTAAAAAATATCTCAAGTCCATGAGACTTATTTACATATCTCAGGATATGAAAAAGTATGTCAAGAAGATATTACAGAAAAATATTTAAGAAATGACTAATTAAATTGACCACATAAATTATATCTAATTTAAATATAGTCCAATAGATAATTTTCAATATAATTCTCCTAAAAAAATAAGATCGGCTAAAAAAATTGTATTTGACAAAAAATAAATACATAGATTAATCAAAACATCTAATAGAACACAATCCAAAAGATTAAACTCTATGAAAATACCAATCATTTATATCTTATGAGAAAATAATATCTCCTAGAGAAAATCACATCTATCTCAAGATCCTTTATCTGGAGCTTTAACTTAATATACTCTTTAAATTGAGTACTTTTTAATTCATCATATCATAAAGTTAGAATATCATCCACACACTAAATAAGCACAATCATCATTTTGTTATAACTCGTTTAAAAATAAAAAAGATTTGAGAAAAAGTAAATATAATAAAAAAATATGAAATAAAATTTTAAGTATAACTCATTTATTTTTTATAAAGAATAATTAAAATATCAAGACCAAAATCATAAAAATTAATTACATGATCATTTAGCTTCAAGAGGCTCTCCTCCACTTTGTTATATGTCTCATTCTCCTAATTTTAACTCCAAGTATATTAAAGTCAAGCTTCTCAATCTCTAACTTGTCATGAACTGAAACTAAAATAAAATCATGAATTAATATATCATCAAAACTCAAAAAAATTTTCTTTATTTGAAAACCTAACTCACTTCATAGTCAACATTATTCTTACTAATTTATACATTTGATGATTTCAAAACAATATCATCATATTATTGAACAATAAATTTAGATATAACTAATATATAATTCTCTCTATTCGCTGATAGCCGAAGTGAGTTTGTACTGAAATTAAAAAAAAAATTATTTAAACATATCTTTTGAACTTTTATTCTTCCTTTGCTTCATAAAAAAAAGCTATACACAAAAATAATAATATCTTTCCTTATTAATACTCAATCAAACTCTGAGAAAAAATATTTATAATTTTTTAAGAAATAAAATAACCAATAAAAGCACATCTCAAATTTGAGTGTCATCTTATCATATTCTATGAAACAATTATAAACAAAATAAATATTCTCAAAAACTATAAAACAAACTAAATAATATCTATATAAAATATAAGATTTAAAAAGATACACCATAAAAAATATTAGGATAATTAGAGATGGCAAGTAGGTCATAAGGCAAGGGCATGACCCGAGACATAGCCTGACTGAGTCGTGCCTAATCCGACAAAGCACGATCCAGAACCGTGCCTAGACTAGTGTAGTGCTGGCTCAAGGCACAGCTCATGTCATGGCGAGCCAGGCAAAACATAACTATCTTGCTCGTAGGCATAGTCCAATTACTCGGTAGGCTACCATGCTCAAACTAGGTTTCTAGTGAGGTCTGATTGAACCAAGCCAAACCAACCATATTCTTTTTTAAAAAATAATATTTTATTAAAAATATAGCATGCCCAACCTTTTACGCATGGCGATATTAAAAAAAAACACCACGTATTTGGCTAAGGGCATCTGCATTGCATGGTCCAGGCTCAAGTGGACGTGCCATCTCCCCTCCCCCTGATCTGAGCACCAAAACTAAGCGAGCCAAGTGCCCAAGCCCCAAGCCCCAAGCCCCAAGCCCCAAGCCCCAAGCCAACAAAACCTTCTGGATCCAACCTAACCCTAATGGCTAACATTAGTCTTAACAGTCCAAAATATTTAAAAAAAAAACCTAGTGCATCCAAGCTGTTGGATGCACTTCTAATGGCTAGGGCAAATGATCCAATGACTATTGGATTTCTACCCTATTTAATTTTTTTAAAAATTCAAAAATTAAAAAAATATATTTTTTTAATATTTTTTTCTAATCCTTAAATATTTCTTCTCACCTCACTCTCAATTCACTCTCACACTCTCTCTCTTCTTTATCTATCTCTTGTCTCATCTCTCTCTCTTCTCAATTTTGCTATTTTCTATTTGTTTCAGCTTCACTCTCGGGTATAGACAACGGACTACAATGTGAGCGGTTAACGCTATAACTTTTTCTATCCTATCCATATTAAACATTTCATAAATGAGTATTATTTTTAAATTTTTATTTAATTATTTATTTTTATTAATACTTTAATATCAAATAATTTTTAATTTAAAAATTAGAATGTGTAATATAATTAATAAATTAGAAAATTAAAATTAATTCAATGATGATAAACGCATGAAAAAGTTTGAGGATGAAACTATATTTTCTCTTATGACTTTGACCCAGACTCAAATATCTAAAAAGTAAAAAACTAAAAAAACATCTGTAGTTTAGACTAACTTTAAAATTATACAAAATAAAAATACTAAAAATATCAATAAAAAATCAACACAATATAAGTATTATAAAAAATATATACTTGTAAAAATGTGTGTAGAACTGGACACTTAAAGAGACATACCAAATATTACACCAAAAAATATAATACATTAATTCATAAATAAACTCAACTAAACAGTGAGATATTTGAGATTGGATTTAATTTAGTATCTATGTTAAACGCCTTAATATACTACAATAAGTTATAAAAAAAATACATGATATAACTTTTATCATTATTAATCTTTCAATTAGATTTTCAAATGATCCAAGAATAGTCAATATTATACAAACTTATTTTCAGCATGCATATAATAAAATTATTAGGTCTACATGTAATAACGACAAACTAAAATATTATTAGTTTAAAAAATAAATAATAACTAATGGATATAGAATAATAATAATAATAATAATATAATGTCTATAACATCCAATATCTTGACTAAATGCGATAATATATTTTTTGCATGCTTCGCCGCCTAAGATATAGATTCTTAATAGATATTAAATAAAAAAATTTTAAGATTTTCAAAAAATTTTTATTCTCATAATAGTCCAGTCATATATGAGTATATGATAAAAATTTTTAAATTATATTATATTTAAAATAAAATATATAGTGTCATTTTTAATAATGTATCTAATAATAAAAATCATTAATATATTTATTAGCACCATTAAAAATAAATCATCAGAAGAAATTTTTCATGTTAGATGCATACACTACATCATTAACCTGATAATACAAGTAGAAATTAAGATTATTTTTCACGTTTAAAAAAAATAAATCATTAAAATATCTTCAGACACTAGCAAACAATAAGAATTTGATTGTCTCTATTTATCTATAAATCTAAAGAAAAAATTCTTAACAAATATGAAATAGCATTAAAATTATACAAATTTGATATTAGAGTCATTTGCTAGATACAAATATGTGATATCTAACTACATCAATAATAAGAGTGACGAACTTATTATTGACAATAAAAAAAAAGATATAAAAATTTTATTTATAAAATTCCTAAAATTTTTTTTAACACAATGAACATGTGTCTATTAATTTATACTCCTACCACTTGCATTGCACTTAAATAGATATACAATATTAGTGATATGTTTAAAAAATTTAGAGATGACCCAATGTTTAGTAACATGATTATTAAGACAAAAACCAAATACTTAAAGTATTAGTTTACTATTTTATCTCTTTATTATATGAATTCATGTATGAATATTAGGATTAAGGTAGAAATGAAAGAAAATATTTTAACATATATATCATCGTGCATGAACTAAGAATACCAACCTGAAAGATTTATTCATGAAAAATAAACTAAATTATATATATATTATGATACTAAATATTATAATAATTATAGAAAGATTCAAGTACAAATATGAATATGATATTTTAAGATAATAATTTTTTTATTCAATTAGTAAGAAAAAATAACAAAGTAAACCCATAAGTATCAATAAAGCCAAGCAACCTGAGCCCATGTCGAGCAGACTTTCGGCATGCCTCTTGTCGTGCTGTACCAAGAAAAATCAGCTAGCATGTCATGCCAGGCACGACTCGGGTGCTTAGCATGTGGGCACGATATGGGGGACAATGCAAAGCAGCGATGGCCAACACCCAATGAGCGATGCAGCGACGATGTGATCAATGCCAGGCAACAAGCAACACAGCAACAAGAGACACGGCAACGAGCGACTAAGTGCTATCTCAAATTCACAATTCTAGGTTAAAAATTATCTTAACCTAAAACCAACCCGAATGTACATTTGGATTATCTTAACTCAAATGTACAAGTGTCCTACATAAACCAATCCAAAACCAAGCTAGTTTTAGGTAGTAGACCATGCCAAGCCTACCCTCTAATGAACCGTGATATGCCAATCACGACACCATAATTGTAGCATGACATGCCTAGCATGGCATGCAAGCCCATACATGTCTAAAAAAATAAGCTGTGCTGACCCGACACAATCCGTTAGATACTTGTAGGTAGAATGTCAAATAGAAATAAATTATCTTAATATTTAGATATCAATTACTACTTAATATTATCACATAACAATAATAAGAACCTCAATATTTTATAATAATTAAAATTATAAGCTTACTTATCTTGTAATGTCTAAGATGATACAGTATATAATGACTCCTCTAATATCAAGCATAACATCAGAATTTACTTTTTTTGTTGTAACTAATATAATTATAGATAAAAAAATTAAAATTATGATCAAATATCATTTGAAATACTAATATACATAAAAAATTGAAAGGATTCAAAGTTAAACATCCAAAATTATATTAAAACAAGAATGAAAAAGTAACTAGTAAATGATAATTCATGTGCCTTTAAAATTGTTGGGCTCACCACTTTTGACAAAAGAATAAAATAAGAAGAGGCACTTTTTCTTGTGCTTGTGGTTAATTTGGTGTTTTGTGTGCCATCTTTTTCTTGTGTATTGATGGTGCACACACATGTGATATGATGTTATGGTGCTTGTGTTCACTTTCCCTCTATCTAAAAACACTAGGATTTACATTCCCTGTGATTTTAGTTCTAATATTATGTTGAAATTAATTCAAAAAAAAATTGTATTCAAAAAAATATAGAATAATCTATATGTATGAGGATACTCTTATATGACAAAAATTAAATTATAATACTCACATGGCAAGTGCTCTCATCTGTAAAAAATAAATTAAATAAAAAGCTATAAATTAAAAATAAATCAAACTAAAAATAAGCTAAGACTATAACACTTTAAATAATAATTATATCATAGTAAAATTATACATCATACATTTTGATAACATAAAATTATTAATATATTTGCTAGTAGGATCTTCTTAGATCTAGTTACAAATTTATTTTTAACCTCATGTACCAATATTGGCCTTTACAAATGTTGAAAAATCATATGAATGCTTAATATCTAATAATTATCAAACTAAATATTAAATATATTATCAAAATAGTCAATTACTTATTATATTCTCCAATATCAAATTCACATGAATATTATACTCCATATGCTTTGCATATGAAAAAAAAAACATCAAACTTTATTTTATAGCATATTTAGAGCTTGCTAAAAATTGAAATAAATATTTTGCAAAAAAATAAAATACAAATAATCAATAATTTTCAAAATAAGTACTTTACTGAGATGGGTAGGTAATTAGATATATTATTATCGATTTGGTGGACATTCATTAACAGGTGAAACGCGTAGAGATCAAATATCATTTTATTTTAGACATGACTCTTGATAATCATTTATATAAACATATATAAACATATAATTCATATTCCTAATAGATAAAAATTCACAAGCATGTACATTGAGGCTCTCATGAAGCTCTAATTCTATTATATATCTCCCAAGATTGGTGCATTGAGGCTCTCAATGAAGCTCTAATTCTATTCTATATCTCCCAAGATAAGTGCATTGAGGCTCTCAATAAAAAATAGTAATGATATATTAACATATTTGATATATTTTACTTTTTGAATATGTATCAAAGTATGTGGTAAGAAATAGTATTAAAAAATTATTTCTTCTATTATATATTTGTTTATCTGATTTATATAACAAAGAATTAACATACAATGTACATGAATATATCATAACTAGTGATCAAATATATCATTTCCATTTGAACAAAAAATGAAATGAGGTGCAGCATTCTGATTTAGTGTTGTACTATTTTTCGGTGAAATTTAGCAAAAAAAGTTAAAATTACAAATGCATTGGAGAAGGTGCAAAAATAGAAACTATACGAACACAAAATTTACCAATCAAAGAATAAAGGTTGAATTTTGGCAACAAATCTTTCTGGTTCACAAGGATGTCCATTAGCACCGAATATAACGGCAGCATTTTCAGGTTGGGTGAACACCGCTGGTCCCTGAACTTCTTTCCCGCCACATGGTTCGCCGTGCTTAACAAAGAAATCTTCCAATTTATCTCTCGCTAAGCCATCTGTATGGATTTAAGTTTCAAACAAGAACAACTGAGATTTCAGGATATAGAACGAAGAAATGATCATCGATGCAAGAAACAACAAGGCGAATGAACGTTTAGGGAGAAACCCAAATATAAGATCAGAAAAACATTGAGCAAATATCCTAATCAAAGTTTAGACAAAGCACCCGTATTAAGAACAGTACCACCCAAATCAAAGATTACGGCAGACAATTTCGTTGACTGTTCAGCATTCATGATCGAAAGATTTACATAGCAATAATTATGTTTTACATCACTAGATAAAAAAGAGGGGGTATTATTTTTAGGTCTACTCCCCATAAATATTTAAAATTGTTTATATAGTTTGTTCTGATAAACTGTTTTGTATGATCAAAATATATTTTATCTCAATATTTTTAATGTTAGTGTAGGAAATAAAATATTAAGAGGTTGGGAATACAGCAATAGCAATAACAGTAGTTTCACTCAGTTTATTATTACTGAGAAATTGCTAATATAAATAATAAATATATATTTTCTGATTCTATTTTCTCTCTGTTATTTTTCTCTGTGAGATTATTTTTTCATCTCTATCATCTTTGCGCAATTTCTTCTCAATTTCTGCTCACATACTTTGTAAGATATTAATTTGGTTATAATTTATAAACGCATAAGTATTTTTTCTGAGTTGATATAGCTAGTCGTGCTAAACCACTAGTGAACCATATTATATCTGTGTTTCTACTGTGGTGTTTGAATTGTGGATATATGTATATATAATATACTGTATTGCAAATTTCTATTTGTTTTGTATTCGCCTAAAATAAAATTACAAACTATAAGCAAAATTATCCAACAACAATTATTAAACTAATCTTATAATATTTGAAGAAAATTTACCACTCTTAAAAAATTAAAACTTGTGGTACCCTATTAGGTTAATCCTAAATTATCCTTCATTAAATCTTATCATCAATTCAACCCTCACCTTCTCCCAAGTCCCATCAACTCTCACCATTTTTCATCGATGATTTGATGGAGCTCGACAACAAGCTCCATCAAGCTCCTGGAGTTCATAGTCGATCTTGATGGAGCTCGACGACGATCTCAATGAGCTCAATATAGCTCATAGTCGAGCTCCATTGAGCTCGATTGAGAGCTCCATTTAGAGCTCGATTGAGAGCTCCATCGAGCCCATTGGTGGGAGAGAGCGAGGGTTGATGGGCAATGAAATTTAATGAATGGCAATCTAAAAATGATGCAACGGAGTACTCCAAATTTTAATTTCTTAAAAGTATGGTGACTTTTTTTCAAATATTAAAGATTAGATTCAAATTTTTAAATATTTCTTGGAGAGTACCCTGAAACATAATTCCCCCTTAAAATATATTTATTAACAAAATAATTAATATTTTCATGGCTAATAATATATATATATATATATATAGCATAAAATATTTTTATTTTATTACACCCAAGATCAATAACTAAATTTTAATGGCACACCAATGTGCCCCTCATGTGACATTAGTAATTTAAAAAAACACACAAATTTCAAAAATATTGGCACACCAATTATTTGATGTTATCTAGCTAGCAACTCATTTGACATATTATATGAAGGACAAAATTGAATTTTTACTTTTGGGTACACCAAAATATAAATATTTATGTAATAGTATATTTTTTTATTATTGAAATAATGAATACATTTTTATAAATATTTTTATTTAATGACCAAAACATAATTTCCCCTTGTATATTTCTTTAAAAAATAAAAAAATTATGACTCATTGTTATTATAAAAAGTTAGAAGACTTATTGAATTAGTATTACAAAATGAGAGTACTAACAAATTCAAATTCATCCTTAAAAAGTTAATAAGTAGTTCTAAAATAAAAAATATATATATCTAATAAATAAACTTCAAATTACTCAGATTTTAAAAATAGTAAAATTAAATATCTATATGTTTGTACTCTTAACTTTATTTCTTTTAAGGGTATCAAAATAAAAATATTTTAAAATTTTGTGTCCTTTTTAAAAAAATTGAAATCTACTGGCTTTTTGTAACAAATGATTGGCCCACTATGAGTGTTAACTAGTTGCTTACCCCACCAGTATACTCATATTATCCACTTTAACTATTATGGTGCATAATATTATATATTGATCATTACTTAATTTTTGTTTTCCATGTCACATCCACATTGATTTGAACCCAAAATATATAATTCACATAATAGAATATCGATTGAGTATTAAGTATGCTTGATTGGGCCGGGCAATCGACTAATACTTTGAGTGGCCGCTCGAGGACTAAGGTCGACTAGGACCCAACGTTTATTACAGTTTTTATTAAATAATATCATTTAATAACTCATTTATATAATTTTTCCCATTTAAATATTTTAAAATATTAGTTTATTGATCAATAGACAAAATTATGTCTATTGATTATCCCCAAAAGTTATTGATTTTCCCCATTTAAATAATTTTCCTCATTTACAAAATACATAAAAAGTTATTGTGCAAGGTCAAAATTATGTTGATTATCCCCAAATCAAATAATTATGTTTTATAACCTAATAAATTATTTTAGAATTTAATATACTAAATCAAAATAATATTTACATTTTTATATAGTAAAATAGATTAACTTAATTTTATACTTTTAAAGATGCATCACATCAACAAAAATATCTCATCACTTTAAAAAAATAAATCATATGTAAGATTGGGCGTAGATTTGATATGTGTTTTTTTTTAATCTAGAAAAAAGGATCACATGTCGATTCAAGTCCTAATTCTACCAACATTTTTTTAAAATAAAAAAAAAGTATAATAAACAGTTAAATGCTTGATTTAGTTCCAACCATATATCCATAGACTTGCTAATAATTAAATGTTTAACTTTAGTTCTATTTAATTATCATATCCATCAATTTTATTTCTATAATATTAATCAATATAATAAATAGTCACAAAACTATTTATACATCACAAAAATCATAAGTACGTAACCATAAGCTTTAATTTAGTCAAATATTAGAAAGAAATTCATAAGACATAAGAGAAGAAGTCTCATGAAACTTAGATTATCAATGAAAGCTCTCCTAAAAATCGAGGATTTAATCTCAACTATTTTATTTGATTTTTTCAAAACTACCCTATAGAAAGAAAGTTTGATAGTCACACCCCCAACTCTAGTGTTTAATTTTTATCTTTTATTTATCGTATACATATGGATCCCCTAAGAAGTGCAAAAAACCTTTCATATGATTATTTATTGTCATTTTCTTTACTTGGGGCATAGAGAAGAAAAAAGATTCCCTTTTGATTTTTTTTTGTTCTCTTTTATAATTTAGAATTTTGATATTTTCTAAGTAAAAAATTATGACTTTCAGAATATACCTCGACTCCAGTCATAGTATTTTGAGTTTGATGTTATTACTTTGGAAAATAGTTGTGACTTTGGGATGCATCCATCAGCCATAACTTGTGCCTTTTATCTAATGTGACACAAAGCCATGGCACAAAGAATAGTTATGGCTTTGACATTGATTTCTGTTAAGTATCAAATGGTCATGAGACTTGGAATAACCATGACATCGAGAATGATTTTTTTTGCATCACATGGAAATAATATTGAGAATGGTCGTGGCTTTACCTCAGTTTTACTTTTGCATGAAATAGTCATAGTATTTAGGAATAGTCATGGTGTTGAGAATGGTTTTTCTTATATATAACATACCATGGTGCTGTAAATGACTATAACTTAGCCTTAATTTTTCTTATACATAACAAAGTCATAGTACTAAAAATGATTGTGTTCTTGATAATTAGTTCATACAAAGAAAAAGCCATGGATTTACTTTTCATTAAGAGCAAGAGTCGTGGTCTTTAGAGATTGTCATGCTCGAGTAATACTCTTGGTATTATTCCATGTCTGGATGTCATGGTGCTAGATAATTGACATAGCTTTGGCCTAATAGCTTTGTCTTTAAAATTTGTTGTAGGTCAAAAATCATAACTCTGGGAAAAAGGCCAATGCTCTGACTCGAATATATAAAGTCCTAACAAAGATAAATTCACAACATTATGAAATTGTCATGACTTTTAATACTAATGGGATACTTGGTTACTTCGATATAAAAATAATGTCATGGTTATTAATTATTATGAGATAAGTATAGATATAACTCCGTGATAATATCATAGCCATAAAGAATATATTATACATTTGAAGGATTCTGCTAACAAGGTGACAGAGTGATAGCATGTAAAGATTATCATGACTAATTAAATAGAGTTTTACCAAAAAATAAATGTCGAAACTTTCATTATTCGACAACCCACAACTGGAACTTGCTCATGCTCCGCTCGCTCCCACCTGTCTTCTTCCCGCTATAGTTAAATATCTTTCATTTCACCATAGAAGGAACCTCACTAACCTTATAGGCTAGTTACTCTAAAAACCGAGATCCCCTCCCCTCCAGCTTTGACTTCCATTATAAGTTATGAATGATCCCACAATCCTTAGCAGTTGGGCGAGATAGATAAGTGATAATTACGTTGGTCTTATTGGTTGTGATATTATCATAGAATTATAGTTATACTTCTCTCATAAAATACAAATGAGTGTGTACTAATTCTATATCATGGCAACCAAGTACCCACTAGTGCTAAAGGTCACATTTTTATCTTAGTGTCATGACTTTTTCTTTAATATATCCTGGTATCCTTGAGTTAGGGTTGTGACTTTTTTACAAAGATGTGACTTTTAAGATATAAAAAATATAGAGTCAAAACTTTTCATGTCAAAGTCATGATAATTATCAAGAGCTATGACTTTTGGGATATCAAAAGTTACATGAGATATTACTCAAGTATGACCATTTTCTAAGACTCTCTTATCCTCAAAGTAAGGAAAAATCATAACTTTTATGCTTGAGCTAATTACTAGTATTATGACATCCTTGTAGTATAGCGATAACATTATATATGAAAGAAGTGAAAGCTAGTGTCACGGCCACCACAACACCTTGGACACTTAAGACATATAAAGAAAAGATTATGTGATGCTGCCATTTCTAGTATCATGACCATCAAATATATAAGAGAGACCATCTCAATATCATAATTATTTCCCAATGCCATGGCCTCGTAATAATATAGGACTATTATTAATGTCGTGGCTTTATCACAGTGTCATGATCCTATAATAATATGAAAAACCTTTTATTATGTCATGGCCATTTTCTAGTACTATAGTCTTTTATCAAAGACGAGAAGACAAATGAACGAAACCATGACTAATTCATAATTCCATGATTTCATGTTATAGAGACATTAAGCCAATGTCATAGTCATTACCGATATTATGACTTTGTGTTATGAAAAAATTGAGTTGTAATCTATAGTAATGGCTGTACTATGGAATCACGACCTCAAAGTTAGAATTTGAAAGCTAAAAGGTTGGCTTTCTTTTGAAAGTCATGTTTTCCTATTTAGAGAAATATAGAGCCACCTGAATATAGAAGTAAAAGTTAGAAAAAATTACAAAGATATTTATGATTCTTCTTCCTCTTCCAAACACAATAAGATAGGCAAAGTGTTAATACCAAGCCCTATGGCAAATTGTGTACTCTCTAGTGATTCCACAAGCAATTAAGGGATGAAATATTAATGATGATTCCTAATGTTGGGAGGTGCAACTCTCAGACTTCCTCTATCTAGGATAAATTTGGGAATTTTTATTAAATAGCATGTGATCTAAGATTTATATAAATTAATATATGTGATGTGACATGCACTTTTATTTGTAAATGAATTTATTTGATTTATTTTGTGTTTTAGATATTGATAGATGAGTGATTAAATAAAATCTAAACTTTAGTTTCAATTATTCATAGGTTTGTATGAGATGGTGATGAGTAAACTATGAAACTCACTTACACATACCAGATGAAGGAAATACCAATCATTTTGACTATGATGCATGAGATAAACATAGATATTGAAACCTAAAATTTAGATATGTTGATCATCACAAGTAAGGTGATTACAAAGCTAAAAGTATTAATGCTTTTATATGCTAATTCATTATACATATCTTAGAAGAACCAGTTATTAGTTGGGTTAAATGTTATATATAATGTTTTCCTAAGAAGTTCATCTTTAGTGTGAGAGTTATATTATAATGGAGGATGATGATAATGGGCAATCCTTGTAATATAAATGAATGAGTGTGTTATGACTCACAATGTATTGACATATCCAACAGAGTGTGAATACAAATCAACTATCAAGGATAATTGATGAATTATCAAAAAAGATATGAGATTGTGAATTACTCTCGAAAAAAGTAAATTTATTATCTCAATGATGATGTATCAAGGAGATAACTATGAGAGGACCATTATGGACTCAATTGTGACAACTACATTATATGCCATTAGGACAAGGCATTATTCCACAATGCCCCAACTTTTATTCTATGTCCAAATATAATGTAAGTCAGACTAGTTTAAATAAACATCACGTTGATTAATTAAATAAACTCATTGATCCAAGATTATTTCATATTTTGAATATTAAATATATTAAAAATGAGTTATCTCACTATTGAATGACCAAACTGCCAATATAATCTTTATAGGATCGATATATAGATAAAAGTCTTCTTCACTACTCATATAACCAATACACTTGCGGATCTCTATTGGCTAGATATGTTCTTTAATAAACTTTTATGATTTTTATATAACTAATTAAATTAGATGGTATAACAAATTCAAAATAATTACCAAGCCATCAAAATTATTCAAAATGTACCAATTTCATGACTATTTATTAAAACCCTTAAAAACTGAAAAGATTTGAATAAACAACTGATAGCTCATTCTTATGCTTACACATCATCTAGTAACATAAAAAAAATACTCAAGAATATTTGATAATTTAATATCAAACAAATTCACACACAAAAATAATTACAATTCCAATAATAATGACTTTCTCTCCAATAAAAATAATCTACTATATCATATCAAAAAGAAAATTTCTATATGACTAGGTTTGAGTGTTATAGTATATTAAAATAGTAGAGTAGTTTCTCGTGTCATGTTGGTAGTCTTGGTAGAATTTGAGGTCTATAACTATACTTATGGTAAATTGAGTGTGTACAATTATTCATATGATGGGTATATGATATTTATTATATCACACATAGAAGAAAAAAAGATATTTGGGTTACCTCCCAATAATTTGGACATATCATATAGTATATTATGATAATCATTACAATCTTATAATAGAACATCCATTAACCACTCCAATAGTAAAACATCTAATATAAATTGTTATTATAATATTTTTCAAAGTTAATCTTCTAACTTTTAGTATTTGATAAACTTTCTTATCAACATCTTCAAATGCTTATGAATTGACAATCATTTTATTAGCTACAATAGTTTATGCTTCATGATCTATGCCCTTTTTCATTCATACACCAACCTTTCTATTAGATGCTCATGTCAAGGACTCATAGTTATAGTAGCTATGATATCACAAATATACTCTTGACTATGAATATGTTGATTCATTAAAATATAAAAGATATGGGGATCTCTATTTAAGTATGTGAGATGAAATGGCATGATTCTTCAAAAATTTAGACATTCAAACTTAGTTGAGTTCGAAGAGCTAATCGCAAGTTGATAACTTAACAATATAGATGATTTTTTACCAACACTACACAAAATAGTTAGGATATGAAATAATTCTTATGATGAGCATATAAGAGGTCAAAACCAATTCAACATGTAGCCAATGGTTAATATTATATGAATGTTGAACCCCTGTTGATTTTTTATGAGGTACTACACGGGCTATATCAGCACATTAAAATTTTTAGCCCTTGATAAGTGATATCATAGTTGACTAAGTGTCAATATGGTTTTGGAGACTCTTACTTATGATCATGGTGGGTGAAGAGTAAGATAAGTAGTAAATAAAGATTGGGTGGTGGTAGTTCGAATTTAGTCAGAATTCTATTGTCCAATATTACTGCTAGAAGACCTATGAATGATATGATTCTTTTAGATTAAAAGGTATCATTTGATATTTGAGTCGTACATGGTGGCATTGCCTACTAAGTTTGGAAGTTTGTAGAGTACCTTTGAAGGTGATGTTGAAGAAACATGACAAGTGAGGTTTCATCCTAGGGTAAATGTTTCTTTGGTTCATTGTGACATGGTGCATACTTTTAAAGGTAAATAGCTTATAAGGTACAAACAATTGTATATGGTTTTATTCAAGTGGATATCACTGAACAATTGCATGAGGGCAAGCAATGAATTTGGAGTGGAAGATTATCATGAACTCATAATTGTAGTATTTATCACTCAATCCAAATGTATTTATGATGATTAATAAGTTAACTAGTTACAATAAAAAAATGTAGGTTGCTCTAGAGGGGCAAGCTGAATGAATTGGTATAATTCTTCAAGAGTTTAGGTCGGCCAACCAAATGTGTTTGGAGAAGTTATAGCTAGTTGATGACCTATAAATGAAGAAGAATTTTGATGAACCCTTCACAAATTAGTCATAATCTAGTGTCATTCTTTTTACGAGCCTATAGGGTGAAACTAGTTCAACATATCGCCAATGATTGGCATTACAAGAAGATTGAACTAGTAATGATTTGTGGATGGATGAAACATGGGCTATGTTATTGTTTTGAAAATATTTACTCATGACACTTGTATGGAGCAATACAACTCTTCATGTTCATTATTATATAAAATAATATGTGCACAAAATAAGATATCGTTCACAAACTTGGTAGTCTCTTTGAGGTTATAAATTTGCATTAACATTTTAAACTTCAATGCTTATTGTCAATATTTCATCAAAAGGAAAGATTGTAGTGAAGTCAAAAATCATACACTACAAGATTTCACTTTTTTATAAATTGTTCATAACTTTCACATACTAAAAGTCTAAGAATTAGTTAACATAATTCCCAAAAGTAGTTAAGCATTGCACAAATCTCAACATTTGAGAAAATCATAATAGTCATTGGGGCATATCTGTATTAAATTGAAACAGATAACATGTACCTCCCTCATATAATTTCATATGCCAATTGATTTTCAATCAACCATATTATCATCACAACCACATAGAGAGAAGCTAAGAATCATGTTGTCATCTCCTTGCCTCCCACTCATAAGTAAGAAGTAATCTCTCAGCTTAAGTATAGCCAAGTGGTTCTCTAACCTCAACAACTCTCATATGCTTCCACACATAGAAGCCTAATGCTATTTGGTTTGAATCAATCTTGGTTCCTCTTCATATTGATGTTACTTTGATGCCATGACAACCTCATAAGGAGAAATCAACTCATTACTTAATTTTAAAAACTATTCAGTGTGCCACTTAGTTTAGAGACCTAAGTGGATATAATATCAAGTAATTCATATTTAAATACTTTATCATAATACCTAGTCACATGTAGAACTATTTTGAATAAGTTCAACCATAAGAAAGGAGTTATGTTATATCTTCACTCATCCTTCTTTATCTATAATAGTTAGCACAAATTATTTCTATTCTTGTTTAAATAATAAAAAAGAACCAGGACAAATGTAATACAAAAAAATAGAAAGTATCAAGCTAACATTATGCATATAACACTTCAAAGAGCATTTGTCTTCAAAAAGGAGCCATGATCATATTCACTCTCTATATATTTGTCTTCTAAAAATCAACGAAGAACATTTTAATTTGAATATCAAGACTTTGCACCAATTTTGATAGTTTTCCATCAGTTCTATATTTAAAAATATAGATAAATAAAATATTTATCAGCATAATTCCCAAATCATATAGAATATTCAAAATATTGGGATTAATAAGGAAATGGGAAATCTCTAAAAAATTCAAAAAATATTACACTAGCCAAGGCTTTAGAAAAATAACACCACTAGAAATTTCTCATCGTGGAATACATAGAATAATAAATACATTTCTTAGTAGATTCAAAAAATTCATTATAGAGCTTCTTCTAATCTAGGTAGAATCTAACAAAAATAATAAAATTGCACCTTACCATGGCTTACTCTCTATAACTAAGAGAAATGTCTTTCCTAGAACACATTTTCCTATGAGTTGGTCAGTTATTAGTAGTTTCTTCTTTCCACTGTGCATTGACAAACTTTCAAATACCCAAAAAAGGGAACCAAAAGTTTATTATAACTAAGAAAGTTATTGAGTTAGAAAAAAAAATTCTAAAGATGGTTCATAAGTTTTTGGAATATTGAGCATGCAAACCTCGGAGGCTTATATGAAAAGTATGTTTCAATTTCATTTTGAAAAAGACTTGCATAATAAATTTTCTCTATATTATTAATAAATAATGCAATATGTATTTTTTTCCTCAATCCAAATTGGTTAAACAACACTTCAATTGCCCAAATTGGAAGCATATATTTAACCTAATAAATCATCTCCTATCAAGAAAAGACTCACTTCAAGAAGGTCTATTTTATATACAAGAGATTCTATTGTCTATTAAATGAAAATATTTTAGCAAGGACTATTATCATCCAAAATAAAACTTTTATCTAGATATTTCTTAATTAGTCATTATCATGCATGAAAGAATAAAAAATACAATACTTTTGCATAATTCCAACTAAATGAATTTGTTTTTTTAATAATTCCCAACTATAATGTTATTTCTTGATCATTTTTTGACAAAAATTATATTGATTTCTCTTCAAAAAACTAATTTAAGCATCAAATAGTATGCCCAATTAGTTTAGAAAGCTCCATAATTTTGTAGTGATGGAGATTCATTTGATCTCATAACAAAAATTATGTAAGCGTTATTGAATATGAAGTACTTGACAAATATGAGATCCATATATGAAATTAACCTTTTGTCTGAATAATGGGGTTCCAAAAACCAATTTTGATTATTTTTATCTAATGCACAAATCATTTGTTTGAAGATAAATATTTATTTTTTATATATAGGATAATTAGTACTATACTTAGAAGTGACTAGTTTGAAAGCTTAAAGGAAAGAGAAAGAAAGAATGTTTTGATAATATAAAACTGAAATGATGAAAATGTAGTAGAGCATGACACTATAAGAGGAACAATCAGAATAAGCCAGCTTAGGTGAGAGTTGGCTTCGTAGACAAGCATCGATCTATATGAGAGATTCATTTTGTTGATGCTTGACGTGTTGCTCGTGTTGATGAGGACACTTGGTGTTTTGACATAAATACATCATATAATTTGATTCATCATTGAAATTAGTTTAGATAATGATTTATTTGATTGAAGAGATGTGACTATGAAGAATGAATCAATGATGAACATAGTTGCACATGGGAAAATGAAGATGATGATGCATGATGGGACATTTATATTTCTTGTGAGGGAGATACACAATTATAGTTTGAGCAAAAATCTAATCTCAGTGTGTATAATGATGGATGATAGCATGTGTTTTTTTTTATGATGACATGGGTTGTAAGATGATACTAGGAGCATAATTGACTGCATGATGAACAAGGTGTGGAAGCTTGTACAAGCTACTAGTAACCACTATCAACACTATGAGAAGTGGGTTCTTGAGTAATAAGAAGCCATAAATCATGGAGAATATGCACGACAAAAAAATAAGATAATACCGACCAAAAAATTATGTTGGTAATTACTGACAACAAAATGACAAGTTAGCGACCAAATAAGGGTATCAAAAAAAATTATAATGAACAAATTTGCGACAAAATACCGACCAAAAGTTTTTGGTCGGAAATCAGTCTGTAGAGTGGTTATTGAATATATTAGCTACTATTAAGGACCTATCACTATAATTGGTAAATACCGCGTCTTTCACATTTTTTATATCTTCATACATACTGATCATTTACCGACCAAATATATAGGTCATTATTTATCGACCAAATCATGACCAATTTAGATTTTTTTTTTGATAAATAAAATACACTATCAAAAACTCTTTACAATCTAAGGCATGTGCAACAAATTGCGCTCTTTATAAAATACAATATACATCTCAATTTTAATCTTCCATATAATAAATTCTGCATTCGTGGTTTTTTGGTCGTGTAATCACATGTTCCTCTCCGTCCAAATATGATATACGACAGCTGCAAAGGTTGCCTTCTTCAAATTGTTCTTTACAAAATCAGCTTTGTACAGACTTTTGAGGACCGTGAAGCCTTCCTGAATGGAGAATATATCTCCCTTTAAGCTAGTCCAATTTTGAATTGCTTCCAATATGCTCCTGGAAAATCGGAAATTAAAAAAAATATGTTTAGTGGACTCCTCCTGTCTGCAAAATTCGCAATTGATATTGCTAGTCTTTGAAAATAATCTGTCCTTGGTCCAGAGCTTGCCTTGTTTGAAAATCCACATATTGACTACATGATTCGGCACATGGTTTCTCATCCAAATGGATTTGGCCCACGATTTTGATTTAGCAGTATTCGAACCAGTAAGGAACTGATAAGAATTGTAGAGGATTCTGCTTCCATTTCCCCAAGCTTTTAAAAGAAGTTCTACCATTTTCTTTGATCCCGCCTTGAGAATAAGGGTGTCCCGGACTGAAATTAGATTCTTCCAAAATGGAGAATCCCCTTTCAAGCATTGGTAATCCCAAACACTGCAAGTTCTAAGATAAATATGGAGGATCCATTTGATCCAAAGAGAGTCTTGTTTATTATTAATTCTCCGTAGAGTTTTAATGAAGAAGGCTTTGTTCCATATGGAGATGTCAA
This sequence comes from Sapria himalayana, assembly GCA_029783825.1. NCBI lineage: Eukaryota > Viridiplantae > Streptophyta > Magnoliopsida > Malpighiales > Rafflesiaceae > Sapria > Sapria himalayana. Next base: position 1,024,968 of record JAREIK010001333.1, on the reverse strand, counting down.
GTATGCCCAAGCCTCCCAGGTGAGTTGGTAGGTAGACTTTACTCCAAGCGACTTTGGGTCTATACCTACCCTTTGAATGTGCACCCCATAAGAATCTCCTGCAGGCTGCTTCAATAGAGTTGATAACGTAGACAGGTTGTAAGAAGACTGAAAACCAATAGCCTTCAATCCACTGAACCACTGTACGAAGGAGCTCAAGCCTGCCAGCAATAGACAGCAATTATCCAGCCCATTGGTAAATCGCAGATGTGATCTTGAAAAGGAGAATAGAAAACTAGGAAGAAATAAGATGACTTGATGAAAGTGGAACACCAAGAAATACAAATGGTAGCTTACCCTCCATGTACCCAGATGAGTTAATAATCTCTCTTTTAATTCCATTATCCACTCTTCCAAATAAGATATTCGATTTGGAGGAGTTCACGTTTAGCCAGGAAACTTTAGAAAATTCATGTAATATTTCCAAAATGATAGATGAAGAAGATAAGTCACCCTTAGTGAAGATGATCAAGTCATCTGCATACATTAGGTGAGTAATCTTGAGCGCGGAGCATCCAGGGTGGAAGGAGAATCCATCAAATGCCGAAATAAGAGTAAGTTGTCTGGAGAGATATTCTATACATATCGCGAAAAGATAGGGGGAAAGAGTATCCCCTTGCCTAAGGCCTCGTAGGCCTTTAAAGAATCCATGTAGCTGCCCGTTAATTGCTACTGAGAAAAAGGTTGTGCTTATGCACTCATGGATCACTTCAATGAAGTGCTTAGGGAAGTTAAGACTGCTTAAGATTTCAATTAGGAAGCTCCATTCCTCCGTATCAAAAGCTTTTTGGATATCTATTTTAAAGAAACATCAGGGAGAAATCCTCTTTCGTGCATATCTCCTTATTAGCCCTTGAGCAATGAGGAAGTTATCTGAGATTAGTCGCCCTTTGACAAAAGCCCCCTGCTCTAGGCCGATAATGAGATTCATAATCGGCTTAAGTCGTAGAGCAATGAGCTTTGAAATGATTTTGTAAATAACGTTGCAGCATGAAATTGGCCGGTAATCTTTTACTGTGGAGAAGTGAGATGATTTCGGAATCAAGGCGATGTAGGCGTGATTAATTTGCCTCAACATTTTTCTAGAGTGAAAGAATGTTTTAATTGCATCAGAGACATCACCCCCAATATAGTGCCAAGAAATTCTAAAGAATTCCGCCGTAAAACCGTCAGGACCGGGCGATTTTGAACTACCCATGGAAAAGACAGCGTCTTTAATCTCCTCATCTGAGTAGGATAGGGATAGCTGGCTATGGATTTCATCTTTCAGCCTTGGCCCCATTCTAATAATATTTTCATCAATATTGCTTCTAGGCTTCGATGTGCCTAGCAATTCTTTAAAGAAGGAAGTAAATGTATCTACTACTTCGTCCTTAGATGTCGAATAGCTCCCATCCTCCTTGACAATTGTGACAATCTTATTTTTCTGAAGTTTAGAGGATGTTAGTGCATGGAAGAACCTGGTGCACTTATCACTCTTTTTGAAGTAATTAATTTTGGCCTTTTGCCTAAGAAAGGAAAGCTCACACTCCTCTAACTTCCTTAGGCTAACTTTTAACTGGACCTCTTTTGCTTTAAGATCAGGCCGAGGGTGGAGCAGGATTTCTGTTTGAACATAATTCAGTGCTTCTCTGGCATATGCAACCCTAGAGCTGATATGCTCAAAGTGTTTGTCATTCAATTTTTTAAGGGGGGCTTTTAACCGTTTTAGCTTTGCAACAAGCTGAAACATTTTTGAGCCCGTGACCTTATTTCTCCATGTATCAAGTAACAAGGGAATGAATTCTTCGTAAGATAACCACATATTGCAGAATTTAAAAGGTATAAGCCTCTTTGTATCTGCAAATTCTGTGAACATGAGAATCAAACAATGATCCGAAAAGACACCCGGGACTAAGAATTTAACGTGGCTGTCAAGTTGAAAGGTGGCCCAATCTTTGTTGGCCATTGCTCTATCCAGCTTGCTTGAAACCCTTCCATTCGTACAGGTAAAGTAATTCCCAGAGGAGGAAAGATCCTCCATGCCTAAGTGAGAAAGACATTCAAGCGCGTCATGGCATTCATAATTGGAGACAATTATACCCCCAACCCTATCTAGGCCAGATAGGGGGGAGTTGAGATCCCCAATAATTGTCCAAGGGTAGGATTTTGCTCCTTCTAAAATTAGATCCTTCCAGAGTTGTCTTCTGGTTACCACCGAGTGGAGGCTGTATATAAAGGAAAATCTGAAAGATAAGCCTTTCACCTTATCTAATACTTGTAAAGATATAAGTTGCGACGTGCATGCAAGATTCTTTATTTCAGATGTTTGAGGGTCCCATAGAACCATCATTCTGCCATATTTATAGCATGAAAAATTATCAAGCACATTGAATCTTCTGAATTTCCTTTGCATTGTGTCATGCTAGTTTGTCCTGGCTAAGTTTGGCTTATGAAATTGCGAATATATCTATGGCGTAGGCCTGAAATAGTCTAAGCACTTCTTTGTGCTTAAGAGGGCAGTTAAACCCTCTAAGGTTCCAGTACATGATCCTCATTGAAGGTAAATATCAAAGAGATTCATCTTTGAGCAAATCTTCTCAAGGTGCCTATGATAGTACCCGCCACATGTAAGTATTTCTATTCCAACCAATAATAGAAAGAAGAATACCCTATAATCTCATTCCTCATAAAATATTATATTACGAATAGCCCTTATATCCACCCTTATAAAAACCGAGGCGGCGCATTCGCCCCATGGTGATAAAATGGACTCAACACATCATGCAATTTAAAAAATAATCTGTAATTAAATGTCTTTCTTTGCCAAAGCCCCATCATACTGTAACGCCCTCTGTACACCCCATTTACAGTAATTTCAGAATTAAAATTCCTACCCTTACAGGATTCCCAACCTCACTATGATGGACCAGGCCTTGTTGAAGGATCCGTGCAATACTAGGATCCAAGATTACCAACGTTTTAGTACTGCCCTTTTCATCGCGTCAGAATATAAGTTTAGTCCAATGTTGATTTAAAATTTCCAGACAAGAGGCCTTGGATTTTTTGTTGCATGCAATACCCTTTGACTCACACCATGCCATTCCTAGAGGTGCTCCCATCTCTCCCAAAATACCCTTTAGTAACAATACAAGGAGGGAAAGAAATCCCCTCCTTCTCCAGCCCCCAAAGCTCTAAAAAACAAGTCGCCAGAAACCAAAACAGAATCATGATCAATTTAGAGATCGAAAGAGGCACATCAGAGAAAAATACTTCCGACCAAATTCCTGACCAACTACCGACCTTATATTACAGAACAAATGTATTTGGTCGGGAATATGGTATGTAAATTAGGAGGGAAATATCAAAAAATATTCTCGAAAGATTATCAACCATTTAATGATCAAAGATATAACCATTAAAAATGGTCGGTACAGTGGTTATCCAATATATTTATAAGGCCTTTATTACCACCAAACTACCGACCAAATATTTAGGTTGGTAATTATAGACATTCTCACGGTTGAATACCGACCATAACTCCCGACCAAATATTTTTGGTCTGAAATTTGTCAGTAAATTAGGATGGGAATGAAAAATAAAAATTATCGACTAATTACCATTTAACGACTAAAAACATATTACCATTAAAATTGGTCGGTAAAGTGGACTTCCAGATACTTATAGATTTTTTATCACCAACCATTTACCGACCATAAGTTTGATCGGTAATTTATTGTTTTAATTTATAGATTTGAAAATCATTTGATAAGTCATTTAATCTTAAATCGTCAAAACTCTGTCGTTTTTCCGAATCAGAGCCAACTGTAAGAATGAAAATGCAAAAAAATTGATATTTTTTCTGAATCCAGGTAAGTTTTTTTTGTTCTTCTCCTTCAAATTGCTTATACACATCTCCATCTCTCTAAATTATATATAGATATTCAGAATTTCATTTTTTAGTATATTTAGGTAGAAGGTTTTTTTTTCTCCTCCTAATTTCTTAATTTTTGTTTCGATTTAATTCAACCTAATATTATTTTAACTCGACACAATTAATTAAACTATTTTTTTTCATTTTTTAAAATTTGTTCATCTACGATTTATATTTTTAGGTTTTTAGTGATTTTGATTTCAATTAAATTATGTTTGTATCCGAATAATCTTAATGTTAATGGTTTATATTTATATAATCGTATGATATTATGTATAAATATCTATACTTTAATATATATTATGATTTATGTTAAATAAACTTTTAATTTATGTTAATCTTAAATGTCTATAACAGTATATATAAACTTTTATACATTTATATAATCGAATGATATTATGTATAAATGTCTATATTTTAATATATATAAACATATTACATTATAAATACACATTGATATGTTTATATAAACATATAATTTTATATATAAATATTTATACATATGTATTAATATTTATAAATATCTATACAAAATTTACATTAAAACTATCCATTTATATAAAAATTTTTATATAACAATTATGTAATATTAAATGATTACATAATTTTGTAAATATTTAAATTACATATTATTTTATATATAATATAGAATATTTATATTGTTTATATAAATGTGATATATATACTATATATTATTTATAAAAGTGTTACATATAAATATAATAATATTTAAGTAACATTTATAAAAATATTTTATTCACATATATTATATAGATACACGTGTTTTATTATATAATCATATCCCATTTTAAATAAAAGTAATTATAACTATATTTATAATAAAGTTAACTACTTTTATAACTATATTTATAACTTTTTATAACTAAATTATAACTATATAATAATATATAACTATATGTATAATTCTATATAACTATATTTCTAAAAAATTTACTATATGCATACTAATATATAACTATATATAATTATATTTTACTAAATTTATACCTTTATAAATATTAAATATAATTATATATTTAACTACATATATATTTATAACTATATGTGTATAACTATATATAAATATTTGTACAAATATGTAACACTCTATATATTTAAATATAACTATATTTGTAACTATATATACATATATGTATTCATATAATTAAATTAAAATATTTGTTTATAACGTTGTATATATTTATGCATAACTAATTATCACTGCTTGTATAAATATATCTATATATAACTATTTGTTTAATTATATATAACTATTTATAGCTATATATATTATAGGTAAAATAATTTATATCTATAAATAATTGTATCTTACTATGTATAACTTTAAAAGTTTTATGCGTAATAATATTTTAATATTAAATTTACAGCTTATATTTAATATATATTTGTATATAGTAGTATATAAAAAAGTATTTTAATATATCTATACCTATACATAACTATATGTATAAATATATAAAATTAAATGAACAAATATATAAACATACATGTATAAATATACGTTAACTATATGTGTAACTATATGTATAATCAAATTTAACAATATTTATAATTAAATGTATAACAACATACAACATTATGTTAAACTATATATGTATAACTATATATAAATATCTGTATAACTAAATAAATGTTTATATAATTATATATAACTATATTTGTAACTGTATATACATTTATGTATTAATATAATTAAAGCAAAATATTTCTTTATAACGTTATTTATATTTATGTATAACCACTGATAACTACTTGTACTAATATTATCTATATATAACTATATATTTTATTATATATAACTATTTATAACTATATATATTATATGTAAAATAATATATAACTATAAATAATTGTATCTTACTATGTATATAACTTTAAAAGTTTTGTGCATAATTATATTTTAATATTAAATTTACATCTTATATATATTTGTATATAGTAGTATATAAAAAAGTATTATAGTAATGTATACCTATACATTACTAAAATGTATAAATATATAAAATTAAATGAACAAATATATAAACATACATGTAAAAATATATGTTTAACTATATGTGTAACTATATGTATAACCATATGTAACTATATTTATAATTACATGTATAACAACATACAACATTATTTTAAACTATATGTGTATAACTATATATAAATATATGTATATCTAAATAAATGTCTAAATAATTATATATAACTATAATTAGAGACAATTGCTTTTGTTAAAAAAAATGATTTTTTAACTAGTTATGGAAGATGATCGCGAATGGATGGATGTACAAGGGTCGAATAGTGAATGAAATGTTCTTTAATGAATGATGGGATAAAGTTGATGTATTTGTTGAGTTTGCTCTAAGACATCCCGAGTGTGTGAATAGTGGTACAGATATAAGGTGTTCTTGCATTTTTGTTAAATATCAGAATAAAAAGTTTTTGAATGTTGACACTATGAATATCCATTTGTATAGAAATAGTTTTATGGCAGATTACTATGTTTGGATATACCATGGTAAGAAGTAAGTCTACTAGAGGTGTTCGAGTTTAGTACGAGTGTTAGTAAGTGAAACTGATCAGATGGTCTCGAATAATATTAATCACACTACATACCATTCATTGAGTAAGTATTTCCTAATAATCAAATGATATCTTTACGTATTATAATTTACTATTTCCTATCAATGTATCAATAATTTTTAATTTCTTTTTTTTAGTGATTTTCTTTTAGATAAACGTAAAGAGTTTCCAAACATGAATGAAAAAGTAATTAATGACATGACAGAGAAAGAATTTCTATCATTTTTTGAAAAATACGTATGTTTACTTATAATGAAAATCACAAAATAATTGTATTGTTCTAATAAAAATTTATATTTGTAATCTAAACAATATAATTAATTTCGATTACCGGTTCATAAGTGTACAAATAAAATTTTCAATCATTATCTTCGAAGTATAGCACGAGGTCCCTTAAGAGAGGTTAAAACATACAATGGTTATTGTGTGAATGGCTTTAAATTTCACACTAAATCGTATGGTAGCTACTGGGCAATAGACAATACAGGGGTATGCATTAAAGGATCCATATACATTGAAATCGAATATGACTATTATGAAACTCTGGTCGAAGTGATTGAGTTAGAATTTGAAGCCCTCCCAATTAACAAAATTATGTTATTCAAATGTGAATGGTTTTATCCAACACCACATGTTGGTATTATTGTCCATTCTTGATATAAATTTGTCGATGTGCACGATAAAAAATAATTTAATAAGTATTAATCTTTTGTCTTAATAGTACAAGCATCACAGGTTTATTATTGTGAATATCCAGGTCAGACCAGTCCTAGAAAGGATTGGAAAGCTATGTGCAAGATAAAAGTAAGGGCTCAAATTGCCATCCCACACCACCAAGTACTAATGTCATAGAACTAGCTTTTTAAAATGATGACAATGATGTTATAATCGAAGTTGTGGTGGGGGATGAAGACGCCCTTTTAGTTGCATCTTCTAAGATGGATACAAGCGAGGGATGTAGATGTTGATAAAATTTAATTGATTATGAAGAAGAAACTAGTGTTGAAGAGGAGTTAAAAATGATGTTACTACATCTGAAGAAGTAGATGACCCATATTTGGATGATTCTGATGAGAATGAGTAGACAGTGAGTTTTATGTTATTTTAATTATTATTCATTTTTATTTATTTTCTTTGCATAATGTGTTTTTTACAGGTATGGCACATGGATGAGGTAGAGACAGCACGTTGCAGGGTCATACGAGATATTGTATAGGCAGCACGACCTCAGGTATGCCCGAAACAGGTAGAGGTTCATGGGTGGATGAGATGCCACAACAGACAAAGAGGGTTATGAATGTACCACAGCAGCAGCATCAGCTGACTGATCCACATAATGGTAGTAAGATTTTGATGAATGATCAAAAGACGTGGGAGAGTGAGGAAAAGAGAGGATATGGATGTTGGAGAGTCTTCCTCAGAGCACCCTACAGATGAGACTCTTCCTGTTGCTTATTTTGATCCGACAATTGATAATCCGTAAGATATAAAACTTAACAAATAATTTATCAATTTATTAATTTATTTCTTACTTGCTAATAAATTTTTTGTTACATGATTAAGTTAGAGCTATCTGGTTCCATTTCTAGGGTTCTGAGGATAATTTTTAGGAAGTCCTTTAAATTAATAAATATAATTGGAAGTTACTCACACATAGAGACCAATTAATGATTTGGAGAGAATTTAAGGTAAATATTACTACATAAAAATTTTTACATCTTTTATTTATTCTTTTGTTCACTAATAAAAAATTATTTATTTATAATTGCAAAATGTTTACAGGTGGACACAACCAAATGAGTCGGTCAAAAGCGTATTCTACAAATATGCTACCAGTTGATATAAAGACATGGTGTATAAGATCAAAGATAAATGGCTGAAGAAGAAAGAAAAAGATTCATGTGTCCCGAATCATGTTTTCGAAGAGTAGCGGAGCAGATGGGAAGATCCATATTATAGAAAGAGCTGTGATAAACAAAATGGCAGTCATCGCTCAGAGTGGGCTGGGGAGGGTAGTGGCATGTCTACACACACTTGTGGATCTCGCTCTATGCGTGAGTACAAACGAGCATTGGTATTATTTCTAATTTATATTTTTTATGTTTATTACTTCGTGAATTGTGTTCAATTATGCCTAAATTTTATTTCTCATAAGAAGTTTTTTTTAATATAATTGTATGTATTGTGTGTAATTATAGACAAGAAAAAAGGGTAAGAAGCCTAGTACTTATCGCTTATTCATATACATGCACACTAAGGCTCACGATGATCTGATTTTCGTTGATCAGAGATCTCGTGCAGCAAATGTAAGTTTAAATAAAAAAATTAATTTTTCTTTTTTTTTGTTTGAATATAAATTGAAATACTTTTCGTACATTTTTATTAGGCGAGACATGAGAAAATATTAGCTGCTGTGACTCAAGCGTATTCCCAGTCTACTTTAGGTTCATGTGATGGTGCAACAGCTAGTTCTCATTCATCAAAACACCAATTGATGTGAATTAGATTTGGTATGCGGCTGTTGATGGCAAGGACAAGATGCCCTTCTATGGCATCGATTTGTTGACATCATCATTCTACTTGCATAGATGATTAAGCTATGAAGCTGAATTTTTAGGACCAGTTTCGAATTTGGTCTTGAAGATGGATGAATTTAAAGACGAGATGTAAAATTTGATACAGTTTCAATTGGCCATTACCGAGCGACGCATGATCGACTATGAGGATGATAGGGATGGGTTACGTATGCGTTTTGACTAGCTTACAAAAAAGTTTCAGGAGGGAGGACTACAATTCAACCTTGATGATATAATTTGGATTGCTTGGCATAAAGCTCTAGCTACAGCATCTACTTCATCACCTATAGCAGTACCTACAGCAACTGCATCAGTACTAGCAGCAGCATACATCTCTACCCCAGAAGCCGACATCTCACCGTGTGGACCAGAAATGTTACAACATAACAATTATGAAACTAGGTTGGATGATTGAGTGTATGATACACATTTTTTTTAATTCCTTAAACTTTGATTTTGGATTTTAATTTTTTTATTTTATCATGATGTTTGTTAATATATAAATGTAGTATATATAGTTGTTTGCTTGAATTATTTAAATTTTTATTTTGTTATTTTATCTTTAAATGTTTCTGCAGGAACTTAATCAAAACTAGAAGTAAAATGATTGTTTTTTTTGTGTTTTTTTTTGTTTTAGTTTCTGTAGCAACTGCAAAATTACTGCTAAAAAAATTTGATCAGTAATTACCGACCAAATTATGACCAAATCGACCAACATTTTTTATTATCGATGGTCGATAAACGGTCACCAAATGGTTGGTAATCCTTTTGGAGATCAATTACCGACAAATAATTTTAAAAGATTTTGGTCTGTTTTTTCTCACAATTTTTAGGCTTTTATCGACCATTATGTGACCATATACCAACAAAATTATTTTGATCAGAAAGTGATTGAAATTTAGTCAGAAATTATTTACCGACCTAATTCTTTTAATCGGAAAATAGTCGGAATATAGTTGATTATTGTTTGTCGGTCATTGGTCTATAAATAGTTGTTAATTACCGATCATTTGGAGACCATATACTGACATTATTTATTCGGTCGGTAAATTGTCAGAATTTAGTCATTAATTAATCATTAGCAGATGATCAGTAAATGGTCTGTAATTTACCGACTGACTATTTTTTAGTCGGTAAAAAATTTAGCGATGAGCAAAATAGTGACTAATTTTTTTGGTCGGTAAATGGTTGCTAATTAGTTTACCCACCAAAAAATGCCTAATTACCTACCAAATATTTGGTCGGTAATATGGTGATTTTTAGTAGTGATGTAAGACATGAAATTGAGAATGTCTATAAAGAAGAAATCTACTAAATGTTTGGAGTAATGATATGGAAACACTATATCATGATAGGGTTAGGAAATAAGACATGATAACATGGAGTCCCAACAATGTTATGACATATAAATATAGTGTCATGATAAGGTTTAGAGTTACGATATATGAACACTACATCATGATAAGCGACCATGTTATGGCATCAACAACTTGGACATTTTAGTGAGAATAATCTAGAGACTTGATCATAGAATATAAATGTACTATATTATTCAAAAGAGCTTAGATATTTTGAGGACATTTACTAAAAGAAAAAGTGGGTGAAGTTCAAAGCCTTGTTTACAAAATCATTAACATTGATAGAATTGATTCATAGTAATCTATTTGGAGGAACACTGGATGCATCACTTGGAAGATGAGTGTACTATATTTATTTTATTGATAATTTCATTATACATGGATTTTCTTCATCCAAAAAAAAAAACAAAAGTACTAGAGAATTTCATAGAATTCAAAGTATTGGTAGAGAATGGTTGGTATTCAAACTACCTAACATTCATAGGTATATTTGTACTAAATGATGCTGTGTAGGCATGAGATGGAGAAATCATGGATTAATTTTATGACTATAAAATTTTGGTGAGTTTTGATGAATAGTTATGAAATTAATAAGTTTTTAGAGATATTTGGCTGAGAGAGCAGAATAATGAGTCTTGCTTAGTTTTAGCATCTATTCTTGGCTGAAACTCTATCTAATTGGTTGTAGCAATCCTCATATTACATGATCTTACCAATTCATCAGTACAGTCATTTCACTATATTCCATATTTTTTATGACTATGACATTATCATTAAATCACATCTCTACATACCATGTGAAATTTTATTGTCTGTGACATTAATTCCAAATCATAATAACCAAATATCCAACTAGTGCTTGGTTATGACCAAGTTTACGTACCATAATTAAATCTTTAATACGGCTCGATAGTCTCAAATTAAATATGTGCTCTCTTACAAAGATTTGATTTCTAAGCTATAAAAAAGGTTACATAGCCAAAACTGATTAGGCCAAAGTCATTGTAATTATTTTGAGCCATAAAATTTAGGAGACTAAATATTATATAGGACATTACTCATGCTGGATTTTTGACAAGGTCTTGACTCTTATCTTCAAATGAAGGCAGAGTCATATTTTTTATGCTTGAGCTAATTGCCAGTGCCCACAACATTCTTACAGACATATGAAGGGTAGATTTTGCTTGACAAGGTTAATTTTGTAGCTACCCAAAAAGCCACGAATACTTAGAGACATATGAAGGGTAGATTTTGTACAATAGCTATTTCCTAGTGTCGTGGCCATAAGATACAAGATACCTTCTCAATTTCATGGCTATATCACAACACCAATGACCATATAAAAATCAAAGAGAAGCAAAGTCTTTAGCATAGTGCTATTAAATTTGCTATATCACTATCAAAGCCATGACCATTATGTTCTCCTTAATGTCACGGCCATATAATAATCAGAGAGAAAAAGACATGACTTCTTTTGTCTCCTCGCACACATGTTCTTTGGAAACTGTGTGTGTGTGTGTGTGTGTGTGTGTGTGTGTGTGTGTGTAGTTCTATTGTTTTTGTGAATTATGAAATGTGTATGTGTTGTCCATTCTTTTGTTTATGTTAGGTGCAAATGTGTGCAAGGAACTTTAGATATTATAAACACTGTAAATTATTGTGCTATGCTGCAAGTGCTTTACTATGTGAGACAGGTGGAAAGGTGTTGTGTAAGCAATGCTATTGTAATTTTTGTGGGGGGTAATATTAAAGGAGTCATATATAGAAACTCCCCATATATTCCAAATAAACACATGTAATTAAAGTTTTGATTATGCAATGAACACTAAAAAAACCAATGCTGTCATTTAAAGAATAATATGGAACAATATCTAGAGCATTCTCCCCAAAATATTAACTTTACATCTTTGTAATAAATGTGTGATTTCTATAGTTTTACACCTTAAAAAATATATATTGGTCTAAAATATAATTTTGAGCATTGCGTATTTTATGAATTTTCTATACATGTGAATAAGGTTTTCTCACAAATTACTAATATTGGCATTCTTATATCTAGATTTTAAACATTTTAGTGAATATTGAATTTTCAATATTCTTGTTTTTTATTTTTCTAAACTTTTGCATGTTTCTAATTTTGAAACTTTCATTACATAATGAAACAAATAATATTCACAACATTTATGGTTTCAAATTAAGCACAATGCGAACTATCTATCCCAACAAATTTCAATATCATGATTACCACAAAGACAAATTTTTGACTTTATAAATCATATAATGTTGTTCGATATTATAGAAGACTATAATCTCTCTATATTTCATTGCAACATTCATTCAAATACTATGCATAAAAACTATGTTTGTTTCATCACTAACAATTATAAACATGTTTATTTTGCATCCAATACAATGACATAAAATATAAGTCTTAAGCTTTGGATTTAGCTTTCTGATTATGTTTGATATGATAATTTGTGGTGTTGCATGTGTATCATTCGTGTGACATACTTCTAGCAAACATGTGATAAAAAAATTGTTCTATCTAATACATTTTTAATCAATCCAATTATTTCCCACAATTGTAATAACATTTGTAATCTATATTAGTGCCACACACACGCACGCACGCACACACGCACACATGCTCGCACACACACACATATCATATACTTGTACTTGACTTCTTAATAATGAGTTGTTTTTTTTAACTACACAGAGATGAATTTTAATCCTTAAGTTTTGCCAGTCTTTCCAACTTCATTGTCTTTGATGCTTGTCCCTGAATTTTAATCTTTCATTACACAAAGATGCTTTTGTATTTGAATATCATCAAGCAATGGATGCAAACATAGACAAACATAAACAAAAACAAACAAACACAGACAAACAAAGACAAACACAGACAAACACAGACAAACACAGACAAACACAGACAAACACAGACAAACACAGACAAACACAGACAAACACAGACAAACACCGACAAACATAGACAAACATAAACATAGACAAATATAGACAAGCATAAACAAGCATAATCAAGCATAAACAAACATAGCCAAACATAGACAAACACAAACAAACGTAGACAAACATAGACAAACATAGACAAGCATAAACAAGCATAAACAAACATAAACAAGCATAAACAAGCATAGACAAACATAGACAAACATAGACAAACATAGACAAACATAGACAAGTATAGACAAACATAGACAACCATAGACAAGCATAAACAAGCATAAATAAATAAAAACAAATAAAGACAAATAAATATAACTAAAAACAAAATAAAAATTGAATAAAAAAAGAATAAAAATGGAATAAAAATGGAATAAAAATGAATAAAAACAAATAAAAACAAATAAATACGAATAAAAATGAATAAAAACGAATAACCACGAATAAAAACAAATAAACACGAATAAAAAAAATAAACACGAATAAACACGAATAAAAACAAATAAACACGAATAAAAACGAATAAACACAAATAAAAACGAATAAACACGAATAAACTCGACTAAACACAAATAAACACGACTAAACACAACTAAACACGACTAAATAAAAATAAATAAAAATAAAAAAAATGAATGACAATGAATGACAATGAATAAAAATGAATAAAAATTAATAAAAATAAATAAAAATTTAAAACAATTTAAAAAAATAAAAAAAAAATTAAAATCATAAAAAAAAAATATTTTTTTTGAAACAACGTGGAATTATATGGTTTTCATTTTTTTAATTAAAATTTAAGATCTATCTTGTTGTTTATAAGTTTTACTGTTTATTTTCTAATTGCGAATCAATCAATATATCTATTTACCTGAAGTTTTGCTGAAGTCAAATGGAAAATACAGTAACTATGACGATTCACTACAAACTGGTCGTTCTTAACTGTTGCTGGCCATGGGGGACAACCACTGGTGCAGTATGTGCGCCAAAATGGATGTCTGTGATGGTTCTCCCGGAGAAATTATATCCGACCAGGTAATAGTCAACGGCATCGTTACTCAGTTAAATTTAACATCGGATGGCAATCTCCGGTGGACAGAGAGAGGTCAGCAATGTCTGATAATAGATAAAGAGGTGCTTGGATTTGGTGTTGAAGAGTCAACATTAACAATGAAGGCTGTTGTAGACAGAGAAAGAATAATCTGCTGCGGTGGCAGCAAAGGACATATGGTAAGGAAGGATTTCATGTTCAGCTTCATGAATAAGGATTCCCTACGAAATTGGAGTCGCTGCCTGCGCAATTTTCTTGATTCTCTCGGTAGTGCTTTTTATTTCACTTTTCTTTTTTATGGTTATATTTTGTCCATGCAGTATCAATTTTAATGGAGTCTGTATATTGTTTGTTTTTCAACATACTCTGGTCAGCATGCCATAAATTGATATCTAGTTCGTACTCTTTGATCCATGCCAGAGGTCCTCTTTGCAAGCGTGCTGACAACTTATTCAATAAACTCGATTCTTATTTTATGTCCACAATTTCTCTAACTTGTTAAACTATAGTTTTTAATTCAAAAGAATGTTTTATCTGTAATTAAAAAAGTGTTTCCTTGTATTTTCACGGCAAAACAAATTATACTTTGGTGCATATATGCGTTGCTATTGATATAAACAACTAATATTATATATTCATCTCATGATCTATGTTGAAAGAAATAAGAATAGTATTACATACATTTTTTAAGATCAAATGTAGTAAGTGGCGAATAAAATCTACTAAATCATGCAATAGGAAATTGTTTTAAGCAATATAGTACTATTTGTAGTCTTGGAAATATTAAAATTTGGTGGCTGATATATGAACAATTTGTTTTCTAGATTATTATGAAAGAACATATTCATTATATCTAATTGATATATAATTTATCTGTGTGAAATCATAGTTTAGAGTAACAACCTAATAATCACCATCTTAGCCACATGAGAAAAAATCTCCTAGTAATTAATTTCACATGTCTGCATAAAATTTTTTGTTATTAACCTAATTTTGAGTTGATTTATTTTTTTGTTGGGTCTTGTATTAATTGTATACACCTATGTATATTTTACTACTGACTTATGGGTTTTGCCGTTTTGGAATGAAATTACATGTATGATAAGATGTGATTATATTTGATTTATTCAACAAAATATGTTGCCATCCTGAATGACTAAGTCCCTCAAAAAAAGTCAATGTGATCTAACAACTCTGAAAAGAGAATAATAAACTAAAAGATATATCAAATTGAAAATAAGAAAATATTAGAAATAATAAATGTTGAATAGAATACGTTATTGATTCATTTTATAATGCAATTGGAATATCTAAGTAATTATTTTGAGTTAGATTTATTCATATGACATAAAACTCATCTGTAATGAATTATGAAGGTATTTGTCTAGTGTATACAGTGTATACTTTTAGATTTAGATTATTAAGTCTTTTAATTATTATCTTTCTCTTTTGATAGGACTAACTACTCATATCCCATGAACATGCACTATTATAATATTTGAATGTTTGTTCTCTTGGATTGAAATTTTAATTAATGATTTATACTCAAAGAATTTAATATTAACACTTATTATAACTCTCATAGTCTTTGATGAGTAATATTCATATATATATTTTTTAGTATAGTACTCAATGAATGTGCACGTGACGGTATGTGTGGCCATTTTTTAGTATAGTACTCAATAGGATTGAGTATTCCTATTCTACTTTCTCAACACTATATTTTGATTGTCATGTATTATAATATATAATCTCTAATATATATTGTTTTACACGAAGATAAAGTGCATAAAGATGAATTTGTTTTTTCTTAGTTAGAAGATTAATAGTGATATTATTGTTATAATTTATATTTTTATAGCATATTAATTAGCAGATACCTTCACCTTACCCTTGAAGAGGCGTCAATTCTTATTTTTTTTCCTTCAAGTTTGATATTTTTGAATTTTTAAATACTAGCTTGAGTGTGGGGGATGTTGCAGTTTACTATATTTGGGCCGTCCCAATCTAACGAGCTTATTATATAAGAGCCTTTTTAGCACACATCTATTATTGAGTTTTTTATTGAGATTGAATATATTTTTAGCACTATTGTTTTACATAGAAAAAATGATATTATAATTGTATTGTTTAGTAAGATATCTTATAGAAAATAAACTATTTAGATGCTCAAATAAAAAAAAATAAGAAATAAACCAAGTGTCAAGGTGAATTTTGTTATAATACAAAATTTTAGATATCTCATCATTAGTTTTAACAATATTCATCAAATAAGTAGAAAAAATAATAAATAATTAGTGATTATATCAGATGTGACTATTTTTCATCGAGCCAATAACTCATAAGTTTATAGCGGGAAGATTAGTAGTGAAAACTATAATAGTTGAATAACATGAAATATCTAATATTAACTTTATAGCACGGAGATTTGCATATTCCACTCTTGCATGTATTGCAATGTGAGAATTCTATGAGGACACATGAAATAGTTTTAGTATTCGACCTATTTACTTGAATAATTTGTTGTGTTTTTAGTCTTATTTTTATAAATAATTTTCAATAATTTATTCTAATTTGATTACTCTTCCTATAATGTGTGCACTATAATGAGCAAGGAAGCACGGACACGTGTCCACGTGTCCGACACCTGGACACGACACGGAAATGTGTCTGATACGCCACGTGACGTATCATTGCACAATTCGTATCCGATATGCCACGTGGAGTATCGGATGATTGCGTCGGCAGTCGTATCCATGTCTATAGTGCCCGACGTTCGAAGACGTCGGGTGGCCAACGTCGCCGCATGGGCGACGTTGGCCACTGGCAGAGGGAGGGCGCGATTAGAGGGTGAGGCAGGGAGCGGGCGCAATTTGAGGGAGAGGCAGGAGCGGGAGCGATTTGAGGGGAAAGGAAGGGGCGGCTAGAGGTGTCAAACGGGCCGGGCCGGCCCGGCCCAGCACGAGGCACGGCACGGTTCGGCCGTGCCTGGGCCGGCCCGGCACGATAAAAAAACGTGCCCGGGCCCGTGCCGTGCCCGGGCGAACAAACCACGAGCCGTGCCGTGCCTGGCCCGGCACGGCTCGTGCCTTGGCACGGCACGCCGGCACGCGTGCCTGAGTCGCGACTCGTGACCCAACCGGGCCCCGCCCCCGGTAAAAAGACCGTGGGTCGGGTCTGTTTGGACCCGACCCGACCCGCCCCGCCTGCCCTGCCTTGCCGTGCGCCTGTGCCCGAGTGGGCCGGCACGGCACGGCACGGCCTTGCCGTGCCCATGGGCCGTGCCGTGCCCGAATTTAAAAAACCGTGCCGTGCCGGGCACGGCACGGTACAGTGACCATGCCGTGCCCGGCACGGCACGGTAGCACGGCTGGGCACGTGAAAAACGGGCCGTGCCGTGCTGGGCCGGCCCGTTTGACACCTCTAGGGGCGCCGCGAATTGAGGGGAGAGGCAGGGGCGGGAGCGATTTGAGGGGAAAGGAAGGGGCGGCGCGAATTGAGGGGAGAGGCAGGGGCGGCGAGAATTGAGGGGAGAGGCAGGGGCGGGCGAGAATTGAGGGGAGAGGCAGGGGCGGGCGTATTTGTGTGGGGATGTGACATAAAATAAAATATTTTTATAAAATAAAATAAAATATTTTTATAAAATAAAATAAAATATTTTTATAAAATAAAATAAAATATTTTAATAAAATAAAATAAAATATTTTTATTTTATAAAATAAATAATATATATTTATTTTATATAATAAAATATTTTAATTTAATTTAATTTGATGAATTTTATAAAATACCTAATATTTATAATTAATAATTTTTATTTTTATTTTTTTTATCATGCCGTATCCTAGTCGTATCCGTATCTTAGTTTTTTAGAATTTGTCGTGTTCCCGTATCCTGCCATGTCGTATCCCCGTGTCCGTGTCCGTGCTTCTTAGATAATGAGTATCCCTTACTTTTAACTCTACTAGGACTAATACTCCCCATCTCTCAAAGGTACGCTGTATGAGATGTTTATTCATTGAGTCTCTATCTCTCTTGTTCAGACATATACTGAACTATACGATATCCTTTGATAAATCTTTGACCAGATGAAAGAATATGATCACTTAAAAATTTGACTACAAAATCCTACGAAGTTTTGACGTAGACAATATAATAATATAATGAAACAAAATTGTTATTTCTGTCTCACAATTGTGTCACGTCCACCTCGACTAAGAATACTTCTAAGAATTGCATAGCTAGCTATGAGAAGTGAGTAAAGGGAGTAGTTATTTTTGTTGGTTCTTTAAGCTTTTATTTCCTCAATACAATTAACTGAGATATAATATTATATATTTGTGTAATTCGGAATGAGTATACGGTTGCTTCATACTCACATAGCATTGTACTTGTAGCAGAGAAGTTGAAAATTGAGAATTTTGTATAGTTCCTCTGACCAATCTTTCACATAATAATAACTGATATTTTTACTTAATCAGTCATATCATGTAAAAATACATGTGCACTACACCACATTGCACACTACTCTGCTCCACATTGCACACTACTCTGCTCCACATTGCACTCTACTTTGCTGCACACTCTATCCTATCCTGCTGTCTGCTCCACAATATTCACCAAATTCTACCTACCCTACACTGCACCACTGATCTTGCTATTACATTATGTTATATTGCACCATGCCACACTACACACCACACGGCACACACTACACTGCATACATTGTTACATTACACCATTGCACACATTGCACCACACACCATGTACTATATCACACACATCATTGCCCACAACACACTTTGCACAATTTGCACAATACATTATCATTCTGCAGCCATCGATTCCACATTATATTATCGTTGTTTCCGTTGATGTGACACTAGCACTCACTGCACACCCTTGTCACTGATGCTACATCACACATACAGGCAGACGATATGGAAATAAAATATTAATAATATATTAATAATATATTATTAATATATAATATATTAATAAAATATTAATATATTATTGATAATGTAACCTGACTATCTCTGGGGTGTGCAAATCCTATCTCTGATACAACAATGAAAAAAATTTAATAAAATATTAATAATATATTCTCACATGTATTAAGAAAAAAGCATCAACTAACAAATAAAAATACTATTAGAAAAGTATGCATGTTGGATATTCTTATCATAAAAGTAAAATAATAATAAATAAACAAAAAACTAAAGAAATTATAATATTTATAATCGGTGAAATTTAATTTGAATAAAAAAATTAATTAATCAAAAAAATACATGATAATCAAAAGTAATTATGAGTACTATTATTTCTTCACATATACAAGTCTATATGTGAGTGTGATATAGTTAAATTTTAGAAATAACTAATTATACTAATAATATATGAAATATTATATAATTTTTGGAACTTTGGCTATACAAGTTATTTAATTTAGGAGATACCAAACTCATTATTGTTTATATAAATACAATATTGAAAAATTAAAATTTCTCTTAGTTATGTATATTATAATAAAAATGATGTTATGGTTTATGTTTGTTTTTTTATTTTATTTGTATTCTTTATTTTTTGAATGAGAACACTCAATATGTGAATTGTTCCAATCTAGTTAGTATGTATTATAATGTATTCTTATTGTATATTATTTTTTTAGAATGTTTGCATGGGATTTTTTATATATATTTATATTTTTTATATGATATTAGAGTCAGGGGGCTTTCACACTCTAGATACGAAAGAAAGAGTGTGTGACATACATTTACTATGCAATAATGGCAATCCAGTCTTGACATTATTGTGAAAACTTGAATGCCAATCCAGTGTTGGCATCGATATGAGAGTGTGAGTGCACAATGATAAGATGGTAAACATCATATGGAAAAGTAAAATGAATTGTGTGGCAATGTGGCTTGCATTGGGTGGCAATGTGCACAATGGCGGTGTGTGTAGTGGCAATGTGCAAATGCATGTATAAAATGGTGTGCAATGTAGTGTGCACAATGAGTGTAATGCTGAAGAATTAAAAAACAAAATAACATGTGTATGGAGTAGATGTGTCAAATGGGTTGGATTGGGTTAAATAATTATGGGTTAAACGGGTGACGGGTGAAAAATATGTAAACCTGTACATAACACATTTAATAAACGAGTAAAATATCAAAATAAAAACTCGAACTATTTAATAAATGAGCAACACTACATGACTCGTTTAACACGTCTAATTTTAACGGGTTGCGTTGGGTTAACACGATAAACCATTTTTTTGATTCATTTACATGTTTATCATATGTTGGGTTAACATCTCAATTATTACTATATGAAGAATTAAAGAACAAAATTATATGTAGTGGAAAACTAGAATTTGGATGCAATTTTTTAGCTAGGGGAAGCTTTACCACCTGTTGAAGGAAGCCCTTAGTAGTGAGATGAGAAAAGCTTAGTTACAGATTGATTATTGACTATTAAATGTCATGACTCATGTGACAATTTATTGAGATAATTTTTCATATCTTCAATGATATATTAGATATTATCAGAACTAGCAACTATAGTGCACTCTTTCCATGTTACATAGATATATGTTATTTTATAGTTTATGAAATTGAGATTAAATGATCTTAGAAAGTTAGAATAGTGCCACTTAGTTCACTTGCTTTACCTAGCTAGCTATGTAATTCTAGAATTATTCCCACCAAAGGTGGATGTGATTGAGAGAATGAGACATATGGAGTAGTTTCTTGACATAATATTTTCGTACTTATTACTCAATATTTTTTCTTGTTTTGTAATCAAATCATAGGTGATTGTGTGTTCTTGACTAGATCAGAGATTGATCATTGGACAAGTATTCTCATTCAGTATATATTTACAATAAGGTGAGTACCAATCATAATAAAGATAAATGTATGAAATCATTACCATGACGCACACACATTTCATAAAGAGTGGCTACGTCAAGGAGAGCAACTGAGAGTTATTTCTTGAGAGGAGGTTGAGTGCATTGCATGTTGGTGAGAGAGACAAGTTGTTTATTGGAGCTGTGTAGGGGTCTTGACAAAGTTCTACTTTCATGACTCATACTGGATAAGATTATACAAAATTTTTCATTGATATTATAGTAGACAATATTTTTCATTCCTTATGCATTACAACCTTTATGATTTATATTCTCATGTTAAACTTTTGTATTATTGATTTGAGAGCTATTATTTATATCAAAGTTAATTATTTTTTATTTATTATCATTTTTTGTTCTCTAAATATTATAATAACCAGTGATAAATTATCTAAAACTCTTGATTATGATAACATTCAATTTTCATTAATCTTGGCTCTAATGCCAAGTTGAGAAACAAGGCAAAAGGAAAATGAAAAATAAAAATTACTCAATAAAATATATGTATAAGCTAATCCCTTATATAATGGGTTAGTCAAAATATGGTATCCACAAATTATGTGCTCTCATCTATAATACAAAAATAATAATAAAAAAATAATTAAATATAAACTATAATAATAATAATAATTATATATATGATTTAAGATAGCTCTTATGTTAGATATTCTAGAATGATGAAAATTGAAAAGGAAACAAGGAGAATATGAACATAAAAATTTAGCCAAATCTCAATATTATTTGTTAAGCAGGTGTGTATATGTCATAAATAATCATATTGGAAGAAAAGAAATAAACATGTTTCTATCTGAGAATCTTTGTGAATATATTTGTAATCTGTTTGCTGGTAGGTACCTTGACAGTGATTGTGGAATTATTTTGGACTCTCTCATATCAAGTGTCAAAATTTTAATATATTTTGTCCATTCATGGAACACTGAGTAGATAATAATATGTCAAATTATCTAGCTATCACAGTAAATATTATTAATTTATAAACTAGTAAACAAAGTTTCTCCAAAAAGTGATTGATCAATTAGAGCTCATAGGTAATCAATATTTTACTTTGTACTTTGTCTGTGTACTAATCATAAAAATAATTGTATGTATTTTACTTTTTAAAAGATAAGATTGTCACCTAAAAAAGTATAAAATCTTATGGTCGATCTTTTCTCTATAATCATTAAAAGCTTAATTAAAATATTAATGTTTCCACTTGGTTGTCTGTGATCTCTCAATGACATCTTATGTTATATGAGTTTGTATGAGAGAATTTAAGAAATAACTAATAATACCTAATAATATAAGTGATATATAGTTTGATCAACGATTCACCGTTAAATTATTCAATTTTTTTATGATTCTCTTATATAGGTGTATATTCTATTAAGAAATCAATGTAGGTATTATTTAGATAGGTGTATATTCTGTTGTATCGAGTTCAAATAAAATATTAGAAACATATTTTCTATAAGAAAAAAATGTCGTATCTCTCGAGTATATGTTATCATAATCTTATTTCTTAGGAAATATCTAAGATGTGCCAAATT
Organism: Sapria himalayana; assembly: GCA_029783825.1. Classification (NCBI taxonomy): domain Eukaryota; kingdom Viridiplantae; phylum Streptophyta; class Magnoliopsida; order Malpighiales; family Rafflesiaceae; genus Sapria; species Sapria himalayana. The sequence goes on along the minus strand of JAREIK010001333.1, from coordinate 1,002,006 downwards.
GTTCATCTAAAATTTGTTCTGTAGAAATAGTTTTCGTTAAGATATACCTGATTGATTATCTTATATAACATCACATTATTATTAAGTATACTATTAACATCACATATTGATGCTTTGAACCTTATCAAAAAAATGGGAATAATTCAAAACACATTTTAAAAGGCAAAAATTAGTGCAGAAAAGAACCTTCTAAATTACACTTAAGAAGATTACTCAAGGTTATAAAATTTCTTTCTCAATTCACACTTTATACTTATGCTCCTAGGAACATTAAAAATTGAAGGTTACTACACTTTGAGATTATTTTGAAAGAATATACTTGTTCCTCACATTTAGCTATTATACAATATGCTCATGAGATGCAACAATATAAAATATCAATTTAGTAGTGATCATTTTGGTTACAAAGAAAAATATATCTCAATAATTAATATCATAAATCTTTGTAAATCATATGACAATTAACTTGATCTTGTGTTAATTAATTTTTAATCATGTTTACTTTGTTTATTATTACTAGGTTACCTAAATATTATAGAATGATATCTGAAATTTGATTAGGTGTGATTGTATTCAGAATTTTAAACTTTGATTGTATTCCGGAGGGGGGTTTTGGAGGGGGGGAAGGTTCGGGAGGGGGAGGGGGATGTTAGAGGGTTTAAATTTTTTTTACATTATTTTAAAGTACAGAATTTTAAATTATTTTAAAAATACAGCATTTTTAATTATTTTAAAATACCTAATATTTATAATTAATAATTTTTATTTTTAATTTTTTTTTATCATGACGTATCCTAGCCGTATCCGTATCCTAGTTTTTTAGAATTTGCCGTGTCCCCGTATCTTGCCGTGTCATATCCCCGTGTCCGTATCCGTGTCCGTGCAATATAGTTATTAACAATACTTCTCCCTAATAGTATCTAAGGATACTTCTATGTAGTACAAGAGTTTTAATTGTCTCAATTATATGTTAGTTTTTTTTGCTATCTTATTTTATCTCTATACATGAGTACTAGCACATAATGTCTGATAAATTATTTGTGTTTTTCTAATAAATAGGAAAATTGATGAGATGTGTATTCTAAATAGAGGTGTCAAACCAGCTGTACCATGCCGGCACGACACGTTTGAGCAAGGTATGACTGTATGATTGTGCCTTTGCCATGCCGGGCATGATGCAGGTACCAGTTGGCCGACCTAGCATGACAGGGTGACATTACCGAATGCAGGGCCATGTTGCATCGTGCCTAGCTAGAGGTGTCAAACGGGCCGGCCCGGCCCGGCCCATTTTTTTAGGGCACGACCGTGCCACCGTGCCGGGCCAGGCACGACACGATTCTTGTACTGTGCCGTGCCGGGCCCGGCACGGTTTAAAACCATCCGGGCACGGCAGGCCGAGCCGTGCCGGGTCGGGAGTCGGGACCGCGGGTCGGGATCCAATCAGACAGACCCGACCCACGGTCTTTTTTTCGGGAGGGGACGGGTCACGCCCACGCATGCCTGCGTGCTGTGCCGTGCCGGGCCGGACCAGCCCTGCCCGGTTGACACCTCTAGGCCGGCCCGGCTCGGCTGACACCTCTAGGCCGGGCCGGCCGGCCCGTTTTTTAGGGCACGGTCGTGCTACCGGGCCGGGCCGGGCACGACATGGTTATTGTACCGGGCCGGGCCGGGCACGACATGGTTATTGTACCGTGCCGTGCCCGTCCCGGTTATTGTACCGTGCCGTGCCCGACCCGGCACGATTTAAAAACAACTGAGCCCGGCACGGCCCGTAGGCACGGTGGGCCGTGCCGTACCTTGCCTGGCCCGCTCGGGCTTGCCTGTCCGAGTGGTTCGGGATATGGGGGACCGCGGGTAGGGTCGAATCAGACCCGACCTGCGTTCTTTTTTTGCGGGAGGTGCATCATGGGGTCGGGCTCACGGGACACCCTGCACGGAACAAACCCTTGCCGGGGTGCCGTGCCGCGGGCCGAACCGTGCCGGGTCAGGCACGGCACGGCACGGCAGGGCTCGTGCCTAACCTGGGCACGGAATTTTTCCGTGCCGGGCCTGCCCGGCCCGGTGACACCTCTATGCCTAGCCATTCCTGTGAAACTCATTATGTGAAAACACAATGGGTGGCCGGCTTACGTGGCCGGCTAATTGCAATCGGACACATAAGCAAGAGTTGGCTAATGTGGCCTGATTTTTTTAAAAAATAACCCTTCCCATTGAGCGGTCATCCGACGGAACTTGACTTGGGATAAATAGTTGGTCCTTGGTCCGTCATATACTTATCTTGATTAGTTAGGCTGCATGTTAACAATGAGTGATACTATCATATAAGTGGATCGTCCTTGAAGTGTACATAAATGCAACTAAATACAAACTTTTTTGCACGTGTTGCAAGAGCTAAATGTATTGGACATGCTAAAATTAATAAACTGTTAAAGATGTGCTAGTACATGTACATAATCATTATTAACTTATCAATACTGGTTTGTGGTTGGTCTTCTTATAGATGATCCACATAACCTTAGTCGACTAACTAGATCTTTATTTGTATAATCCATAAGAAATATGTATTTGTCATTAATTTTTAATAGATTATTTCTAATAGTCACATGCTAATTTTTAGTCATTTTTTTTAATTTTTTATAAAGATCATGAAATACAGTAAATATTCAAAAAATATCAAATAGACATAAACCATATAATTGAAGATAAACTTCAATATTTGTTTTTAATTTTTTTTTTCAATTTATTTTTATTTTGATGAGATCATTTAATTTGTGAGTTTTCCCAATTGATTTGTCCTCTATGTAAGGACTTTTCATGCATAAGGTTTTGATTAAGTTGAATGAAATTCAATTTTAAAGTGTTTTAATTTAATACGATATCATAGCTGGTATCCTAGGGTAATAAACCTTAGGGGAGTGTAAGTGCAAGCTCACTTTGAATGTTCGATGGAGAAGATTCGCTCATTGTGTGCCAACTCCTGATGTCGCACACCTAACATAACACTCCATAATACACCTATCATGGGCAAGCTCACTTTATATAAATTATTTTTAATCAAAAAAATATAGATAAACTTTTTTTTAAAAAAAAATTTCAAAACAAATAATTATTATTTGGTAAAATATTTTTCTTTGCTATTGAATCATTTTAGGTTTTCATATTATATTTTAAGTAATATGAATCTAAATCATTATAAATTTTTAATTTATTTTTTTTGATTTATCAGAATATTTATCAATAAAATTGATTCTATTGAATTTATATTATATTTAATTATTATGATTATTATATATAAATATTGTATTCACTCTTTAAAAAAATTTAAAAATTATTATATTTTCAAGGATTATAACCTTGAAAATATGAGATACAATAATAAAAATAAATTTTTTGTTAATTCATTTTTTAAATAAAGCATATAGACCATTAAATGCTTGCTTACTTAAATCAGTTAGCTCATAAACCCTGAAACCCCTAAATACATAAACCCTTTAACATCTATACACTACTTAATGAATTATAAATCTCATTTTTTGTCTATTTATTATAATTTTAAATATTCAATTTAATTATTTATAGTTTAATTTTTTACAAAAATTAATTACAAAATAAATTTCGAGCGAGACAAACATTATTTAAATAATTGATTTTTAATAAAAAAAAATATAAGCTTATAAAAAATAGGAAAAATTTAAAATTTAAATATTATTATTTAGTAATATATTTTAAAATTTAAAAATAATTTAATTCAATTGATGGAGAAGATTCAATTTTTGCAACAGTTTTTTTCCTGAAGTGTTATGTTGTTTGTGCATGCTTTTTTGTCATCTATTGTAAAGCTACTTGGGTGTATTATGGAGTCATCATATTTGTGTGAGCTGAGATTGTTCATTGAACTATTTCATGGGAGAATTAATTGGGACTCATCACAACAGTTGCAAAGATACTTGATCCTATTATTTTACTTCAAAATTGATTAGTGTATTAATTTAATATACTAATTATCATGATTCCATACCAAATTTCTAAAAATTAATGCTACGCGCAACTTTAATCACACAAATATGCATTATACTGGAGATGTACTGGCATCACTATGGAAACTATCATTGTGGATTGCCCTTTGGTTCTGGATCACTGGTATCTTGCTATCACCCAAAAATTTGAAAAAACGAAAAAATAGTATTTTTTACATCCACAGTAAATCAATGCTGCCATTGTCGCTATCGGATTCCAACACTGGTGGAAGATGCGACACCACTTATGCAACCTAACATTACTCATTATTTTATAAAAACATGCTCTGATACCATGTTGTGCACCATTGAAATAAAATCTTGGATTTTTCTTAGGTGGTTTCTAGAAGGAGAAGTGAGGGAAACGATATGAGAAAAAAGTAGAAATTTGTGTTATTGAAAAATACTTGAAAATGAAAAATATAATTTAGTCATTATATATTTGGTTTGTGATAGCTAACACGCTGGGTGTTTGCAAATAATGAAAAGAAAAAAAATAAAAATAAACACAAAAGCTTAAACAAGCCGCAACAATGTATTTTTTTTTTCTATGTTTAATTAAACAATGCTTTTTATGAGGTGAAAGTGAAACTACTCTTTTTCTTAATTTTTTAATATCTGATTGTTACTATAATCTGACAACAATAGGGCGTCCAAAGATACTTTTCATTTTGGTGAATCCATTTGGTGGGAAAAAATGTGCTTGGAAGATTTTTCATTATGATGTGAAACCGCTACTTGATGATGCAGGTGTTAAAATTACAGTTGGAGGTACATTGTTGCTGTGTCATTCATGTTGACTTTTTAGTTTTCTGTTTTTAATTTTAATGTTTGATAATTATTTTTTCATTAGAAACCATGCATCAACTCCATGCGAAGGAAGTTGCTATGACTTTGGATCTGACAAAGTATGATGGTATTGTTTGCATTAGTGGGGATGGCATCCTTGCGGAGGTAATTTGTTGTTCTTGCCCTGTCATGAATAGATAAACCATTTCTTGTTTGTAAATGTAAGAAGTTTAATAATGAAGCTATATGTCCCATAATGCCAAATTTCATATGAATAGGAATGACTTTTGGAGTTATAGAAATGAATGAATTTTTTTAATGTGGTTATGTTTGAAGGGTCATATTTATTTTTAGTATTTATATCAAGTAAATGAAGCTATTTGCAAAATTTCATATGAATGTCACTATTATACCATGGTTTTTTTGATGGTAAATAGAAGAAGCTCAATAACAAGGTGGTGTATGCCTCAAAGAAAAATTTTACAAGAATAGGACTAGTTTTGATGAGTTTAAAATTGCTTTTGAATTTTACTAATGTGGTTGTGAAAGTGGTGTCTAATTTCTTTTTTTATGTATGTTTAGAGTAAATTGTTGCAATTTGAAGAACTCTTGGTAAGAATATGAAACTTGGAAAAAAGTTTTTATAGTTACAAAAAATTTTATTTAATTTAAAAATTTTATTTGATTAATGGTTATAATTTAATTAAATATTGATTTCTCAAACTTTATAGTTACAAATTGTTTGTGTGTAATATTTTAAAATAATGGATATTCTTGGTGGACAATATTTTGTGGTGCAATGGACTAAGATACGTGTTGTCTTTATTTTTTTTACTTGCTTACTTGATAGTGCTCCAATATTTTTAAAAAGAATACAATATAAATAAATATAGTATTTTGATTATTCCATGTATTAGTATTTTGATACAAAATGTATAAATAGAAAATTGGGTGGTGCAAACACTCTTATATCATGTGTACTTGATTAGTTATATTTGATAAAGACATTTTTTTAATAGATATAACAATCTTAATATTTTTCTTCAAGTTAATCCATTGATACATTGTGTCCTATGTTTGGAGTAGAAAAAAATAATTGTGGTTGTTCCAATTTTTTTAAAAAGTAAATGTGACTTCGTTTTTGGTAGGGGTATGTATATTATCATCATCATAGTTAAATATATTCTCAATTATTCAAGTTCCAATGCATTTGTTTATAAGCAATGAAATCTTCTCACAAGCTATCACACAAATTTAGTTATATATTTTCTTTTGTTGTTTTTATTTAAGTTTTTATGGTTCATCTTTTAATTTATATCTTCAAATAATTTTTTAATATACATTTTTTTAATCAAATTTATATAATCTTTCATTCATATGTCTAAACTATGTAATATACTTCTTTAATATGGCCTTTATAGGTGTGATATATAAATATTATCAAATCATATTATTCTTAACATATATTTTTTAGTTTTATTTTATATTTATCTTAATATATATATATGTTTGTCATAACTAGAGGTGTCTGATAAGCTGGGTGACTCGACTCACCAAAAGGTTGGCTCGACATAGCAGATCCCTCCTCGAGAGGTATGGGCCGACCTGACATAGCACATCCCACCTATTGGAGAGGCACATGTTGGCCCGACTTGAACTGTAAGCTTCTTAGGACTCAGACTTATGCTTAGACATGTGTGGGCTTTTTCTCGGGCTTTGACCCATGACTCAATGACATGAACTTATGCTCTGATCATACCCAGTCTACACTATCATGGTTTGGGTCAGGGTCCAACATGACATGTGATGTGCCTATGTACGAGTTGTTCTCAAGTTGTGTTGGTTACTAAGATTGTGCTCAACCTGTGACCCACCTGGATGCTAATAGGCACCTGGTGAACATGCCTTGGAATTGACCCTTGCCCAAGCATGGGTCTTGTTGAGTGGTGTCGGTGTTTGGGTTATATCAATTTTTTGTCTAATGAGAGTTTGTCATTTCTAGTTATAATTGTCATTTAAAATTTTTCTTGAGATGAACTTGTATAATGAAACATAAAATATGACTAGTTTAATGATTATATTTTAATAATTTTTTAATTTAATAAATATTTTATATTATATAAGCATAGTCGTTAAATTGAGATTCAAATCGAGAATCAAAATACTTTATTAGTATTTTGAGAATCAGGAATCAAATTGAATTGAATTTTTTGTGATTTTTTTCCACATTAATTAATTTCTTCTATCATAATTGGTAATTTTTATATTGGTATTTTTTTATATTTTTGTGATTTTTTGGTATTTTATTGTTTTTTCATGTTAAATTCGTAATATTAAAGGTTAGAGTTATTTTTTCTACTTTAATTAATTCTTACAGCTGATAATTTTTTTTGGTATTTTAAGTTTTATTTTTTTAACTATTTGAGGATCTTCATTCCTTGAGAATCGGTATTAAATAGATTCATTTAAATTTGTTATCATTCAAATGAATTTGTCATCATTCTCTGGCTGCCGCCAACTTTTACTTGTGAGCTTCTAAAATAATAAGCAATGTATAGCATGGAACAATAATTATTACATTTTCTAGATCATAAAGTTTTGATACTGATCTAGTTGATCCTAAAGCTCATTGTTTGCTTGTTCTCTATGCTGTGGTATTCTTTTGCTCCTCACCTTTGCTGTGTTTTATGATAGGTGGTAAATGGGCTTCTGGAAAGAGAAGATTGGAATGATGCCATAAAGATGCCTCTTGGAATTATCCCAGCTGGTTTCTTTTTCTTGTCATCCTCCTTTCTTCATTTACCTCACATTAAGTCATCATGATATATATATATATATATATATATATATAGGTGTCATATCAGAAAAGTGTTTTTTGATAAATTATTGGGATTGTTAATCTGTGATACTGTTTGTGCTTTTCTTATTATATGAACTATGTGATAGATAAAGACTTAACAAATTATTGGTATTTATTATAATTAAAGTTTAATTATGTTAACTGCATATTTATTGGTATAATATGCTTGATTAGCATTAGCTGTTGATTTATCTTTGAGAAATTCAACCTGACACATGTATGATGGTTTGTGTAATATTATGAGCGTGCTGTTTCTGTTCAATAAAAATGAGGTTTGGATGCAGGTACTGGAAATGGCATGGTAAAATCTATTCTAGATTCTGCTGGTGAACCATGTAATCCTTTTAGTGCCACTCTGGCGATTATACGAGGTTTCTTCATTCAGTATTTCTTGTTTGAAATTTGCAGGAATTTTTTTTTTCTGTCCTATGTGATTTGTGATTTCTTGATTAAAAACTTCACCTGCCAACAGGCCATCATCATCCATTGGACGTCGCTACTATCTGGCAAAATGAAAACAAATTTTTTAGTGTGCTGATGCTTGCATGGGGTATGCTGCAATGTTTTTTATTTATTTTCAATTTTTATGTTTATGATGATAACACACAATCTTTGAGCTGTCCCTTTACTTTTATTTTTTGTATATATAACATAGAGGTGTCAAATGGGCCGGGTCGGCCCGGCCCAAATTTTTTGAGCACGAGCGTGCCGCTGGGCCGGGCCAGGCAGGGCACAGTTACTGTAAGCACGGTACGGTTTAAAATAGCTGGGCCTGGCACGGCCCGTAGGCAAGGCGGGCCGTGCCGTGCCTGGCCCGCTCGGGCTTGCATGTCCGTACGGGTCGGGATTCGGGGGGACAGCGGGTCGGGTCGAATCAGACCCGACCCGCTGTCTTTTTTGCGGGAGGGGCCATCGTGGAGTCATGCTCACGGGACACCCGGCATGGGACAAACCCGTGCCGTGCCGCGGGCCGAACCGTGCCGGGTCAGGCACGGCACGGCACGGCACGGCTCGTGCCTAACTCGGGCACGGAATTTTTCCGTGCCGTGCCTGGCCCGGCACGGTTGACACCTCTAATATAACATAGGTTTTATGTTTATGCATAGTGAGTGTTTTGTATAATATTTTCTATGTTATGAGTCTTGCTAGTCACATGGTATCAGTATCAGGGCATGACTTGTAAACTCTAGACGTGCATGCATGCATACTGTGTGCATGTACAATGTAGTCGACGCCTGTTACGTCGAGGAAGTGTGCGTGACAGCAATGTCTACTGTGCTGACGTGGTTACATTACGTGTGACGAGGTCAACCTCTGTTGACGTGTCGCATTAGTGTAGGATGTACGATGCTAAAACTTGTCATGTCAATGTGGCGTGCAGTGCGTGTGTGCAGGTCATGGCGTGAAGGGAACCATAAAGTGTGTGGTAGGTGGATGTGTCAGCGTGTGCAATGAAAAAGAAGTGTGCGGTGAGAAGTGCGCTGTGTGTTCTTTGTAGTGTGCATTGTATGGAACGTATGGTGTAGTGTAAGTGGCAGTTCAATATTCTTTTTAAATGCGAATAGATAAAATTAAAATATTGATTTTTATTTTGTAGAAGCTTGGTCAATAGAATTCTATGCGGTGGGCTATTAGAGTTTGGAAGTTGTTTTTTTAGTCAGGAAAAACTTATCCACATGTCGAATGAGATACTTAGTGATGAGATAAATAAGACTTGATTACAGATTGATTCTGGAGTACCTTGCTTATTTGATTCAGATTAAATGATTTTAGAGAGTCAGAGTGGATCACCACTCATTTCATTTGCTCCACCCACTTAGATATAAAGTTTTACAATGTTTTCCTAGCAAATATTGATATGATTGATAAAGTGAGACAAATGAAAGTTTTTGATATGATATTTTTATACTCATTACTTGATAATTTTATAAAGTTTCACAATCATATTTTGATGATTGTCTTTCATTCTATTTTGAAGATTTATTATTGGATAATTTAACATATGCTAGGTATACGTAGACTCACCGGAGAGACATCTCATATAGCATATCTTGAAGATAAAGGAAATACCTATTGTAGTATAGGTGGATGTAGGAGATCTTAAGTATATTGCACACATTATTGGAGAAGTGATCACACTAATGATAACTATTAGAAATTATTTAAAGAGAGGGGTCAAGCACATTACAATTTACATGTTGAGTGAGATAAGTTGACTACCAGAGCAATCTGAGGGTTCACACAGTGTTCCGTGACCTTCATCGTGTAATTATTTAGATTTTATATCTCAAAGAATCATTATTAAATAAATTTCTTAATGTTTTTAAGAATATTTGTTTTATTTAAGATATTTCATGAGAGTGTGATAAGATAATAAAATATGTATTTTATGATTATTCTAGCACCCAAAATGGGTTACAAGTATTATCTTTATGATATTTTTTGAGCAAGATTCATTCTTTAATGAGTCTAAGTGAGTAAGAATTTATGGGATATATTTGGCTCTCCTACTTTTTTTTACTCCTAAAATCTCATATTTATAAATTAGACAAGGGAAGCTTGTTTATAAATTGACTTTCGACTATTGATTGTTATGTAGCAGCATATTGAGATAGAAAACCTACTTCTATTTTTATTCTTACATGACATGTAAGATATTATGTGGGTTAATAATTTTATTATATTTATTCTAGATCACATAGAATTATAATATTATTTCACAATTTATGAAATTGAGACTACAAAAGTCTAGAGAGTCGGAGTAGGTCATTGTTCATTTTATCTACTTCACACATCTAGCTACAGAGCTCCAAGAGGTATTAACATCATAGGTGGATGCGGTTGAGAGAATGAGACAATTGAAGTGACTTCTTGACATAATGTTTCAATACTTGACTCGATAATTTTTTGGTGTTTTACAATCATATTCTAGGTGATCATGCATGTCCCACCAAAACATAAATACATCACGGAACAACTTAGCTTAGTATTTATAAGATAGATTGAGACTTAGGGCGTGTTTATTTTTTTGGCTGAATTTTGAAATCAATTTGATTTCAACATTCAACCATTTGTTTTTTTATTTTTACCAACTTATCACTGAATTTTTTGAAAAAATAGGTGAAATAAAAAAGTTAAAAAATTTGACCTTTTCTATTCAGAAAAAGCTCTCCCACACAATCAAAATCCTTACTTTGGTTTCTGCTTATCTATTCATCATTAAATAGAAAAAAAATAAACGGCTTAATAATTAATGCTATTAAGTATTATTTAGTATTAATTTCAAAAAAAAAAAATACTATTCATCATTAGATAAAAAAAATAAATGACTTAATACTTAATATTTTTAAGTACTATTTAGTATTAATCTCAAAAAAAGTACTATTTAGCATCAAGTAAAAATAATAAACACCACATTATTGTAGAGAAATTTTCATTCTTCATATATTGCCAGTAAGAGTAATAGTTATTGTAGTGGTTGGGGTAAGAGAGGCTAAATATAGTGCACCCACTATAGGAGAAGCGATAACACTAGTGAAAGCTATTGAGAGTTGTTTTCATAGAGAATGCCAAAAACATTGCATTGTTGAGCATAACAGGTTGATTGTGAAAGTTATCTAGTAGTCTTCACAGAATTTTTTCATTGTAATCCTTATTAAAGAGAAACATGTAGAATTCCTCGTTAGCAAAATAGCAGCAAATACTTTTCATACTTTAGGTACTGAAATATGTCAATGGTTATATTATTAAAAATTTCTCATTGTTCAATTTTTTTAATTTTCTGAATATTATAATAGTCAATAATAAATAAACAAAAGTTTAATTATGACAGTTTTTAACATGACAATTTATATCTTTCATGTATTTTTTTGTTGCTAAATGTCCTATTATTCATCTTTTTACGAGTTATCTTCCAAGATAACTTAACTTTAATGTTATTTTTTATTATATTGATATTTTTGCAGTATTGCAAGACTTCAATGAAGATTTTATTTGAGATTGAGTAAAACTGATTTTATGTTTTTTTTAATAAATAAATATTTTACTAGGTGCCTAAGTGTTGCTTTATTATTTATTTATTTTCGACTTGATTACTTATTATTAGCATTCAATTAGGAAATGCACTAAAGTTTTCTATCTTATCTGTCAAGTTTGTATGAGGACCCATTATAGATGAGACTCATGATGGATTTATATATTTTGTTATATTTATCGATGATAATATATATTTTACTTGGTTGATTTTTTTTATTTTTAATTATATGTTTTCTATTTTTGTCATTTCATAAAAATTTTAATAATACAAATTTAACAAAAATATTAAATTATTAGTTGAATTGTATTTGAGTATATGTTTAATAACTTTACTATTTTTATATTAATCATGAGATCGTACCCTATATGTTCAAAGCTTGCTCAATCTCTTAGGATATAAGTATAAAAATAAATAATAAATATTTAATTGAGATAATGTGAACATTATTGTTAGGTTGAAGTATTCTAGAGTTTGTTTGAAGTGATACGGTTTTAATCAAAGACTAACTTATTAATTATATGTATTTTTCTTTTCTTTTTAATTATGTACCTTTTCAGATATTGTACTCAAGAGATAAATTATTCAATTTCAACTAATTTTTTAAAGTTTTTGAGAATACTTATTTTATTTATAATCTCTTCTTAGAACACGATAAGATAATATATTAGGTGATAAAATATATTTTTCTAACACTTTAATACTCATAAAGGATATAAGTGTTATTTATTTAAAATTGATAGAACTATGGTAAGTAATGATTCAAAGGGGGCATAAGCACTTAATATGAACAAAATTTATTCTTTTATAAATCTATGAATAAGAAGAATTTAAAGTGTATATCTGGATCCATTATAATTACTTACTTATCTAGAGTCTCACTTGGGTCTCTATTGAGAGAGAAAGAGAGAGAAAGTAAGAGTCAATACTTTATTATATCTAAACTTGTTAATTTATATTATGAAGTCATCTTATATATCAATAGATACATGTTAGATTGACCCTGGAGACAATGAGGTTTATTTGGAAATGGAATTTTCCTCAATTCCAAACAATCAAATATACACATATTGTACATAGTTGAGGTGTCCCTTGAGAAGATAAATGATCATGTAACTAACTCAAAACTCATTAGTTTATATTACACATATATTTTTATTTTTTTTCTCTTTTATTATTTTTCTACAATATATTAGGATATATAGGTTTTATTTTGATATATTATCATATTAAGGATAGTGACAAAACATATTGAAGAAATAAATATATTTTATTTCAACAACACTTAGAACTAGTACTTTAAATTTTGAGAAACTTTGTTGTTGGTTGTATTCATGTGTTTGTTATGAAGATTGGTCAGCATGAGAAAGTAGAATGCTTGGATGTAAGACTTATTGTGAGGGAATTTACCAAGATATTTGATATGAATTATCATGATTTTTTTAAATTATCATGATTTTTTTAAGATATTTGATATGAATTTACCAAGATATTTGATATAAATTATCATGATTTTAAAATAATCAAGATATTTGATATAAATACTTTTTAAAATGATTTTAAAATGATTTTTATAGATGTGATAAATATATTATATAAATGTGATAAATATATTATATATTATATAGATGTAAATTGTGATAAATATATTTTGAGAATGACTTTGAGAAGGAAGTGAATATAGGAGAAGTCTTCTGAGTTTGAAGCAATACCATTAGACTCAGTTTATAAATTGTGGAACACATTGTATAACATGAAATGGTTATCTAGGGTTTAGATCATAAGATTTTCACTGGTTGTCACCTCTTTTGATTTGTGCAATTATAAAAAATATATATATTTTTATTTTTTTTTGGAGGAGGTTATATCACAAATTTATTTTGCTAAATGTGGTTGTGAATAATATACTTATTTTGAGAGATTAAGAGTTGGTAATCACTCAACTAATGGAAATCTTTTATTATAGTTTAAGATGATTGTTCTTGAGAGACTATGATACTTTCTTAGGATAAAGGTGACTTACTCTAAAAGTGATGTGTTTTCATAGAGTTAATATGCATGTCATACTCTCATAAGTGTTGGTCTTCAATGTTGTACTCAAGTGGACACTCTTACTGATTTAGATTTTGATTTCCTATCTTTTACTAGCTTTACAGACACATGGGAATTATTTAAAAGATTAACTATTTGATTATTAGCATATCAAATATAAATTATGTGCACTGTATAATTAATTATTTTTTAAAATTTTCATTGTAGATTAATTTAAACATAGCTCTTCGTGTATTTAGGTATATGAAGAAATCTCTAGGTTTTGATATCTATTTCCATGATCACAATCATAGTTGTGAAAGGCATGCACTAGGCACAAGTGCAGATAATGCGCATACATGGTGTCTCGCTTTGGCCGATGTGAGACTCCTTCACGCAGGCACATGGATTGCATAAAAGGCATGTGTCTTTCCTAAGGCGTGAAGCTTTTCATAGGCACGTCTCCGTGCAGTTAAGTCATCTTCCACAGATCCTTTTCTTTGGTTTTTTTTCTTTATTTATCTTTTGGTAGGCCGTCCGCATAGGGAGTTGCAAGCAAGGAAGCACAGATATGTCACTGTACAGCCGTGTCCATTTGTCGGACACGTGGACATGGTGCGGATACTAGAGATGTCTAACAGGATGTGCTGGGCCGACCTGACCCATTTTTTTCAGGCCCGACCATGCTTTTATGCCGGGTCAGGCATGACATGGTCTTGTGGAGTTCATCCCGGCACGGGCCCATGGCACGATCTGTCGGGTTAGGCCCGGTCGGGCTGAATCCCTAAATTAAAAAAAATTAGGGTTTTAGTGCACGTCGTTGTGCCATCGACCCCTAATTTTAAAAAAATTAGGGTTACAGCCGCGCCGTCGTGCCATTGCAACACTAAAATCCTAATTAAAAAAAAAATTTGCTCGGCTCATGCCGAGGTACCGTGCCAACGGGCCACGGTATCGTGCTGGGCTAGACACGAGACGAAGTTTGGTTGGCCTCGTCATGGGCCCATGCACAAGCCCAAGCACGGGAAATTTTCGTGCCAGGCCGGCGCATGCACGGTTGAATCGTGCCGTGCCTCGTGCCGGACCAGGCTAGCCCGGCCCGATCGATATCTCTAACGGATACGCATTGGATAAGTGTCCGATATGCCACGTGGCATATCGGACAGACGCGTCGGAGACGTATACGATGCATTGTTACGAATCCGACGCATCGGAAATCTTCTGAGCAACGATATGCCATGTGGCATATCGTTGTCTTTGCTTCGGGATTCAAAAAACCCAAAACATGGGGGAGCAATAACGGGAGGGGGAAGTAGTAACGAGAGGGAGGTGGGGGGGGGGGGGTTCAAAGTAGTAAATAGGGGGTTTTAATTAAAAACCCCCTATTTAACTACTTTCAAATTTTTAAATTTATTATTTTAAAATTTAATTATAATTATTTGTTTAATAAATATGTAAAATATAAAAATAAATAATTTTGATTTATGTAATATAATTTATTTTAATTTTAAATGTATGATTTTAAATATAATTTTAAATATGTTTATCTAAATTATTATTTAAAGATAATATTTGTTTTTATTTTTTTTTATCATGCCGTGTCCTAGCCATATCCGTATCCTAGTTTTTTAGAATTTATTGTGTCCCCATATTCTATAGTATTGTATCTCGTGTTCATGTTTGTGTCCCTACTTCTTAGGCTGCAAGAACAAAGATTCCTATTTATTGCAATATAGGCCAAAATGATGTCGCTCTTACCAGAAGATATCTCTTATCTATCCACGAATGCAAAAGCATGCGTTTATTGATATATTGTACATCAACATCTACTACTTTATTGAAAAAGTTCCTTCCAATTCTTATCGACTGAATTATATTGTCTATCAATTGAATATTTGTTCTTTGGAAATCACGTAGTTTCTGTGATTAGTCTGCCAATTGTAATTGAAACATAGTAAATCATTAAAATGCAAATCAAGTTTTGAAATTGATTTTTTATTTGTTCACTTTCCTTGATCTCGTAGAATAAGAAAAAATTAAACATTCCATCACTTGTAGATTGTGTTTCTTCCCTTATTTATCTGGATGTTTTTGGAATCTTTGGGATAATATTTTCTGGAATGCAACATTTTTAGTTTGGTGGGATATTTTATTTCGTTGTCCTTCAAAATTTACATCATTATGATTCTTTATTCGCATACCAATTGCTGGAAATATGAGATAATAATCATCTGATGTAATATTGGAATTTGGCTCTTTAGACTTAATGCAACAATTTGACTCTTATTTTTCCTCATTTTTTTTTTTCATATATGAGTTGGTATTTAAGAGCTAGATTAACGAGCACATTTATTTATATATTTTTATTAGTCGGATTGATATTTTTGATAATATTTAATGATAAATGATTATTATATTTAATTATATTTTTAAAAATATATATGTAAAATAGGGTGTGCCTTATATAAAAAAGCCCGCACCTTAATGACACCTTACGCCTTAAGGCTCTAGGAGGCCTTTGCACCTTGGTGCGACTTGCGCCTTTCACAATTATGATCTCAGTTATCTTTACTTCTTAGTCATCTAATATTCATTTGCATAACATGCCTATTTGTATATCTCTAATGTGACTTTTTATTTGGTCCATCAAATCTTAATAGTATGTGATAAATCATCCTATATTTTTCTATCTTTATTTAATTTAAAGTCAAAGTACTTGAAATTACTGATATTTAATATTTCTAATTTTTTTATTTTTAATATTATATTATTATTATTTTAATATTATTAAACTTATATTTAAGTACTCTATCTTGCTACTACTAATCCTAAATTATTCAAGTGTAATTCTTGAAATTTTTAGTTTTCTATCTAATATATTTTTAGCCTCATCAAATAATTATATGTCATCTATAAATAATATTAACACATCTATGTCTTTTTGGATGTCTTATTAATTTATCAATAAATTATATAAAAATATGAGGATTGAGTAATGATAATTGTGTAATCAAGCAACTATTAGAAATTTGTGAATGATGTCTTGACTTAATGTAACTCAAGACATCGCTCGCTGGTACATAACATTGATTAATTCAATATATACACTTGATATCTCATATTTATATAATACTCACTAAATTAAGTTTTTTGGGACTCTTTCATAGACTTCCTTCAAATAAATAAATATAATGCATAGTCTTAATATTGGATATACTTTACACAAATTAAAATTGATTCATTGAAATTTTTGGTTTTATTCTTAGTTAATGCTTGATTACTTTTCTCCAATGTTTTATATTGTGACTCAAATTTTAATATTTTGATTGTTATCAAAATCCTGAACGTCTCAATTATTCTTATAAATAAGAATTATAATATTTTGTCTTTAGTCATTTGATATTTTTTTGCTCCTCATGATCTTGTTAAATATCCTAGTCATTCATATTATGTCTATTTTTTACAGATCTTCCAAACTTCAATAGAGATATTGTAATGTTGTATGACTTATATAATATTTTTTTTTTGAGAATGTATCAAATCTTCACGAATTTTAACTTGACCTATATATTAAGTTTTTTATAAATTCTGATATAAAAAAAAGAATCTCTGAAATTATTAAAAAAATCATAAAAATATATTTATCATTTCTCTTTGAATCTTTTATTAGGATATATTTATTTTCATTCTTAAAGTATTTTATATGACTAAAATCTGTATTCTTTTTTTTTATACTAGCTAATTTATAAATATCATTATTTTTACCTTATAGTCTATCATATTATTCATCATATGTCTTAGACTTAATTTTATTCATCATCCTTAAACTTGATTAAACTTGATAATGATGAAAGATAAAAAATATAATAAAAACAATTGTGATAAAATACAATGAAACAAAAGAATAAGTAATATAATTGAATAAAAACTATAAAAATGTAGTACTTGTTAAAATATATAAAATCATTATAATCTTTATATTCTCTATGAGTCTCACATATTATGATATATTTCTTTTCTAACAAGTCATCTTCATCTGTATTTATCAAATAAGAGAAGATATAATCTTAGAGTTAGAAGTTATTCCTCCTATTACATGCATGTTTTTTGATCGCTAATATGAAATTTAGCTTCTTCTACTTTGGTAGCACTTACAAATTGCTTCGCATCAATATATATCAGCAAATGCAAATATTTTACAGGACTTGTATATGTATTTGCATCATCTTTTTCTTTGTTAGTTATTCAATATTATTATCATTATATATCAAAAAAATATGATTGATAATATTGTACTAGTTATATATTTTTTGTAGTATTCAATTATACTTAATGTATATTAACTTATTTAAATATTAATTTTGTACTTTATTTTTTCTATTATATTTTTGTAATAATTTTGAAATTTATAATAATAATTATTTTGAATAATATTAATATTTTTGTTATTTACATTTTCAAATTTGTTTTAATTTATTTCACATTCAAATACTCTACATCTAAGGTTCAATATTTTGATTAAGAAAATTTATAAATTTGAAGGTGAAGCTCGACACATGGTTTATCATTTGATCTTATCACAAATTAATAAGAATAAGACAAATATGCAAAATAATAAAATTTTGTACATAAAAGATTATTATGTAAATAATATTAAGAAGATAAAGTAACTAATCTATAGTTTGTTCTTCTTGTTCTTGATGGTTAACTTAAATATTAATGTATAAAATTAATTTAGTCATAATTTATTTTATTTTACAATCTTTTTACATTTTCATGACACATTAGTATGAATTATTAATTAGGTCTACATTATGATTCATTTTTTCGCTTAAAATTATTATATATTCAAGAAGTACTTAATTATATTTTAAAACTTGTCAAGGTGAATTATTGACCTTAAATTGATGGTTTTGATCTCATCGTTATGTTTTTGTTTATAATATTCAAAATAATAAAATCTTGTTCTTAAAAAATTATTATATAAACACATTAATATAAATAAAGTAACTAATTATTAGTTTGTTCTTTTTCTTGAATCTTTGACCTTACTTGATTTTCATCTTCATGATACATAAATATGAATTGTTAATTAGCTCTAAATTATGTTTTATTTTTTATTTTCTCTAAAATAATTGTGTTAAAGAAATACTCAATTATATTTCAAAACATATCAAGTTGAATTTGACCTCATTTTGATGATTTTGATCTAGTTGTTATGTTTCTTATTATTATTATTATTATTTTTATTATTTGTAATTGTCTTTATAAGAATATTCATGATTTTGTATATATATTTTATTGAAGTTTTTTTTGTTGAGCACATGAGAGAGAGATAGAGATAGAGATTGAGAGAGATAGATAGATAGAGATAAATAGATAGAGATAGATAGATAGATAGATAGAGAGAGCGGGGAGATGAAAGAAGAAAGCAACTCAAAATATTTCTTAATTATAAAATGAGTACAATTGTGATAGTTATAATAATTGCAAATTCTAATTTTAAAATATATCATAAATGAGCATAATAAACTATGACCAACTCAATATAATAGAAAAATAATTATATAATAAATATATAGTTATATTGACTATATTCCTTTAAGTTGGAGCATGTATATCTTGAACACCTAACTTGATAGAAAAAGCAGTGATCTAAGGATCAGAAAAGTTTCATTAAAATATTTAAAATTTGTATGTAATATAATATATATCCAAAAAACCAACATCTCTAAGTAAGTATCAAATTCATTATCTTGTATGTTGTAAAAGTTATAGTTTTGCATTTCATCCCTTTATTCAATTGAAAATAAAATTGCTATTTTTATTCTTTTAGGTGGAAAAATTATTCACATAAAATTATAAAATACTGTAGTAAATCTTTAATTTGTAATCATATAGGCTTTGCTAAAATCAAAATTCATCCACATGATAATGCCTACAATTTCTAAAGGAATTACAAGCGTAAGTTCTTTGTTCATATATATTCGATTAGTGGATTCAAATGGTCTGACATTATCCATGTTTTTTTATGACTTATTGGCTCATTGTGGTGGACTGACACGATCCATGTTAAAGGTGGGCCATGGTAACCCGATATGCTTAAAAAATGAGATGACCTATATGTTGATTGGTTTTTAACCATATCCATGCTTAGTCATGCTAGGCTGAGTCATCACAATGGGACATACCTTGTGGATCATTTCCCATGGCTGGGCAATGGGGCCACGATCCACATGCCAAGGCCATGGATGATCCAAGGCCTTGACATGTGTTCCAGCTTAAACACATAATAATTAATTAAATATTTTTTAATTATTTAATAATTTCATATTACTAAATTTAATTACATAATAATTAATTGCATTATTAATGAATATCCAATGTATTGTAGTTTATAGTTTTATAATTTTTCTTTCTTTTTAATTTTCTACTTTCTTGCACTTTTTTATGGAGTACCTGATATGTGAGCTATTCCAATTAGTTTTCTTTATTATATAAGAATTTTTTGTGTATTTTATTTTTACTTGAGTTTATTTTGTGTGGTCTTAGATTTTATATGGTATCAAAGGTGATGGTTGTAGAATTGTTTGTCTCATTGGTAGATCAATCTTTGGTATGATTTGGTCAAGTTTCCTAGTCTTTGGCATATTATGAGCTTGGACTGAAATAGGCTCTTGGACTTCTATGTTATATAAACTCGAGGGAGATTTTTATTCTTCAAATATTTTTCTTTTCAAAATCAATTTGATTTGTATATGTTATAATATTTATGGCTCAATAAAATTATCATTATAATATTAACCAATAAGTTCATATATAGTTGTCAAATAACTTTTTCTATTTATTGGTGGTCCTAGTGGGATTATAGTGGAGAAAAAAAAACGAATTGATTTAGATGCAATTGTTAGACTCGCACACTGTCTAGTAAAAATAAGTTGTCTAAAATAAGTAATGCTAACATTCACAAAAATTTTTTTATTTTCTAGTGAAAAATATTAGTATATACTTTAGGTATTGAAGTATTTAATGAAAACATACCTCAAAGATTTTTATGCCAACTAAACTCCTAATAGTATATGGAGGATAAATTAACTAGATATAAAAAATATATTTATTCATGATGATTTTGAGGAGGAAATGTGTATGAAACAACTGAGTTTCAAATTATACAGTTAAATATAAAGTATTGTATGATCTAAATTATTTATCGAGAGTCTAATTTATGAGATTTTCATATGCATTCACTTTGTTAGGTTATACATGTGTTATAGATTTTATTTGTTTTTCTAGAGGGTCTTGTTAACATGATGATTTTGATCATTGTGTATATGGATGTATTTTGGTTATGTAAGTTGACGAGTTAGAAATCACTTAACTTATGAAATATCTTCAATCATAGTTCTAAATGAAAGATCTTAGATATTCAAATATTTTATTAGTAAAATGTGATTTTTTATAATTAGGGAATTTTTTAGTCACGGAAGAGGTATGTGTTTTATTCTTATATATTGTACATTTGGGTTGTGTTATAATATATATTACTATTAATTCATATAGTAATTTTAGTTTTTACATGATTCCTTTTAGTTAATTCTATGACACACAGGAGATAATATAAAGTTAACTATCTAATTATTTTTAGATTATATATTTCATATGTAGTTAGTATAGTTCATTTTTTATTAGTTTCTTTGCAAT
Source organism: Sapria himalayana (assembly GCA_029783825.1). Classification (NCBI taxonomy): domain Eukaryota; kingdom Viridiplantae; phylum Streptophyta; class Magnoliopsida; order Malpighiales; family Rafflesiaceae; genus Sapria; species Sapria himalayana. Next base: position 980,576 of record JAREIK010001333.1, on the reverse strand, counting down.
AGATTCATCCAGATATAACTCTTTGTGCACTTAGGTATGTAAAGAAGTTTTTTGGGTTTGAGATATCTTTCAATCATAAATACTTATAATTAGTCAGATATTTAGATTGGAGTTCAGTGCTAGCTTGTACCAAGAAAAAGTTTATGATGACTTTTTATATTTTTTTAGAGATAATATAAATTTTTTGAATTGTATGAAACAAATGCATATTTAGAGATCTACTACAAATGAAAGAGTTCAAGGCAATGATGTAGTCACCTGTGAGATACTTTTGATTTGTTATCTTATCGAGATGATTGATATTCATTTTTTATTCCTATTATTTTTTACTATGATAGTCAAACAATAAGATATATAATTTTTAATTTGGTATTTCATGAATGGATGAAATACATAGAGGTAGATTGTTTCTTCGTTAGGGAAAATATTCAAAATAAGATTATCGCTATAGCATTACAAAGGAGTGTCTCAAACTCCTTTCTACACTTATTTAAGATTGCGTGAATTATTATTTTTTCATATTTGATTTCACTTTTGATTGATATAATTTTATAATATCATCGTAATTATAAATCAAGTCTTATCTCAACTATTTAAGATTGACTGTCTGAATCCTATTTTTTTAATGAACTATGTTAAAATCATGTTCACACTTATCTATTTAGTTGTTAAATTTTTATTTATAATTTTTACCTAATTATTGCTAGGCTAACCTCTAGTTTTTTATTCTTCCACTTGAATAGTTGCATATTTCCTAACTGCTACACTAGAAAGTCTATGTTGGATGTGATCAAAATACTCTAGTTGATTCTCAATTATCTTTTATTTATAAGAGTTATTTTAATATTATTTCTAATAATTTTATTTGTCATAGTTTTGTCACATATTCATCTTATCACCATCATCTCTGCAGCTTTTATACTTTAACTATTATATTTTTTGGTTGTCCAAATATTTTATTTTCATACAACATAATTAGTCTTATAGCTATTTTATAATCTTTTTTTTTTAATTTATTTGTTACTCGTCTATCATAAAAAAATCTTTGGTGTAACTTTTTATTTGATCTATTCAACTTTAATTTTATGATATATATCCTTGTCAGTCTTCTTATCTTTACTTGATATAAAACATAAATACTTGAAATAAACATTTAATAATTCTTATTTTATTATTTCGATTATTACATCATTATTACTTTGAAAACAAATAATTGATCATGTATTGAGAATATATTATTTGTAAATAACATAAAACAAATAATATCTACTTGGAGGTATCTTATTAATTTATTTATAATCAATACAAAAATATAAGGATTGAATGATGATCTTTGGTGTAATCACACAATTATTGGAAACTCATGAGTAATGAATCAATCTAACTCTAGAGATTATTCTTCCATATATAATGTTGATTAGTTCAATATACTTATTTGATACCTATTTTTTATATAATACTCATCAAATTATATATTTTAGTATTTTATCATAAGTTTATTTTTTCAAATCTATAAATATCACATAAATTTTTATTATTATTATTTTATTTTTTAATTAATTATTTGACTAAGTAGATAATCTTCATTATACATATGTTTGACATAAATTTAATTTATTTTTCTGAAATCCTTATTTCTATTTTTAGTACATGTTTTTATTTTTCTCAAAGTTTAATAGTATGACTAATAAGTTTAATATCTTAATATTTATTATAATCTTGAATATCTCTATTATTCTTATAGGTAGGAATTATATTACTTTGTTTTATTTATTTGATATTTTTATGGTTTTCATGTCTTGTTAAATAATTCAATCAACTATATTATTTTTTTCGTTCTCTTGACCTTCTAAACTTTATTATGGATACCTTAAGTTCTTTTTTTGTGAGTTTTTCTAACTTCTATGGGTATTATTTAGGCTATACATTTAAAGATGCATAGTTCTATATTATTCTTAATATTTAAATGAATCCATGAACTTTATTGAAAGGTCATAAAAATATCTCTTATTCACTTCTTTTATTTGTACTTCATTACTTTTTTTCTTAATATATTTCATATGATTAATATGTTTGATATTTTTCTTTCTCATCCTAATTAGCTTATAAATATAAATTCTCTTTCTTTTTTTTTATTATTTTTTATATAATTTATCTTATGTCTTAAACTTAATTATATTCATTATTTTTTAGGATTTTTTTTTCTCATTATACTATTTTATTATCTTTTCTTTTTTGTTTTTTTTTAAATTTCTTTAAAATTAGTATATTTCTTATTAATAATTTGTTGAACCTTATATTTATGCTAGTAGATTTTTCTATATGTCTAAATATTTTTGTTAGACACTTAAATTTTTTTAATTACTTTTTTTAATATAGTTTAATATTTTATTTTACATATTATTTGCATTGATATCCAATGATCAAATAATTTTATTATGTAGTTTTTTCATAAAAATAGTTATTATTATTTTTTAAATTATACTAATTTATTGTCATATACTTATTTAAAGTCTCTTAATCATTATATTTTTTTAAGATGCAGATCAGTTATAACTTGTCTATGTTAAGTGGTTAGGTCACTTGATATCATTATATTGTTTATGCATAATTTTTATCAGTTTAATCCTAATAATTAGAAAATGCCTATTCAACTCTTATTAAAATATTTTTTGAATCTCGCCAAATATTATTTTTTTTTTAAATTTTATAGATATGTTTGTAATGTATAATTGAAATTTATATAATTTTTCCCACATTTATAATTTTCAATAGATATGATGATCAATTATAATAGAGTAATTTTTGAAATTTATTTGATATTTGTCTTGATAATTTATTATTGATTTTTTGAGGAATCAACCTATAAACTCAACAAAAAACTAAAAATATGGTGTTTATTTTGCAAACTATTTGTGATTTTTTGATAAGTAACTAATATGAAGTCTGTGAAGATCATATCTAATGCTTTAGACTCTCTCTTTGTGTGAGATTTAGGAGAAATTAATATTTTGATAGTACTATTTCTATAAATTAGAGATATTATGTCTGATAAGTTTTTATTTTGAGATCTATCTCACTTAGACGAAGATATTTACTATTGTTTCAAGGTATAATATTTAATACACACATTCAATATTAGGACTTCATATATGATTATTCATTCAAGTATTATTCATATCTAAATATTTTTTAATTTTAAAATTTTTATGAGATTCAGTATATTAGTATTTGTGCAATTACACACTGATAAAAAATTGATATCATAATAATAATTACAAGTACTTGAAAGGTGCATAAATACTAGAAAATAGATGTGCATTTAAAATTTTTGGTTTAGCTGACCAAACTTGATTCGAGTAAATTAGAAATCATTATCAAAAGAGGCACAATGACCATGTATATACTTTCTTCTGAAGAATGACTAAATTTGAATTTTTGATTAAGTTATATCTTGTAATTATCATTTAGGATATCTGAATGGAAAACTTAATGAAATTACATCCAAATATTTCTAGACCTCCTTGGTCTTTTTGAGAAAAAAAGCAAGAGTTCAATCCGTCTCTATTAGTAAAAATGTCAATTAGCTGCTTTGATGTTTGAATATGTTTTATAATAATTATTTTATTTTCTTTCTTTCTGAGAAAGAAATAATCAATCTCAATGTATTTTGTCTACTCGTGATCATCGAATTAGAGACTATGGGCGTGCTTGTTTTTTTAGTTGATTTCTGAAACCAATTTGATTTCAACTTTCAACTATTTATTTTTTTATTTTTTACTAACTTATCACTGAATTTTTTGAAAAAATAACTGAAATAAAAAAGCTAAAAAATTTAACTTTTTTCATTCAGAAAAAGCCCACTCCCACATAATCAAAACTTTTATTTCAGTCTTCGCTTATCTATTTGGCATCAAGTAAAAAAAAACAAATGACTTAATACTTAATGCTATTAAGTATTATTTAGTATTAATCTCAAAAAAATTTCTATTCAATATTAACTAAAAAAAATAAATGTCATCTATGTGTCTCTCTGCTTGACTGTTACAATAAAGAGTAATGATGTGGTAAAGTAAAAAAATAATTTTCTTGAGCAGGTATCGGATCCAAAATATCTTAGAAGTAACTATCGACATAACTTTGATCTCTATTATTGTATTAGATTTTGTAATAATTATCTTTAATTTTTGTATGAGACATGATCGTCTCTAAAAAAAATAAAAATTTATTATAAACTTGAATTTGAATATTTAGCTAACTACATGTGTTCGTAATTGTAGAAAGAGATTCCAAGTCTATTTCATATCTTAGTATATAAAGAGCCCTGTACAAGTAAATATGTTGAGAATTTAGGAATCTAACAAGGTCAATAGGAGTCACATTAAATAAAAAATTATTATTTGAATCAATAAGTGTATATGTTATAAATTGTAATACAACTTAAAAGATAAATATTTGTAAGAATATCATTGCATACCTCATCAATGATAAAATAATCTCTATTAGAATAGACCATTTTTACTCCTAGAAAGTATCTGAGTGTCTCATGGTCATTCTCTTGAAATTATAATTGAATATATTACTTGAGTTGGGTTATTCCCAACTCATTGTCTCACACAATCAAAATATTATTTACATACACAATACGTAAACATATCTTGCTATCAAAACTTATGTGGCAAGAAATCTAAATGATGTAATTGCATGTGATAATCTTAAAATTATGCTCTTTATAACTACTTTAAGTCATATATTATCTTTCATAATCTACAAGTTGTGTTTGATCATTTTACTTAAAAATTCATATGATTATTTCACATACACCTCCTTCTCAAGATCATTGTGAAAAAAATATATTTTTTAGATCTTCCTGGTGTATCATCCATGTGAAAAGCTGCCAATGAAATATAAATTCATTTGGAGGCCATCTTGGTGATGAGATAGAATACCTTAGTATTTTACACCAAATAAGGAGATGCTCTCGTTATAATTATAAGTTTTGTATTAAGGTAATTTATCTTCTTATTTGAACCCCTCTCCATAGTTTCATAGTGAATAACCCACATGCACTCAACAACATAATTTCACGTATGTCTTAGATTAGTTCTCAAGTTTCAACAATGTGAATGATATTTATTTCTTCTAATATGGTCCAATATCATCCAGAGTGAGATGATGGCTCAAAAGAAGGCATGAGTGTCTTATCTTTGCTAAGAGTAGTACCAAAACATGGTGATGAAGTTAAGAATTAACAAATGAAGGGTTCAATATACTTAAATACTTATTATGAAATTTGTTTACCGTATCTTATGATACGGTAAACAAATATCAGAAAAAAGAAAATAAAGACAGAATTAAGATAAACAAAATTATAACTCATAAAAATAGACTAATAAGATAATTAAAAATAAGTAAAATATGCAGAATAAATAAAAAGTCAAACTAAGTTACTGTAACACTCAATATTTTTTAAGGTATTATTGACTATCATAAAATTCAAAAAATTAGAAAAAGAATCTAGTAAAAATAGAATGTTTATTTTTAATGTTGGTTTCTCAATCTAGTAAATTTATAAAACTACAATCTGCTCCCAATACGAAATTAAGGTTTCTCAATATAAAATTATAATTGAAGAAAAATAGCAAGACCCCATGCATAATCGAAACACCTATGTACACTACCTATGAAGCATGGATACGGTAACGTTAATGAGTGTCTGTGTGTTGGGCACTTGGATATATGGATACAAGTTAGACACCAAATGATACATGTTTGATATGCCATGTGGCGTATCATCGACCAAATAGTAGGTCAAAACCTTGGATACGTGTCCGACACAGCTTAGACTCAACTTAGACACGACTAAACATGGTTTAGACACAACTTAGACATGACTTAGATAGATTATATATGCTATTTTCTTCTTTGGACTTAAAAAATTCCTAATTTTGATTTTTGTTCTTCTTCCTCAAAGAATAAAAATGTGATTCTCTCACAAACACAAAAATGACGCACAAAAAATTGAATTGGAAGCTGGAAATTAACACGCCGACAACTTCAACAATGCCAGATAAAAGGTGTGCTAACTCCTAAGTAGTAATTTGGAGGTATTGATTTTTACTCAATGGATATAGAAAATGCTAGAATTCTTGAAATTACTGATCATTCTTTTGATGAACTTGAAATGGAAATCATTTTATTTGATTCAGAAGAAAATACTAATCTTTAGTTTTATTATTATTTATGTTTGTGTTTGAATATTTATAAAAATAATATTTGAGTATTTTTTTATTTAAATTACTTTTTAAGGATAATATCTATAAGAATAATTATTTTTATTTTATCTTATTATATCGTGTTCTTTCAGTATTCGTATCTTGGTTTTTATTTTTAAATTTATCGTGTTCTCGTGTCCTGCCGTGTCGTATCTCCGTGGTCATATTCTTATCCGTGCTTCTTTGACAATCACCACAAACATTTCAAAAATACATATTGCCTAGCTGAAATCATGAAAAAATAGTACATGTATCAAGATTTCAGCACCACACTTTCTTCATAGAGTCGACGTAGAGGTCTTTGATGCCCATCACACATTGTTAGTGTGCAATGACTATAGTCGGTGGTGCACAATAATTGTGCTTTTCTTTGTTTTTAGAATCCATGTGTATGTACTATAGCGCGCACGCGCACACACACACACACACACACACACACACACACACACACACACACACACACACCCACACCCACCCACCTGTGTGTGTGGTAAATTTAAAACTGAAAAATTATGTATATATACAAATTATCATATATATATATATATATATATAACGTAGCACAATATGTGCACAATAATTGTGACTATAGCCCACATGTATTATGCTGGTATAGTACACATGTTTCTCTCTAGGGTTTGTTACCCATACAAGCCCTGTGATTTAGTTCCTCTAGGGTTTTACTCTGATATGATATCATATGAAATTTTAAATTGCAAAATGAAATAAAAAATGTAAAAATACAATGTATACAAATGGTGGCTCTTATATAACAAGTTAGTTGGATTGATCCAACCCACAACTTGGATGATCTCTTCCATTATACATTAAAATAAAGTAAACAAAAATTCAAAGTTGTAAACATTATATATATATATGCATATTTGTGAGTTTCTGTTTGTAATTAGAAACTTAAGTGGAACACTTTTATTTGTATCATGCACTCTCTTCAAATATTCCAACTCATTGGAATAATGTATTAGAAAATATATTTATAAAAAATATGTTAAACAATACCATTTTTTTAGCCAAATAAAAATGCTTAAAATTTAGGGAACAATTTAATATGAATTGTACAATATGCTACTGGGTTCACTTAATTTGATTTTTTTATGAGTAAATTTACTTGTTTACTCAAGATTTTTGAGTTATAGATTCAAGAGTTAATATTCATATCATAAATAATTATATTCTCTTTATATTATATGTAGTGTCTTTAGTTTTTGATATTGTCATAGCAAACAACACCATTGTGCATGCTAGGAGGTGTGTCAATATCAATGTTGGATCTTTTTTTTTGTATTTTTTATGTATTAGAGTTTCATTATAATTTATTTTTAATAAGTTGTTTTACTAATAAAATGAGCTGATTTTTTGTTTCCTTCTGATATCTTTCTGCATGATCGACGTGTCATACTTATGATTTACTAGGGGATTGAGTGCGATGATCTATTTTTTTTTTTTATTATCTACAAGATTTTTTTTAAGTGTTTGATAATTATTGATTCACTGGGTATACACTTTTGACTTGAACGTTTATCATTGATAAACTAAAGATTATGGACTGGAGCATCAAAGGGGTGACTTATATTGATTGTATAATATGTCATTTAGGAAAACATACTAGAGTTTCATATTTGGAATCTTAATAAGGTGTTGGCAGAGTTCAATTCCATTTGACTCATTAATATATTTGGAAATTTTGTAAAAATATCATGTATAATGACATGAGATACATTGTTATTTGTATTGATTGATTATACTTGTTATACATGATTATTAATTTTTTTAAATGTCTCAAATTTTGTTTTACATATTGTTCTAAACTAGCATTGGGACAACATATGCTAGAGGTGATGTTTACTTGTATACCACTTTGCATATTGAGAAATAATAATGTTTAGTTTATACGTCTCATTAATTTCTATTTCAAGAGTTTTGGGTAATTAGTCAGACATTCTTTGGTGATACTTCTATGAAGAATGAAATAACTAAAAAGAAAAATTAACAATTGATTGAGATAATTAGGATTTCTATTATATAAGAATATTCTTAGACGTTTTTAAAGATAAATAATATTAATTGTTAATTTCCTAATTAATTAAATATTACCTCTTGATCTCTCAAGTCGTATCTCATATTAATTTTTGTATAAAGGAATAATTTACCCAAAATGTTTTGGCCGTATCTGTTCTATTTAAGATCTTTCTCTGACCAAAAATAAACTAGTTGTTCATATCATCAAGTGCATTTTTCTTATATATTATAGTACTTAGAATGGGTAGATTATTGATTATTAGAGGTCAAGAGAATTATTATGAGTGCAAATATGATGTTCTTTGAGAAAAAATCATTCTTCAAGAATTTTATTTAAGAAAACTTATCTTCGGATACTTTTGTGTTACTATCATTTTCATGTCTTATCATTATTCCTCGTAGAGAGGCAATAGATGCTCTTACTATTCCTCCCCTATCCAATTCTACTAATACAATTGATTTTGGGGAAAGTAGTGAAACTTTTCTTCTTGACATTAGTAATATTTTCCATGGGGTTTTATGTTACGAAGAAAACCCTAGTATGAATGTCTCGTTAGATATGAGAAATGAGTATCTTCAAGAATGCCATAAAATGATTGAGAAAATTGATGATTCCAACCTAAAGTTACTCTATAGAAAGAATTAAAAGTGTGTTCTATGCAACACTTACTTTCATGGATATCCTTTCATTATTCTTTTGATTTCTTGTTCTATCTTAATCATTGTTATCAATATTATATTATTTACGATTCGATTCACGATTTAGAGAGTAAATGATTGATTTTTTAAAAAAATTGAAAATATGCATGAATCAAAGACTAAATCGTGAATCAATTCACATGAACGATTTAGTACCGATTCTCAAGTGATCAAGATCTTTAAAAAGTCACTAAAATAAAAACTAAAATATCAAGAAAAAATTACTATCTGTATGAATTAATTAACATTAAAAAAAGTAACTTCAACCTTTAGTATTGTAAATTAAATGTAAAAAAACAACAAGATACCAAAAAAGTCACAAAAATAAAAATTAAAATACTAAAAAAATTTATTAGCAGTAGAAAATAGGAATCGATTTATATAAATCGATTTAATATCGATTCTCAAGGGCGCGAGATTCTCAAAAAGATGTAAAAATAAAACTTATCAACTATAGAAATTAATTATCGTGGAAAAAATCTACTCTAACATGAATTTTAAGTGAAAAAACAACAAAATACTAAAAAAGTCACAAAAATAAAAATTAAAATACAAAAAAAAGTTGTCAACTGTAGAAAATATGAATTAATTAACGTGAAAAAAAAAGCACAAAAAATTTGATTCACGATTCGATTTGATTTTCGATTTTTGATTCACTAATCAAACATTTTGATTCTCGTTTCGATTCTTTATTTATCAACTATGCTCTTGATAATAATAATAATAATAGGATCTACGATACCTTTTTTGAGGTACTTAATCATGCAATATGATGATAAATTATGTTGTATAAACTGAAAATGATTATATTTAATAACACTTAGAAATGCTTATTTTTTGTATTTCCTTTCATTCTTATTTTAGTTTATTGTTCTATCTTGATCATTGTTATTAAAATCGTACTATTCATGATTCGATTTACGATTCAGGAGGTAAATGATTGACTTTTTAAAAAAATTGAAAATATATATGAATCGAAGACTGAATCATGATTCAATTTACATGAATCAATTTAGTACCGATTCTCAAGGGATCAAGATCTTTAAAAAGTCATAAAAATAAAAACTAAAATATCAAGAAAAAATTATTAACTATATGAATTAATTAATGTTAAAAAAAGTAACTTCAATTTTTAGTATTATGAATTTAATATAAAAAAACAATAAATTACCAAAAAAGTCAAAAATAAAAATAAAAATAAAAATACCAAAAAAAATTATTAATTGTAGGAAATAGGAATTGATTCACATGAATTAATTTAATACTGATTCTCAAGGAGTCGAGATCCTCAAAAAATCACAAAAATAAAAATTAAAATACAAAAAAATTGTCAATTTAAGAATTATTTATCATGGAAAAAAGCAACCCTAACATTTGCTATTATGAATTTAAAGTGAAAAAGCAACAAAATACTAAAAAAATAACAAAAATAAAAATTAAAATACAAAAAAATTTGTCAATTGTAGAAAATAGGAAATAATTAACGTGAAAAAAAATTATAAAAAATTAATTCACGATTCGATTTGATTCTTGATTTTTGATTTACTAATCAAATGTTTTGATTCTCGATTCGATTTTTGATTTATCAACTATGCTATTGATAATAATAATAGGATATACGATACTTTTTTTGAGGTACTTAATCATGCAAGATGATGATAAATTATGTTGCATAAATTGAAGATGATTATATCTAATAACACTTAGAAATGCTTATTTTCATGGATATCTTTCATTCTTCTTTTGGTTTCTCGTTCTATCTTGATTACTGTTATCAAAATCATACGATTCCTGACAAATGATGATTCAGACGAGATTCGGCATTTGTGAACAACGAAACACTTGGTTTCCATTTTGGTTGCATGTTCAACCTAGGCAAGACCCTACTTGATTCATGATTCAAAGTATAAATGATCAATTTTTTAAAAAAATTTAAAATATGTATGAATCGAAGATTGAATCGTGAATCAATTCACTTGAATCGATTTAGTGCTGATTCTCAAGGGATTAAGATCTTCAAAAAGACAAAAATAAAAATAAAAATATCAAGAAAAAATTACTAACTGTATGAATTAATTAACATTAAAAAAGTAACTTCAACTTTTAGTATTATGAATTTAATGTAAAAAAGCAACAATATATCACAAAATAAAAATTAAAATACCAAAAAAAATTATCAACTGTAGGAAATTCATATGAATTGATTTAATATCAATTCTCATAGGGCCGAGATTCTCAAAAAATTATAAAAATAAAAATAAAAATACAAAAAAATTTGTCATTTCTATAGGAATTAATTATTCTAGAAAAAATAAACTCTAATATTTAGTATTACAAATTTAAAGTAAAAAAGTAACAAAATATTAAAAAAGTCACAAAAATAAAAATAAAAAATATAAAAAAAATTGTCAACGGTAAAAAATAAGAATTAATTAACATAGAAAAAAATCACAAAAAATTTGATTCGCGATTTTATTTGATTCTTGATTTTTAATTCACTAATCAAGTACTTCGATTCTCGATTTGATTTTCGATTTAACAATTATGCTCTTGATAATAATAATAGGATCTACAATACCTTTTTCGAGGTACTTAATCATGCAATATGATGATAAATTATGTTGCATAAACTGAAGATGATTATATTTAATAACACTTAGAAATGCTTACTTTCATGGATATCCTTTCATCTTTTTTTGGTTTTTTGTTCTATCATGATCATTGTTATTAAAATTATACTATTCACAATTCGATTCACGAATCATGAAGTAAATGATTGACTTTTTAAAAAAATTAAAAATATGCATGAGTCGAAGACTGAATCAAGAATCAATTCATATGAATCAATTTAATATAAATTTTTAAGGGATCAAGATTCTCAAAAAGTCGTAAAAATAAAAACTAAAATACTAAGAAAAAATTACTAACTATATGAATTAATTAATATTTAAAAAAGTAACTTCAACCTTTAGTATTATGAATTTACTAGTAAAAAAGTAATAAGATACTAACAAAGTCATAAAAATAAAAATACTAAAAAAATTATCAAATGTAGGAAATAGGAATCAATTCACATGAATCATTTAATACCGATTCTCAAGGGGCCAAGATCCTCAAAAAGTTATAAAAATAAAAATTAAAATACAAAAAAAAATTGTCAACTATAAGAATTAATTATTGTGAAAGAATCAACTTTAATATTTGGTATTACGAATTTAAAGTGAAAAAGCAATAAAATACTAAAAAAGTCAATTAAAAATTAAAATACCAAAAAAAAATAATTTGTCAACTATAGAAAAAATGAATTAATTAATATGGAAAAAAATAACAAAAAATTCGATTCACGATTCAATTCTTGATTTTTGATTCTCTAATTAATCATTTTGATTTTCAATTCTATTCTCGATTTAATAACTATGCTCTTAATAATAATAATAATAGAATCTATGATACTTTTTTTGAGGTACTTAATCATCTAAGATGATAAATTATGTTGCGCATAAATTGAAGATGCTTATATCTAATAACACTTAGTTTCTTGTTCCAAAAATTTTTGCTAAGTTGGTTGTGAGATGAAAATAAGGGTAACATTGAACACTAGACCTGGGGGAATGGTTGATTGGATAAAGGGTATGTTGCTATTTTGGTGGATTACACAAACTCATGATATTGATTTCTGAGATATTATTTATTCTGTATCTAAAATATTACTATTAGGTTGTTACTTATCTTCCTGCATCTCATAGGTATACTGTATATCAATTGAATCTGAGGATTATTTTATTTATGGTGATCTTGTGGAATATGTGTTTATGCCACACTCATAAGGTTTTATTATTCCTGAGAGTATATGTATGATGTAGACTTTGAAAGTTTTTTTTGTGCTCTGAAATAATTTTCTAATATATTATTCGACATGCTCTTTTCTTTTATCATAGTTCAGGGATAAGAAGCTCGGATATGTCATACTACAGTCGTGTCCTCCGTGTCTGACACATGGATATGGTATGGACACATGTCGGATACGTGTCCAATATACCATGTGGCGTATCGTTGACCAATCCGTGTCCGATATGCCACGTGACATATTGGATGAACGTAATAAAATCTACGTGCTACGACTTGTCGGCTTCAACAACTCAGACAATGCAGATAATATTGAGTGGCCGACGACGCCGACAACTTTTGAGTCTCAGACTCAGAGAAGAGGTAATAATGGGGGGGTTGTTTTTGAGATTTTGAAGCAGTAACGTATGGGGGGAGATTTCAAAAAAGTAACATTGGAGGGGGTGTCGAAGCAGTAAATGTGGTGGGGGGGGGGGGTGTCGAAGTAGTAACATTAGGGGGGATTTAAATGTATTATTTTAATTTTTAAATATAATTATTTATTAAATATACAATAAGTAATAAACAAAAAAATTACATGAAATTACGAAACTGATGGAGTGGGGTGGAGAGGTTTAAATGTATGATTTTAATTTCTAAATATACAATATATAAATATGCAATATGTAATATGTTAGTATAATTATTTTATAAAGTTAATATTTATATATTTTTTTATTTTATTATGTCGTGTCCTATTCGTATTCGTATCTTAGTTTTTTGAAATTTGCTGTTCTCCATCTTTCATCGTGTCGTATCTTCATATCCGTATCTGTGTTCGTGTTTCTTAGGTTCAGGGACAAGTTTTAAATGAATGTCTTGGGACATCTTAGATATTTCTTGAGTATTTAGGTCAGATACTCAGGAGTCGGGATATATAATTTTTCTTTTTCTGTTGAGATTAGTTTTATATATTTTATCTAATCTTAGTATAATGAGATTTACTTTAGTGGATTTATCATTTGATCCGATTACATGCCTATCCATGTGTACCAGTTCATTTGTTGGTTTCATCACATAGAAAAATCACAAAAAAAAAATGAATTATTAGGTAGTTATCAAACTAAATATTGTCTACGCTGCTAATATAATTAGTTTCTTGATAGATTGTCCCGAATAGACCTATATGGATATAATTCTTGAAAATTATTAGATCTATGAAGAGGGCTTCATGATCTAAGATTTTTTTCAAAGATCTAGGACATGGCTAAGTAGTGATAAATTCAGATTCTAGTTAGGCTCTAATAATTGCATATATGACATATACCATATAGTTTTATATTTTATCTTGGAGAAAATTATGTCTCCTACAAAAGTAAGAGGTGGATTGCTGTTTCTAGATCTATTCTAGAGAGACAGTACAAAACTATAATATTGATTACTTGTTAGTTCTAGTTGATGAGTCACTCATTGGTGGAGCTTTACTTTCTAGTTTTTAAATTTTTTTTTCATCCTTCCCACAATTTCTTATTACTAACTCCACGGTAGATGCATATGATAAATTTTTGTACTAATCAATCGTCTCAGTATTGATCACGACTAAGCACATTTAACTTTATAGTTTTTATGAAATCAAGTGCAGTAGTGATAGTTTAAACGCATCTAGTTTTTTAGTTCAAATGCTTTTTTACAGTGACAGTCAGACAGTTCTATATATTGTTGTCAATTTAATATTTTATGAGTTGATAAAATATATGAAAGTTCATTGCTACTTGATATCAGAAAAAATCCATGATAGTTCGATACTCATTGTATATGTATTTACCAGCCAGTAAATTACAAATATTATATATATATATATAGTTTAGAATTAAACAAATAATTTTATTATTTTTTTATTTCATCTCTCTTCTCTCTCTCCCTCCCTAATTTATGGAACAACTTAAAGGGCTGAAACCAGAAACAACACCTGAACATTATAAAACACAGTCTGTTTTAGAATTGGCCAGCGTCAAGAATTTGTTGTAATTGAATTTTATTTCACTTTCCTCCAACTGCGTGCCATCAATTCAAGATATAATGATTGTGCTACTCCGTGTTACTTCAGGCTTGGTTGCTGATATTGATGTTGAATCTGAAAAGTATCGATGGATGGGGAGTAGGAGAATTGATCTCTATGTATGTGTTTGTGTACAGGCTGCTTCTCATTCAATTTATCCATTACGAAAGTGTTCATCTGATGGAGTTATTTTTCGAGCTCTATTCACCTCTTCATGCGTTTTTCTGGCTCTTGTTTTAGGCGGTGCAAAGAATATTATGCTTGAGGAGGTACTGCGGCCGTGTTGCTTTTGTTCCTGCACCTGGCTTTGAAGCCTCCGGTGAACCCACGAGCCGTAATGGTCTCCGTGATCCTGTCCGGCAAGCCCACCACCCTGGCTACCAGGGACCAGATGTTAACCTGGGGAATCTTAATTGGAGGAGTATAGATGGGCCATTTATTTCAATCTGGCTTCATAATGTGCCTTGGGGTGGAGAAGATATCTTGGCAGCCCCTAGTGCAAAGGTTCGTTTATATTGGCAACCATTTTGATTATGCTGCTTAGTTTCCTTCTCTCATCAATATTTGCATGGTGCGTGGTAATTGAGAAACTTGAACAATTATGTTCATATTATAATAAGTATAATAATATAATTGGGACATCTAATAAATATGGATACGAGCTTATTTAAAATATAAAAAATAATGAAAAAATAACACAAAATCTCTCTTTAGGATTTTAGTGATGAGTATTCTAAAGTATTCTTCTTCGGGGTCTTGTTGAGATATGTCTTCTTTGTATGCTATAATATCCAAAGAGTGTATAAATATTTCTTATCAAAGATTGTTAGGGTTTTTGTGGGAGTTGATATTATGTTTTTCGAACATTAGTTATTTTTTTATGAGCATAGAAAGAGTAAGAGTTCATATGATACAAGCAAACCTATTATTTTTTCTTACTGCTTAGTAACCCTACTACTTTGTTCTCCATCAAGAATAGTTTCCTTACAATTGAACTTATTGGTTCACATTATGATACATTATGTATTTGTCATATCTCATATGTACCAATAAGAATAAAATAGTTGACTCTAAAGAGAGAGATTTTATATGAGAGAATTTTTTTCTTTCCTAAAATCATTAGATATAATCCATCATGATGATTGATGTGTATCATACTTACCTATTATCATATTATGTATTATTTTCAAAATTATATGATTCATGATTTGATTCATGATTTGATTCACGATTCATGAGATAAACGATCTAACTTTTTAAAAGAATTAAAAATATAATGAATTAAAAATTGAATCAGTGAATCGCCAATCAATTCACACAAATCTATTTAATATCGTTTCTCAATGGACCAAGATCCTTAAAAAATCACAAAAATAAAAATTAAATATTAAAAAAATTGTCAATTATAAGAATTAATTAATGTAAAAAAAAACAACTCAGACATTTGTTATTATGAATTTAAAGTGAAAAAGTAACAAAATACCAAAAAATCATAAAAATTAAAATACCAAAAAAAAAAATTTTCTAACTGTAGGAAATAAAAATTAATTAACGTGAAAAAAAATCACAAAAATTTTGATTAATAATTTGATTTGATTTGATTCTTGATTTACATTTCTATTCTCGATTTGAATCTTAATTTAATAATTATGATATTATATGATAGTTTTGATAGTGATAGAATATTTTATATAATGAGTTGTATGTAATATATTATTAAATATAAAAAATCTTTGAATTTCACATTGTTTGATATTATGTAACTATAAAATACTTTTAAATATACCATTTTTTTTTAAATATATTAACTAATACTCTCTTATTGTTCATTGATCAATCTTTCACTTTGACATATTATCATGAAAAATATAGTAAACACTAATTATTATTAATATCCCATCTGAAAAACTTCATCAATACACACCATATTTTTTCAAGAGAATTTTGATATTTTTTTGTCGCAAGAAGTTGTCAATAGTCTCCTATGAAAATTAATTATTATTAATATTCCATCCTATAGAGCATTGTTCTTATTCTGAAGGCTCGATTCATTGATATGAGACTCATCTTCTTGATCAAGAAATCCCACATGATCATGACATTGATCTTAAAATTAAAACATTTATGTGTTAATAATTTAATTATGCATCTCTATTTGTCATATGATTTAGAGCGAATAAGTATGTGCTTTGTTCCAGCACAGTATATATACTTGTTACAAAAACATGCAAGTTGAGTAGTGCAAGCTCACACAGTATATATTCCATAGAGATACTTAGGGTTTTACAAAAGCATGCATAGTGCAAGCTCACACATAGTACAAGTATACATGTAGTGCTGGCGCATGCAAGTTGATTACTTAGGTGCACTAGTAGATGTTCATGGGCACTTGGTTTTTTTGTGCGCGTACAATAACTTGTGAGTGTGCATGTGCACGATGACATGCGATGGAGTGCATGGTGGTACGCATGGTCACAAGCTCGATGGCGAGCACTATGGTGTGCATAGTGGTGTGTGGGCATAAATCCTAATCAGGGTTTTCTTTTTTTTAAATGACATTAAAAGAAACCTTAACTCAATTTGGTAGTTTTTTATGGTTTGGTATAGTTTTGTTCTTTGGAGGAATTAATATGCAGTAGAGATAAATGAGCAAAGTTTCAGTTTAATCTACTTATTGTAGGAGGATTGATCATATCAAAAATAATTATTGGATATTATTCTTGGAAAGAAAGTCAAAATTTTTATCCAATTGTGAGAAAAATAGATTGACTACCAAAGTTATTTAAGAATCTTTACAAAGTTTATTCACCAAGAAATTTATTAGGGATGAATATACAAATCTTCTCTTATAGGTAGAAATATATTTTTTTTCTTTCATGTATTACTTTTTTATCATGTACTCTTATTTTAGACTCTTAAAATTTTAATAAATAAATAAATATTAATATTACTGATAATCATATATTATCTTTTAAATTTTTTAAATTTTAAAAATATTATTGTATTGAATAATACATATTTTAAAGTTATTAGACATAATACTATTTAACTTGAATTTTTGTTACGTTCTTGTATCATGCTTATTTTTAATTGCCTTATTAGTTCTTTAATTGTGAGTTATATTTTTATACAACTTAATTATCACTTTGTTTTTGCCTACTAGGATTGTGAGATTTTGAGTAATTTTTCATTTGGGATTTGAGTTGATTTTATTATATATTTTCTTTTCAATAGTAAGATCTCTTTGTAGATGTTTTAGTATTTTGTACTTGTTACTTGTGTATTCTCAGTTAAGTTAATTATCAATGACCAAGTTAAAAATATTTACTCTAGTTTTAAGGATATTTTGATTCTAGAGTGTGTGATATGACAGGTATGAAAGCGTGCTAAAACTCTTTATTTTATACACCAATCTAGTTTGATTAAAAATTTATTTTATTTGATATACTCAGATGTATGATGATCTAATAAATATATGATTGGAAAGTGATTTAGTTATTTAATCATGTTTGTTAATAATTACTCAAGATATACATAGATATATTTCTTTCATGATAGATAATATATATTTTTTATATTTTTTAGATTTTAATAAAAGAATAAAAATTTAATTTGATAATAAAACTTAAAATTTAAAAAATAATAATATTTTAGAATATATATCACACTGATTTAGTACTTATTATATGAATCATAGGATCATATATTATATTTTTTGTATTTGTACACCCCAATAGAATGATATTCCTAAAAATAAAAATAAATAGAATGATATATAAATGACTCGAACAATGTTATATGGCAAGATTTTTCTAAAATATTTCACCAGAGGTATGATTTTAACAAAAATTTATTTAATTAATCAAATGTTATTTATGTGTTTTTTAGTGTATATCTTTTCAAATTCTATATCATAGAAAATATTTATTTAGCTTATTTTTTAGAGTTTTTGAATGTAATTATTTTTTTGATTACTCCAATACTAAAAGAGATAATAAGTGTTTCTTTATTAGAGATTGGTAGGATTTTAATAATTATAAATATTATATATTTTTTGATTATTACTCTTTTTTTTAATGAGTCTAGAAAGAATATAAATTTAAATATTACATATGGATTCATTATCCTTCATTCCGTTCTTGTAGCTAGGTTATAGGAGTCATGTCTAGATTATATTAAGCTTATATAGAGTGACATTTTTTAAGTAGACAGATCGCATTTAGATTCAAATGACATAGTAATTCATGAGCTTTAACAAGTATAAACTCATATTGAGTCGATAACTACAAGACTTAACTGTAAACTTTCTCAGATCAAAGATGAATGAGTTTATCAAGAAACTAGATAATTATACATTTAATCTCTTTGATCTTGACCTTTTGATTTCTCTTCTACAGGAATAAAAATATTGTAACTACTATCTAATTTTATAGGTTTTGTCATATTATCATATTATTTTTATTTTATTTTATTATTTTTATTGATGATACTCGGATATACAAGTCTCATTCTAAGATATTGTCCTAAATTGGATAATATTAGGTCATGGTAAAAGAGATGATGCTCTATATTATAATATAACCTGAGAACTTGTATCATGATCTTTAAGAACGTGATATTTACTCTATAATTGGAAAGATACATTAATCATACATGAAGAATGTATTTTTTTATGGTGATCTTGGGAGGTCTATATAGTGCATTCACCTAGATTTTGAGAAGTATAGTCAATTATAGTTTCAAGATTATGGAGGTTATTGTTCTACCTGAGTTATGAATCATATAACTTTAGGAGTATCTTTGGAGACTCATATATTTTTTGGCATAAAAATAATTTATTCTACATGAGGTATTATCTTATCACATATTTGATGTGCAGTCATGATGACTCGCATAGAGATTGTGATTTTTATGCTGTGCTCGAGTAAATATTTTTATCAATCTATACATTAATTTTATTTTTGATATGATTTTTCCAATTGATTTCACTGCTTAAAAGAGAATTATATGAAATTATTAATTATTTTTAATTCTTCCAACTAGATTAGATAGAGCATAATGTCACACCCTCACTTGAAGAATGCAAAATATTTTAGAAGATTACGAAGAAGCTCACACTTGTATGGAAGGAATGAGATTATCCTAGATTATTCTTTAATTCTCTAGACTTATAGGGAACTTTTAAAAGTTCTAGACCATTCCCTATGCATGTATTTAAGGAGGATGTGATCTTATTTGTAAACCACCAAATTGAGAGTTTCTTGTAAGATTTCATTATTCAATAAAGTATTTTCTTTATTTTCAAGCGTTCTCTCAAATTCTCTTTGCTTCTAAGTTGTGGGTAGACGCCAGGCATAACAAGCAAAGCAAAAGTAAGGCTAAATTAATAACATAAATGGGTTAAGTTGTCTAAGTGCCGCACGAGAACTTAGCAAAAAGACCAAGTCCGTGACAATAAGCTATCAGTATAATTAATCATTTCTTAAATTATTCTCAATAAATTCTTCTCTACAAATTCTTCTTGACAAATTCTCTTTAACACAACTCTTCATATATTGAGGTATACAAAAAAATTTAGAATTTGGATCTCTTTCAGGTGTCATGAAAATTTCTATTTAGTCAAGTATTCAAATTCAAGTTAGTCGTCAGCAAGTAATAAGATAAGATCTACGATAGATTTTTGTTCTTTCTTAGAAATAATTCTCCTAAAAAAGTTATAGATAAATAATTATTTCAAGATCCAGTGCAGAGACAGAGCTCATTGTGATGATGATGATTATTTATATGATACTTTGAATATGTATATCTGATCTACTCAATGAGATCAGATATACACACTTTTCTCACACTTATTTCTCGTGACAGTCATGCAGTGATGCATACAGCACATAGTGGTGGATTGTTTCTTCCTTAGAAAAAAATTTCAAGATGCGCCATTTCTACAACATACACTCATATAACAAAAATAGCTAGAGTACATATCCGTGAAAGTCTTGAAGAGTTCTTAGTTTATTTTTTTTATTCTCCAAGCTCGGCATCATGAACTTTTTATGTGCCAGCTTATTAAGGGAATTTTATTATTTTTATTTATTTTTTTTTTGTATTTTTGATGTGAGCGCCTGATTTTTGGGTTTTATCAATTATTTATATCCAAAATATAAGAGTATATAATATATATTTTTCATGTAGAGGTGTCAACCGGGCAGGGTTGGCCTGGCCGGCACGAGGCAAGGCACGAGTCGGCCATGCTTGGGCCGGCTCGGCACGGGAATTTTCCATGTCCGTGCCCATGCCCGTGCCCTGCCTGTTCACGGCACCAACCATGCCGAGGCCAGCCGGGTCTCATGCTGTGCTTGGCCCGGCACGGTACCGTGGTCCGTTGGTACGGTATCTCTGCACGAACCGAGAAACCTCCCTAACGGTAGAAGTTGAGCCTGACGGGCGAAACTCTCCGACCCCTGATAGTGAAGAAGTATCACGGCGGGAGGGCGGCACGGCAGCGCGCCGCTAAATCCTAATTTTTTAAAAAAAATAGAGTTTAGCCTGACCGGGCCAAACTGGGTGGATCCGTGCCGCGGGCCCGTGCCGGGCTGACCTTCATAGAACCATGCTTGCCCCAGCACGGAAGCACGGTTGGGCCGGCTAAAAATGGGTCATGCCGTCCCAGCACATCCCGTTTGACACCTTTATTTTCATGTGACCTTTTTTTTTTTCCGAATCTCTATTCCTAACACAATTATTTCAATATTCATGATTGAAATCTTATTTTGCAATGTTCTTGAACTAAACGAATAATTTTTTTCTAAAACAAAAATGGTTAGCCAAAAATCCATGTTAATTTATCATGAACTTTATTTGAGAGTTATAAAAAATTTATTGCATAAATAATTATCGCAATAAAAAAATTATTATTTAAAAAAAAAAGGGAAAAATAGATGGTGTAAGGAGGTATTTGGCATCGTACCAAGTCATACTCTCTAGGTAAAAAATCTATTTTTTTTTTACAGCTGGTAATAAATCAAATTGAAGTAGACCTTTTAGTCCTATGATGTTTTACTCGTTCATGTTTTTTACCCCTGCTGTTTTTTTTAAAAAAAAAAAAATGCCACCAGCAGTTATCGGATGGTTGTTTGGACCTGATTATCATTAGGCAATGCCCAAAGCTCGCATTGCTGACATTGATGACAGAGTTGAACAGCGGAGGTCACATAAAGTCAGCCTATGTTATCTACTTGAAGGTAAAAAAAAAAAAGCACTTTCATAATGACGAACACAAGTGAGTTGGAGACAATTAAAGTTGATTTTAACTGTTCTTATTAAAAGGCGTGCTGTTTTCTATTTTGGTATCGTATTTGGCTAATTTGTTTGTCTGAGTGTTTGAACTATATGAAAGTGACGCCTAGCTTATGATGCAGCAACTTGAGATGGTAATTCTAATTGGCATGAGAACGTGTCAATGGCGACTTTCTTTTACTATCTTGGAAAGATTAATTTTTTAATAGTTTCTTCTCTAAAAGTCATTTAGGCCGTGTCTGATGAGCCTATATTTGTCAGATTAATCTCCCTAACATGAGACTTACTATTATTTGATGAAGATACTTGTCATCGTAATAATGTATCATATCTAATACATAGTGCTCAAGGTTCTCGTTTTAATATGGGTCGTGGTGTCATGCTAGCCAGGGTGGCCCGAAATTATGCCTAGTCCTGGATCGTGCCGCCCCATCGCAAGGCTCGTGCCATGTTGGACCGGCACGAGCCGTGCCTCATGCCTGGCTAGGAACGATTCATGTGCCTGGCCCTGAGCCATGGTCCATCGGCTCAAGGACCAGAGATTGGTTATGGGTCATGGGCCATGTTTCATCGGGTGATCTCCAGACTGGGTTGGTTAAATTTTTTAAAAAATCTGATCGCGTAAGTTGGATTTCGCCACCTTGTCGTTCAAGGCCTGCTAGCTAGTTTTTGTGCTGTGACGTGTATGGCAAGCACGACAATGTCAATTTGACACCTCTAAATATGATGTCTTAGAGATGTTAATATCTCAATAACCTGAGAACTACTCTCATTAGGCGAAAATACTTGTTATCATACTAATATATCACATCTTTTACGCATTGCTCAAGTCTCCCATTTTAATATGAGCTCTTAGAAATATTAATATCTCAATAGTCTTTTCTCTTGAAGTCATAGAGTTTGTCTGATGAGCCTCTAGCCTGAGATCTATTATCATTGGATGAAGATACTTGCCATCACACTAATTCGCATCACATCTAATGACTAGTGCTCAAGGCTCCCATTTTAAAATGGTGTCTTAGAAAGGTTAATATTTCAATAGTTTTTTCTCTGAAAGTCATAGAGGCTGTGTCTGATGAATCTCTAATTTGAGGCCTATTACCATTGGACGAAGATACTTGCCACGTCACGAATGCATCGCTTCCAATACACAGTACTCAAGACTTCTTATTTTAATATGGGTTCTTAGAAAGGTTAAAATCTCAATAGTCTATTCTCTGAAAGTCAGAGAGGCTGTGCTTGATGAGTTTCTAATTTCAGACATTCTGTCATGGGACGAAGATAAGTAGCACTGTACTAATGTATTACATCTAGAACATGATTGCATTTGCATGATAAGGAATTTTAAGGTGATCAGTTATCATGATATCGTTCTCTTTCACTTATTTTTAATTCTAGGGTTTTAATGCCATGATGGGCCATGCTTGGGTCGTCGATCGGGCATCCATGAATTTGTGTCAATGTTGATGTGTTGTGCAATGACTATTATACCCATCGTGCCAAGGTCATTGTGTTGCAACTGTTAGAATGAATCCAACGGTCGGATTTTACCCAACATTCCAGTAATTTAAAAAAAAAATAAAAAAATAGAATAAAATTTTGGCCTAGATTTGTCGTCTCAGTCTATGAATATAGTAAAAATTTGATTATATTTTGATATAAATTTATCTGCTATTTATTTTCTAATATTTCATCATTTACAAAAAAAAAAAAAAATGATACCTCTCGCTTTTTAGGATGTTGTAATTTCAAGTTAAAAATATTTTATTCTATAATTCATGATATTTATAATTTAATCAAATTAATATATATATATATATATATATGGTCTCACTTAGACATTCAACTAGAAGGGTGAGTCACTCATTCATTACATCTTAACTCTCTCATGTCTTATTTATTTATTTATCTATTTATTTTTCATGGATAAATTATGTATGACCATAACTCTCTCATGCCGAAATACAAACTATGTAGGTAAAAGCATTCATGTTGGAGCCTGGCCCACACGATGGGAATCCTTCCAAGGGCTCGATCATAGACGTGGATGGAGAGGTTCTTGCAAGAGGAAGCAGTTCCTCTAAATGGGAAAAGGAGGCATTGATGATGATGACGTACGATAGGTTGGAAATAAGTGTCGATCGAGGTCTTGCTACCCTCTTTTCTCCTCAACATAATGGATGAAAGGGTGATGTGAAATTCAATTCGTATCATCCTCCTTTGGCCCACACGTGGATCATCCTGGTGCCCCGGGGTTGAGGCGGGCAAGGCTCTCGTCCCAAGAACACGGTAGATCCGACTGTTAGATGCCCTCTACGCAGCGTGCGACATCCCTGGAGATTGAACTCGTGACCTCGTGATTGGGATCTATCCTCTTTGCCAATTAGACTATCTATCATGATAGCATGATGTTGGCAGCGATCTCAAATAGTTGAAATAAGACTTTGTTGATTATGATGATCTGCATTATAGTCCCTGAACATGAATTTTTGACGAGAGGAATTGTTATTTAAATCTTATATTCGGCATTGTAAGTGTGTGCGCGCGCGTGTGTTTGTCCCTTGTGTGTTTGTCTGTCCGTGTGTCTGTGTGCCATTTGTGTGTTTGTGTGCGTGTGTGCCTCTGTGCGCCTTCATGTGTCTGTGTGTGTGTGTGTGTGCCTCTATGGGTGTGTGTGTGTGCGTGTGTGTGTGTGTGCGCCTTTGTGCATGTGTGAGTGTCTATGTGTATGCCTCTATATGTGTGCATGTGTGAGTGTCTGTGTACGCCTCTATATGTGTGTGCGTGTGTCTGTGTGCGCATCTATGTGTGTGCGTGCGTCTCTACGTGTGTGTGCGCGCGTGTGCATCTCTACATGTGTGTGTGTGCATGCCTTTGTGTGTGTGTGTGTGTGTGTGTGTGTGTTTATGTCAATAATTAGTGATGCTAAATTTGATAGTAATTAATGTTGATGGTGTTTATTGGGTCATTCATATGGAAAAAATGACCTTTTTTAAATCTAATTTTGGAAAAGTAATCATTCTTGAAAAGGGACTTTTTTATTCATAACTCTTTTTTTTACAAAAAAAAAAAAAAATTGTAGTGCATTAAATGGTGGTGAGTTTGTTATTTTTTATCTAAGTTATTTTTTTATGTGAATTGTTTTGTTTTTTTTTTTTATCCTAAATAGGTAAGTATCTAATATTTGTTAGCAATTATTTTATTTAAAATATTTTTTAATAAATTTTTTGACACTAGGTATGTCATTATATGTTTATACATTGGTAATTATGTAATAATCTTTTTGACTTTTATATAAATGTGGGTATATGAAAAAAATCTACAAAAAATGATGTAGAAAACAATTGAAAATTAAAAGAAATAATAAATGCATATTAAAAATTGTTCTATTTTTTCATAATCATCTTTTCTATTGTCAAAAACTTTTATACATACATCTATATATATATATATATATTATTTTAAAAACATTTTAAATATTGCTATTCGTGCTATTTTTGTAATGGATTTAAATTTGTGGTTAAAATATTTAAAATACTCAACTTGTTTAGTTTTTTATTTGATGTGTATGTTATAGTTTTTATTTTATTAATAAATATTTTAATTAAAATTTTATAAATAAAATTTAATTTATTTTTGCATGATTTTTTATTGAGGCTTTTGGATTTCGCCTGATATTTAATCTACTAAATAATTTTCATTAGAAAAAAAGGTGTCAGCTACGGAAAACAAAAGCTGGAATAGCTCAGCCGGTTAGAGCGTGTGGCTGTTAACCACAAGGTCGGAGGTTCGATCCCTCCTTCTAGCGTCTGCAGCGTTAGATTACTTTATTTCATAACATGCCTCTTACATTTTACATTTGATTTTCATAATTTATATTTATCATTTTCAAGCACAACGTGTTTATGCAGGAAAAAAAAATAAATTTGTTTTGAAACACTACATAAAAGAAAGATAATATAAAATATTGGAATTTATAAATACAATGACCTTCCAATAGTTAATCAAGATGCGGTGTGAGTTTTTTCTCAAATTTAATATATCATAATGTTAAAATAATAAATATTGGTTAAATAGATTAATAGTTTATTGTTAAAATAATTTAAGAAAATTCGCCAGTGACCATGAATGTAAGAAAATAAATTATAAACAAAATTATTAATTTCTCACAAGCTGACCATTTTATGACCTAAGGGTTGATGATAATATTGTTGATGATCGTAGAGGGTTTTGATGTTCATTAATAATGTTATATTCTCTCACTTATAGTTCACCTTCCTCACTTATCAATTCTATGTTTGCTTACGTTCTTGTTAAGCTATAATAAGTTGTAAATCATATAAACTTGCCAATATTTATCGACTTGGTCATAATATCTATTAGGTTTTCAACAGTGTTAATCTTTTGCATATTCACACTTCTTTCTACTTTTCATCATACAAAGTTATATTATACTCTTATATTTATATATATATATATAGAGAGAGAGAGAGAGAAAGAGCCAAATGTTTGTTTATTTGCTAAGTATAAAGTATCCCGACGATCACAAAATGAAATTATAATATTTTTGTGTGTCTAAACTCTTCCAATATCACATGCTGCTAGATTGTCTATTTATTGGCTTATGTAGCTGCAATATTATATCTCTATCATAGAAGTGTATACAATTGAGTGTAGCTTTGAAACCCAACTTATAGTTTCTCTAGCAAGAGAAAAAATATAGTTCACGTAGACTTGTTATTCCAAATATCCCTAACATAGTCTCTATTAACACAGCCTCTGACAATGAAGTTTAAAAATCTATTATATATAAAGCAACTTTGAGGTTCCTCAAATATATCTGAGAACCCTTTTGATAGTAAAAGATCATGTTAAAATAATAAAATCATGTTAAAACGATTCTCTTGAGTGATCCAAATCTTCTAGTTATTTTTGTCTTGATAAATATGCATCCATAGAATCTTTTTTGCTAGTCACAAGTGTTTCATATCAAATTCCATAGGCAATTGTACCTTTAATTCTTATATCTGATCTTTGTTGAGGTTTGTTGCCAACATAATCATCCATGTACATTAATAAAATAATAAAATTATTTTCATCCTCACATCTCTTTTATTGCATATAATGGCATGAATTGAGTATATTATACTCAAACTTAACGATGAAATAATTAAATCTTTTATATCAATGTAGTACTTGTTTCAGATCATATATAAATTGCAACTCGAGTTCTCCTTATCTATTTTAGCAAAATCTTTTGGGTGGAGGCTTGGAGTATATAAATTTTTTCTTCAAGTTCTCCATAAAAAAATATAAATTTGAAATCTAACTACTCCAAATATAAATTAAATATATCACTCAAAATCATCAATACTTTGATTATTGTACGATAAACTATTGGAAAAAATTTTTTATTGAAGTTAATACATTCTTTTTGAGTATATCCTTTTATTATAAGTCTTGCACGATACCACTTTACTTGATCATTATTATCCCACTTGATCCTATAGATCAATTTGTTACCAATAACTTATATTTCATATGATAATGTACTAATTTTTATATTTTATTCTTATGTAGAGCTTCAATTTTTTCAAGTATTACCATCATCCATAGAAAATGTAGTTGAGTTATTTATAGCTTCATGAAAGATTCTTCATTCTCTATTACAAGATAATATATAATATTACACTTCGTAATATACTCTAAGCGGCAAGCTAGTAGTCTTGTATTACGAGTTGGCTGACTAATTTCTAGAACCTCAAACTCTACTAGTTCTTGTACTTCATGCTCTGGTATTTCCTCCATAGATACTAGAGTTTCTTGTACGTATTATTTTTAACTTGTATAGTTATAGATTCTAAAACTTTTTTTAACATTCTATCATTTTCATACATTCTTTATATTTAATTTTTTATGAAGATTACATCTCTACTAATAATAACTTTATGGGTAGGTAAGATTTTAATGGTAATATCACTTTACTCCTTCAGCATATCCCAAGAATACACATTTTATAAAATTTAGTTCTAAATATGTTCTTTTATGGATCCAAACATATAAAGGACATTCACATAAATATAAAATAGAGTAATCTGTTGGCTTGCCAGTCTACATCTCTATTGGTTTTTTTATATCAATTATAGTTGATAATAACTGATTTAGCATATAAAAAGTAATATTAGTCTCCTTTGCCCAAAAAGAGTTGGGTAGACTTACAATCATTAACTTAGCTCTCATCTATTCTACAAAAATTATGTTCATCCTTTCAGCTACTCACTTTGTTGTGGTGTATATATGACTCTAAACTATCATTTAATATCTTTCTACTTATAGAGAACAAAAATTCACTATCTATATACTCTATTCTATTATTTATTCTCAAATACTTAATTCTGTTCTCAAATTCAAGTTTTATATGTACTTTTATGTTTTTAAAAATTTAAAACATATTCTATCTTTTTCTTGAATAGATACATCCAAAATTTCCAAGAATAACTATCAATGAAAAATACAAATTACTTTGCTACTCATTAAGATATTATTATTAACTTTGAAATGTCACATCATCATTAACTTTTCTCTTTTGTTAATTGATAAAATACATACATCAAATTCCTGAACTATTTTATACTTATACATGAAGTTGTCATACTTTTTTCTCTCTATAATCATAAGTGTACCTTTGAGAATCTTTGCAATCTCATTCTCAACATGGGGTTTGCATCCAATATTATCTATCCGACCCAAAGATAATAAAATTTATTTTCAAGTCCTTCATATATCATACCTCTTGAATATTATAAATCATACCATCAACCATCTTTATTTTGATAGTTTTAATACCAACAATCTTTAAAGCATAATAATATTTCATATATATAGAAACTCCATGGAATAAATCATATTTGTGAAACTATTCTTTTTGAGATATGATTTGCAATGATACTCCTAAGTCTAGTAACCTGACATCAACAAATCAATGTTTACTTTCACTTATGGTTATCACCTTGTTATGTTATAATGTTGATATCATCATTAATATTTGTTTAAATTTCAAGATAATGATAATAATAATTACATAAATTCTATAAGATTGATCGCCAAAATATTATACAAAAAAAAATATACATTAATTCACATATTTACATTGAAACTAGGTCAAGTATAAAAATTTAAAATCATGAATTACACTCATGATGCCTCCTATTCTACTCTTTCATTCATACATGCATTAAAACTTGACTTAGGTTTACATTTCATTTGCATATTAATTATATTTGGTAAAATTAAAAAAGTGGTATTTTTAGTGGGTAGGTGAACTTCAACTTGCCCACTTCGAAAATCTCTTAGGGATCTTCAATTTTTCTTATACAAAAGAAAGATTTCTCTTCATTTATAATTCATCCCAATTCCAAATATTTTTTAGTTGTATTCCAATTACTATCTAGTTTATTTTAAAGTATTAATGTTGAATTTTCTATTTCAAAATATTATTGTGTTTCTATTTAAATAATAGTAATATTAGAAATAATGTTTAGGATAGTAATTTTTATAGTTAATACTTATATAAGAAAGTTTTGTCAAAAAGGGCAATAAAAGTCGAAATGTCTGTGATTTTTAAGAGGTCATTATGACTCATCCACTTACCTAAGGATCTTTGGTATATTTAATACAAATAATTACTACTATTCTTATGTATTATTCATTA
Source organism: Sapria himalayana (assembly GCA_029783825.1). Lineage (NCBI taxonomy): Eukaryota > Viridiplantae > Streptophyta > Magnoliopsida > Malpighiales > Rafflesiaceae > Sapria > Sapria himalayana. The sequence continues at coordinate 950,677 of JAREIK010001333.1, read as the reverse complement.
TAAAAGTAAAATAAATAAATAACAACAAAATTTAAAATAGAAAAATTTAACATGCATAATTTTGCATTATGAAATCTGACGATTTTAAGAAAATATAATTATTTAGATATAATTTTTAAAAAACCCATCAAGATTACTAATAATAAATTAAATGAGATGGAAGTTAATATAATTGTTGATATGTATTTAGCAATAGATAATGAAGTGATGTCTAGTATGGAAAAAAATGTGGCAACAAATATAAGATACTCTCATAAGATTATATAAAACAAAATCACTTCACAATAAATTATTCTTAAAGATGAAACTTTATACTCTTCAAATATCAAAGTCCACGATGATAATTGGCCATATCAACATCATGAATACTTAATTTTCTCAACTTACTATATCATTATGATTTAATTAATAAGAAGAAAGTATACACAAAAAGAAAAAGGACATAAGTGCAAGTTCACAGCAAGCATAAGCCATGAAGGTGATATGAGAGAGATCAAAGGAATGTGTTCCTAATGAGAGTCATAATTATGGTAGATCTAAATCAAGAAGTTAATCAGAATATTAATTACTAAAAGTATGATAATAAAAATAATAAATATGTTAAATCATCAATTATTCAAATAAATAGAATAAGTATCACGGATAATGACAACATTCTATACCATAAGATGACAACAAGGATTGAATTTATATGTGATACAAAAACTTCCAAAGTAATCAATTATCTTAGTATTATTTTTGTACAAAAATATTTAACTTCAAAATTATTATAATATTCAATGTGTTAATATTTGTGTAATCTCACACTATCATCATCAATAAAACAGTATAAAAAATGAATCACAATTTTACTAGATAAAAAATGATTTTAGAAAAAAATAAATTTTAATATTATTAAAATAGTTCCCACTTTGATAAATATTAATTGTTCGTAGAGTCATCCAAACTAGGAAAAGATATAATATATTTCTTCAATCTGGATCCTAATATATAGTGGAATAACACTAATCTCTACCGATCCAAATTTTCAACTAAATGATGATGCATTGCAATTAGCAAAAACAAAGCAAACAACAAAATAACAACTATACTGGAATATATACAAAATAAAACATCTTACATGAGTAAGATTGAACAAGGAAAGAGAGGGGCGCCACCTTCCCAAAACATGCCTAGTAAGTGATGATCACAATCACCCATTTAGTCTCCTTGCCTTGGGATTGCACTTGCATTTGAGTTCAAATTGGCATTGGGAGAAGATCTACTAAATTGCTTATGAGAAATGGAAATGGGTTCAGGGAGATGAATTAATGGTGCTGGATGCCCTATGAAAGTTGGCATATTTTCACCTGGCATCACCACTGATACTCCATAGTTATACACAACCATCTAAAGAAAAAAAAAGGATGGCAAATCATTAGTATGATGATATATATAATTTTTTTTTTTAATTTTTTTTCACCCTTCTCCCAATTCCCTCTTACTAACCTCAGGATAGATGCATATGACAAATTTCAACACTGATCAATCATATTAGTAGAGATCACGACTCAGCACGTTTAACTTTAGAGTTTTTATGAGATCCAGTACATTGGTGATGGTTTAAATGCATCTATATGATAATAAATATAATTAACAACAAAAATTGTATGATATTGCATACTAATTTTGAGTGAGCACGATCTATTTTAATCTTTGAGGTCATCTTAACACAAAAAAAATAACCAAACACCTTTAGAATGACAACCCAAAAGGGATAATGTGTAACCCAAAACAGTATTTTTTATGTTTGGATTATCAAGTTAGTGGAGGAAATATAAAAAGATAGATAATTTTCAAAGAAAATTGACAACCCAAAACCTGGAAATCAAAGAAATTATGTAATATGAGTCTCCAACCCAAAACCTACCACCTTTAGAATGACACCTGTCATCGCATCAAGGCATAATGTGTAACATAATTTCAATTAAAATATCAAAAAAAATTGTTGTGGATGCAATGTTAATTTCAAACAAATAATGGCATTATATCCTAGTGACATAAGATATAGCACATGGGAAACACCAAAGGTAGGGTTTCTTGCATAAATGGCCCCATCTCAATGACAAGAAAGGGAATAAAAAAAAACAACTTTGAGGCAAGGATGGAAGTTAACGAATCAATACATCATTAGACTATATAACTCTTTAAGAAACCCATTTCTAGTTTTTTTTTTTCCTATAACTTAGCTTGAGTCTTTCTATATATCTAGGATCCACTTTCACATTTCTCACCAAGTGAGATAAAATGATAGATTATAAACACTGCCTTCAGAATCATCACTGCAGAACATGAGTTCTCAAATGATGAAGTTCTGAGTACTTAGGGCAATGATAAATCATGTTTTCACTTTCAAATCATTGGAGATTCTCTGCCATAACAAAACCCAATGACTAGAACTTATCCAAATTGACTCAGGAGAAATTGCAACCATTCAAACAAATTAAGACTGGATTAATGAGGGTCGTAAGTGGTTCTAATAATGTTCGTTTTCTCCACATATTTTTACAACAGAAGGTTATGTTCTACCGATAGGAGATGAGAGAGCTACAACACTTGAATTACAACGTACATTGACATTATGGGGCGTAGTCGGAAAAAAATAATAAAGCTAGTTACTCGCATTTGGTGATGGGTGTCCAAGCTTGTCATGCAACTCTGCTTGCGACTCGACGTCGCTATTGTTTGTCCGTTCTCGGGAGGTGGGACGGAGGAATCTCTCGAAGATGGCCATGACTAAGAACATGGAGATGAGAATGGCAGTGGCCACGAATCCGAAGGACACGGCGTGCATAGTGCCTCCGAAGTTTACCAAGTGCTCTTCTTGCTGTTCGGCCATCACCGGAGAACCCACAGGCGGCCATAAATGGCACCAACCGCCATTTTCTCGGATCATTTCGAAGCTAAGTTGAGCTCAGAGAGTGTTATGTGAAGTTTGTCCTGTAAGATAATGTTTCTGGGAACTGGTGTGACTTATCAACGAAGAAGAGCAAGAGAGAGAGAGAGAGAGAGAGAGTGACCTTTCGAGTTTGATTGGGAGTCGAAGACAAGAGGAAAAGGAGACCCCACTGAAGTTTGATCTGTGAATGCCCTGCCGACAAACCCCGACTCTATAGTCTATCCATTGGAACTAAAAGAAGCCAACCGGACTCCAACACGCTGGCATATCCTATTAAACTTGAACAGGCGGCATGATCGTGCAGGGAGATGCTATACTATAGGGGCAATCGGACACATTCTGATGCTTATGCTCATGCCTCATCTGAGGCGAGCCACATTTTTTTTTTTTGTATAAATTTACGTTATTATACTTTTTAAAAAAATTAACAAAAAACAAACTAAATTTTAATATTTAGTAAAAAATATATACTTTTTTAGTGAAGGGAACTTGAAATTATCCCCAGTGTAAGAGCATCTCCAACAACACTTAACAAAATAACTACTTAAGATATATTTATATATTAAATTCATTATTTTAGCTATTAATTTTTCAGAATACACTCCAACCCCACTCTCTATTTTTCAATTTTAGCTATTTTAGCCAGCCAAACATATTCAACCCACTCTTTTTTTTTTCACTTTTAGCTATTTTAACTAGCCAAACACAAAAAATTCTTCTCCAACTTAGTCTCTATTTTTCACTTTTAGCTATTTTAGCTAACCAACCATAAAAAATTCTTCTCCAACCCACTCTCTTTTTCCTAATTTACTCAAATGGCTCGACAAATGTCGAGAGCTATTTGAACTCTCTAAATTTTCTTTCTTTTTTTTTCTATCTCTCTCTATAATATATGTTTGACTTTTTAAAAAATATTGGAAGATAGGTGTAAAATAGAGAGTGTGGTTGGAGTCTATTCTAAAAAATTGCTAGTTAAAATAGTAAATTAAATATTTAAATATATTTTAAATAGATATTTTGTTGAGTATGGTTGAAAATGCTCTAATGAATAAAAGTGATTGGGTACTCTTATTTAATTATGCGTGTTCACAAATTAAAATGGTAGTTTTATCTATTATAAAAATGGATAAAAGTGAAAGTGAAACAAAGAAAATATTATACAAAACTCATACTATAATAAAGAGAAAAAGGGGAGGTTTCACACGCCATGTGGGATAGACAAGCGTAGTGACTATTTTCTAAAACCATAATCATCCCTTAGTATTTCCAAAACAAATAAAAATAGGAATTATCCCTTGTGGTGACCTAGTGTGAGCGTGAAGATGGGATTCATCCAATTTTGTGCATCAGGGATTCATCCAATTTTGTGCATTATGTGAGTGAAAATGAGATTCATCCAACCCTGTGCATTATGTGAGTGAAAATGGGATTCATCCAACCCTGTGCATTCTTTTAGTGTGAGTGAGACTAAAAAAGTGGGAACCAAGCCCATTTTTCTTTATTAACTAATTTCTTTCTGAATCTTTTAGCATCTATAATATTTAGAGGTCAAGTTACTCCCCTATACTTTTGTTTATGAGGATTGCTAGATTCATGCAGAGTATGTGTCAAGTTCGTGTGAGATTTATGTGGTGTTAATGTATGATTTGTACAATGTCTAGAAGAAGATTGTGTGTGTGGTTGTGTGTTATGCTTGTGCTATGCTCATGCTGAGATCATGTCGTGTTCGTGGTGTGACAATGGTGTTCGACATTCTTCAAGAATTTCGGATCGAGATTGAAACATAATTCTAAATGTATTTTCAAATACATTTATATTTCGTTCGATTTATGTTATTTGGATATTGTGATATTTTATAATTGTGTTTTGATTTTGTAACTATTTTGTCGGGTTTGGAGATCAAATATTTAATTTGATTGTGTGAAATTATGGTAATTTAATATTTTTAATATTAAAAGAAGAATTATATAAGTGTGTGTGTGTGTGTGTGTGTGTGTGTGTATTGGACAGTTTGCAAAAATAAATATTTATGCACGTTTGATTGAAAAATTTAAATGTCTGAAATACATTTTTCATTGTGTATTTTAGGTAAATTTTCTAACTAAAATTTTAAATATTTTTAAAAGATTCAAAATTTCCAAAATAACCTAATAATTAGGCTGAGAATTTGTTTTAAGACTATTCTTTATTTGTTTTAAATATTTTCATCAGTTAAACTATACATGTCATGAGTTATATATATATATATATATATATATATCACTATAAGAAAAGAAACAATTAGAAATAGAAACTAAAAACGTCCAATTCCGTTTTTAAGATTAGGAATTGAATTGAAATAGATTAGAAATGAAAATCATAAACATAAAATATTTAGAACCACAAAAAAAATTATCGCTATTTAGTGATGTATTTTTATGAGTTTTTTAAATTCGGCGCTAGTTGCGACATGAAGTGGGGTGCATATATGTTTGTATGATTTTTAGTGACGAAAATATATGTATCAATGCATTTTTAGAAATGGAATGCAAATCTATTTCTACATTTAGCGATGGAAATAATTTTCACCGCTAAATGAGAAACAATATCCTTATACGTCACTATATCATTAAAAAAAATTTAACGACAAAATTAATTTTTATTGCTATAATAGAAATGAAAATAATTTTCTTTGCTAAATTATGATAATTAATTTATCGAAAACACTTTTTAACTTTGAACATACTTAAGGTTTCAAAATTTTTCATTTTGATTCTGATTTCGTCCGAATTTTTTGTGGATTGCCTATTCTTTATATATTATGATTTTCATTTCATTTATAATTGAGGTATAAAATTATGATTTTCATTTTATCTCATATGTATTGTATTTGAGAATAGCTATATTTGTGTATGTTGATGTTATTTTTAATTTGTTTTCATTTTTAACATTCATATTGGGTTCTCTCATATTATTTTGTTGAATGATTATAATTCTAATTAATAAATTATAATTCATATTAGTATGATTTTTTTTGTACATTTTGTTATTAAACCTATAGTTATTATTATTATAATTAGTTTGTAATTTATTTCCTTACAAGGATTGCATGAAATTTAATAATTTTTAAATGAATAACTCATACTAATGGTACAACCTTAACAATAAATATTCGATAAATATCATAAAAAATAATAAAGTTTATTTCTAATAACAATAAAAATCATAAAAAATTATTAGGGTATGCAACTAGGGAGATTAAATGTAAAGAACAATTGTAAAATAAAATAAAAAATTATAAGCTCATTTAAAAATTTTTATAGTTGTTTGATCTACATTAAACTAAAGGTATAAAAAATAAATAACAATTGTCTTTATTTAATATTAAAAAAATTATATTATATGTCACATATAGTATATGATTATGTATACTATATGCTTCATATAAATTAGAAGATTTTCTCATTAATTCATTAATGTTCTCTGTCAATAGTTGATTTATTTTTTATGTTTTTTCATTGACAAATTTAATGTATTGATATTGAGAATTTATTTATTATTTTTATTATATATAATGTGTTTGACTAATTATTTAGTACTCATTATTAATTTAGAAATAAAAAATTATGACATTGCAAATTTGTGTTATTTATTAATGTAATTTCATCTAATATAGATAAATATCAAATATTTAATTTTATATAATTGACAAAATTACACCTTATATTTTTTGATAAATATCAAAGACATTGGAACAACCCACCTTATCTCAATTTAATACAAAATTATCTAATAATGATTTTACTACAACTTACTTATTAGATTTACGTAATATTATAAACATGTTTCTAGATCTTTATTGCAAATAGATATCTTTCTATATTATTATAATTCAAAAAATATTTGTGTTATGTATTGTAGGAATGAAAAATATTATACGACCTGATTAATAATTGATAAATGTAAGAATGAAAGATGAGTTTTTGACTAATGAGCTTGTAGAGGGGATTGAGGAATTTATTGGCTTTGCTGAAAAATAGTCTGATTTTATGGATGAAACAAAAAATAATATGCACATGTAATACCTATAAATATCAAAATCAGAGTTTTCAAGATGTTGAAATAGTGAGATATCACCTTATAAAAAATGGATTTGCTAGAGACTATTATATTTGGTATAAACATGAAAAATTAGTTGTGCCATAAATAATTAAACATTATGTACATAGGTGTTGAATAAATTGTTGCAATGGATTTTGCTAATTCCAAAGATCCATGTGATGTAATTATGAAGAATATTATTGCTCCTATATTAAATCCGAATGTCACTAATGATATCCTAATATCATCAGCAAAATAATTTTATGAAATGCTAATGACTTCCCAAGAAGAAGTTTGACCGAGTAATCCGTATGGCCACTCAAAGTTATCTGCCATTACAAAATATCATTTTTTAGAAAGGTATTATGATGAAATGTTCTAGTTGTTATATGAATTATTACAAGAGATTAACATCATGACATATAAATTTTATAGCACAAAGAAGTTAATGCAAAATTTTAATTTACTAGTAAAAAAAATATATTGCTGTATTAAAGGCTGCATGATATATTAGCTTGCTGCATTATTATTATTATTATTGAGATTGATTGATGATGTTTATTTTATGTTGTTATAATTTGTGAGCTGTGACTTTATGTTATTTTATTTATTATTGGATTGAATGATGAATGAATAATTGATTATTAATGTGTTTGTTTGATATTTTTTGTGATTTATGTGAACTTAATAAATAATATAATTTAATATCACACTCATAACTCATTAATATTAACTTAAAATATGAAATTTGTAAAAAAAATTAAATAATTAATCTATAATTCTGAGATCAAGATAGTGAGTCAAGTCATGAGTGCGACTGTGCGAGTCAGTCTCGAACTCAAATTTGAAGTACTAGCCTTCTAGGACCTAGCTATGCTAAGGCTAGGCTAAGGTGCTAAGCTAGAAAATAGAGCCCAAACCAGCACTGCCCGGCATACCCCAGCACAACCCAGCCCAAATCTAGCCACACTCGGGTTGGGAGGCTATGCCGAGCCTGCCAAAATTAAGTCGTGGTGTGCCAGGCACGACATGGTGGTCCAATTGGGCCACCAAAAACTGGGTCATATTGGCATGTCATGGCTCATTTGACACCTATAACCTTGGAGCACTTTGATTATGTTTTCCAAGAAGTACAAGACCCTTTGCTATGTATAGACTACTGATAATTGAATATAATTATAATCAGGAATATGTACCCTTGTTCTGACGTATGATGATTTATTTGAACAGCTGAGAGAGGTGCCAGCATACTCCAAGATAGATCTTTATCACTAGTTACTATCATTTGAGGGTTATGAAGTCATATATCCCTAAGATAATGTTTAGAACATGATATGGGCATTATAATCATATGATCTACTCTAAATATGATGAAGAGCATGAGGGTCATTTAAGAATTATTCTATATACCTTGAAAGACCATTAATTGTAATATAAATTCAATAAGTATTAATTTTGGCTTATTAAGGTGAACTTTTTTGGGGCATATGGTGTTAATTTTAGGTGCATCCATAGACCTAGAAAAGGTTGAGGTAGTTATTGGTTGAGAGAGACTAAAGTCAATCTTTAATATATGTAGTTTATTGGGATTGATAGAGTATTACAAAAGGTTCATTTATAATTTCTCGTGATTAGCTGCACTTATGATAAAATTAATCTGAAAGAAGGTAAATTTGAGTGGAATGATTAATTTGAGAAGGCATTCTAAGAGTCGAAGATGAGGTTTGCTTCAGCTCCTATTATGATAATTCTAGAAAAGGGAAAGAGGTGTATAATATATTATAATTCCACTAAGGATGGATAGAGATATATTCTGAAATATTCTAGAAATGTAATAGCCTATGGTTCTTGGTAGTTAAAAAGTCAAGAATAGAGTTACCCCACACATGACATCGAACTACAAACATTATTTTTTTTTCTTTGATGATTGGCACCACTATTAGATATTCATGCAATATTCCATGTCTCTGTGCTCTAAAAATACACTCCAACATCCACCTCGTGTGGTGGATTTGAGCAAGCTTGTAGTTAATATTGTTTATATATATAATACAAACAAAACAATGCTTTAAAAAATTTTTAAAAATTAAAAACCCTTTAAATATGTTCATTTCCATTTGTGGGTTTGAAAAAAAACAAACTATTTCTAAAAGAATAGAAGTAACATTATTTCTTGCTTGATCAAATTGAAACTATGTCTTCGTTTAAAAAATATATTAAAAAAAAACAACTCATTAGTCCATTTGTATTTTTAATAGATAATTTTTCAAAAAAAAAAAAACAAAAGATCTTCAATTTTATGAAATTACAATTACTTCAATCATTTGAGCTAATTAATTATTTCATAAATACTTAATATTTTGACACGCACATGTATTCAAAGTAGGGAATTTAAATTAATCCATAAAAATTATTGGTGTATTACTTTGAAATAATTTAATTGATTTCATAAACACAAAATTGAATTGAATAAAAAAAATACATCATACAAATGGCCTTGATTAACTTGGAGTAGGATTTATGTTTTTAATATAGCTGAAATTAGTAATACTTTTAGTTGGACAAGATAAAAATTTGAAACCAAAGCTAGTGTCTTTAATTATTTTGAAAACAGAGACAAATAAATAAATAAATAAATAAATAAATAAAATGGTTGAAAGGGTTTGGACCACGATCCAACCCTCTAAGCCAACCCATAGTGATTAGTGACCAACCAATTGCATTATAATCCTCATCATCAAAAGAGCATGGATACTCTAATACTAATGATATAAGTTCAATCTCTAAGGATATCTTATATGCTTTCTTACGGTGTTTGTTATATCACTTGTCATGTAGGTTGGGAAAGAGACATTACATGCTCTTACCCCAAAGCCCCAAGAATAGGAAAGGGGATAATATGTTGTGCCATGATGTTGTCATGATTTCTTGCGTGGATGACAACCTATATGACATGACATGCACATGGGGAACCCATAATTGCCTTCCCCTCCCTCCTCTACATCAACTTTTAAAAAAGTGTCATTTTAGAATCAAAAAATAAAAAATAAATAAATAAATTGTTCTGGAAAATTGTATTTTCAAAACATATATTGTTTATGTATACATGCTTACATATACCCAATAAATATATATACATTGTGTACATACACACACACACACACACACACACACACATATATATATATATATATATATATATATATATATATCTATCTATCTATATAGTGTATACATATATACATATGACATTGCATTTCATCCAAAATAGTTATAATAAATTATGTAAACTTAGAAATTAATCATACAATAGAAATGTTCTCAAAAAAAAAAAAAAAGTTCAAACTTGGTCACTTCATTCAAAAGATTAGCAACCATATCCAACATATTCTTACTTCCACCATAATGAATTCTTAAATTCATGCAAAAACATGCAACATCATTATTTAAGCATAAAAGTCAAAAGATGTTTGATGAAATGTTTAACAAATCTATAATTGTATTTGTTTTCATTTGTGGTATGGAGTGCTAGTGATATGATAGAAAGCTACACATAGTCTTTTTTAGCTTTTATTTGTTTAGTTGTAGTATTATTCACTTATGGATGAATACATTAATTTTTTTCATGTTAATACACAATATACTAAAAGAATACCGAAGCACAATAACAATGATCCATTGTCACAATTGTAAGTGTTGCCATTGACTTTTATCAATAAAAATGTATCAAAATATATTATATATGTATATTGTGTATAAAAAATATATATATAATATACATTTTTGAAAGATGTATTTTTTGTATACAATTACATAATATATGTTTATCAAAAAATAGCTTGTTTTTGATAAATATACATTGTGTGTGTGTGTGTGTGTAATGTGCATGCATATAAAAAAATATATATATATAATATATTTTGAAATACAATTTTCAAAAGAGATGATTTTTATTTTTTATTACAAACGTCATATTTTTTAAGAGTGAGGTGGATGAAAAGAACGGTAATTTTGAGTTTCTTCATGTAAGTATACCAAAACATATATATTTTTTGTTTCCATGTTTTTTTTTTTATTTCAAAAGTAGTGATCTTTTTATTAAATATTTTTTATTTGAGGCCCATTTACATACTTCATGTAAATACTTCATTATTGTTTTAAATACTTCATTTTTTTGGTAGTAGTGCTTATATGTGATTAATGGGAGTAAAGATTTCGATAATCTATGTTTAGGTACACTTAGAAAAAAAAATTACAAAAAATAAAATTTATTTTTTGGTAAACTTTGAAAAATATATTACAAAAATTGAACTAAATTTTAATATTTAGTAAAAAAATATATAAAAAATATATTTATTTTTAGTGAAGGGAACTTGAAACTATCCCCACATTGTAAATGTCACCATAAAAAACAAATTCAATTTTATTTTTACACACACACACACACACACACATATTAAATTTTCTATATATATCTCTATATATATAAATATTTTCAAAAACTTATGTATATAAATGTTTATATATAATTTAATACACACACACACACACAAACCTACATAATATAAAACTACATATATGAACATTTTCAAAAACTTAAATATATAAATCTCTATATATATGTGTGTGTGTGTGTGTGTGTGTGTGTGTGTGTGTTTAAACACACACACACATATATAAATGTATACATATATACCTATATATAATATACATGTTTATATAGATATAACTATGTGTGTGTGTGAGTGTACGTATATAAACATTTATATGTATAAAATTTCAAAAACAATTACATAACTTGATTTTTGTATAAGTTTTCAAAAATATTTATTTATATAGATATACACACACAGACACACCCACACACACTACAAGAAAAACGGAATTAGATGTGCCCTATTCAATTTCTAATTCCGCTACTATGGTCAAATAGTGATGTAATTAGAAATGGATGCTTTTCATTTCTAATGTCCTGCTATCAAAATTATTAGAAACAAATAACACAATGTAATTTTGATAAATAGTGATGAAATTTTTCTATTGCTAAAAATTCTGACAGTAAAGGGTTCTTAGACTGTCGCTAATTTTGCAACTGAAAAAATTAAAAATATATTATCCGTTTCTAAATGAGTGACGGATTATCAAAAAAATGTATGATCCATTTCTATTGTCTGTAATATGAACATATCTCATTTGTGTAGTTTCTATTTATTGTATACAATATACAAATACCTATATAAACCATATGACCAGCAACCAACTAAGTACATTCACATATTATTAATAAAATGACATCCACATAATATCGCTATAGAATAAAATGTCAGATAACAAACATAAATATCCATAAATTTCAATATATAGTATATTACTTAATTTAAAAACATCAAAAATATTCATTGTAAAAAAATTAATAACTCATCACAAACAACTAGGAGTCCTTGTTCTGATGAGTATTGTCCTCCAAAGATTTTGATGGATCATCTTCAGAATGATGAATAATTGATGATGAATCTGCCAACTTGCACATTATTTTTTCCATCTTTAAATTCTTCCATTGTATTTCAACCCCTTTTCAATCTTTCAAGCTCTTTTTTTAATTTCATTTTGTATTTCTTTATTCCTTTTTTTTTTGCATCTCTTCGATCTTTTGTTGCATCTTCTCACTTTTCATTTGTAATGTATCTTGAATTTTTTGCATCTCCTCGCATGACCTCTCTTCAAATAAATTATTATAATTGGAAGATGATGATGAAGAACTTCAAACAGAACCTGGATAAAATGTAGATGCATGAGTACCAAGACTGTACACTCATCATTTTTTTGGCTCTACTCTGATAGCCTGAAGGTAAATATAGACAAAATCAATCTTTTGTATTTCTATAGAAAGATCTATCAATTTTAAAGCAATTACAACCATATTCTCCATAGTTTACTATAATTGTTAAAATACAACATAACTCTTCAATTATTATATTAAAATAAATTTTATAATAGCATAAAAACTTTCCTCTTACTACTAAAAAATAATATAAAAATAGAGTTAGTCATTACATTTAATGAGTCCATAAATAATAAATTATCAGTTATGGTAAAAAAAATATACTTGAGTTTGAATTTTATTTATAGTTAATGCCAAATAATCAATTTTTTAAATTTTTTTTATTAATTACAGTTTTCATATGAAACTACAAGTACAAATGGTTCATTCTTTTTCTTGTCCACGATTAGTTCTCCTTAAATATCTTTCTGATTGTATGAGAAGTAAAATGAATAAATTTGTACGTAATTTAACATCAGGGCATACATATATATATATAAACAAATACACTAATTTTTTTGCTACTAAGTTAAAATTTAATTCATTTATATTTATTATCCAAAACTTTGCAATGCAAATATTATTTTAATTCTAAATAATAATGTTGTTAAGTAGCAATATTACATATTATTATTATTTTAATATACTAAATTTCAAATATTATAATATACTTATAATTTTATTTACATATTATTTTATATTTAATTAAAATAAAAAAAAATAAAAATTGATAATGAATGCATGTAATAAATTTAAGAAAGATATGTACTATATATTATTAATTATGGGCTGAATTAAGATTTTCTTGTAACTTGACATATAAATAATGGATTGTGAATATCCTATCAATATTGTTATTGTAGTACCAATGCATGTGTCTTCTAATATAGGTGAGATGAACCTATCATTATCTTCTAGTACAAAATGAGATGAAGATGAAATATCTCTTGTAGTAAATCCATGTATTTCATGATGAGGTGATGGAAAAGTTTCCTCCGTACATGTAGTAGAATGTAGAGAAACATTTGTAATATTATCCTCACATATTGAGATACTTGGTCACTTGAATGATTACTTCTCATACCTAAATTAAGTTACATAAACATCAAATATACAGAGGCAATAAAAATATGGAATGGAAATATCATAATAACATAATGACAAACACATTAAAATTAAAAAAAACAATTAAAAATTTTTCATTTAATATTCGCATTATAACAATTACAAAATAAGAATGAAAAAATATTATTACAGTCAATCAATTTCTAGTTATCATTAGAAATTTATAACAAATCATTTCAATCTACATATTCATTATCATCAGATTTTGCAATTAATTCCTCTTCATCTTTTTCAAGATGACCATAGAGGTGTCAAATGTGTAACACCCCAAACTTTTTTTTAAATGATTTTTTTTTTCATTGAATTTAATTTTTAGGTGTTTTAAGGTCCTTCATGAAATTATAATAATTTTTAGGAATTATTTCTCAATTAAAAGGAATTTTAGGAAAAATATATCTGGTGAGGTCAAATTTTGAGCAGTTGACCGAAATATAATTTTTAAAAATACGCAATAATTGAAATAAATTATGAGAATTTTTTTTGAAGCAAAGTAAGGTCAAAATATATGTTATAACAATAAAATTAATGAAAATACATAAATAAAACTAATAATAAAAATATGTGAATAGTGAATCATGTATGGAAAAGTCAACAGATTTTGATGACCAAGGCCCAAAGAGGCATTTTTAATAATTCCCAGAGCTTTGGAAAATTTTACAAAAACAAGTAAGGACTTAATTGGAATATTGAATTAATTATTAAAAATATCATGCCTCAAAAAATCGAGTAGAAAACGAAAGAAAAAAATTGAAGAATCCTAGGTTCTCCATTCGGCACCGAATTGCTAAGTAAGGAAGAAAATTTTGTAACAGCCAATTCCCTTTGAAAAAAACTATGATTTTTCATGATGGGAGACTTCTGAAGATATATAAAAGCTCCATAGTTTTTAATATTGGTTTTGCATGGTCTGTATTGGAGGAAAGGGGCTGAAATAATGAATGGTTGTTGTTTGGATGGTCAATTAGGACTGTTTGAAATTAATTAATTGTTCTAATATGTATGCTAGGTTGTAATTGTATTTTGAATGTATATAATGTGACCTAAGATGTATGAATTAGGTCTGGTATGTTTAAAATTTGGGGAAAATGTATTTAGAATAAAATTGATGTGGTAATTAGTAGAATTAAGGGTAGAATTGATTGAATGTGAATTTCTATTTGAAGGTCGGCTTAGAAAGAATCATAAAAAGACCTAATAGACGAATCTTAGGACAAATTTGATATCATTGGAAAGATATGGATGTTAGTGAAAATTTACCACTAGTTTCAGGTCTTTTCGACATTTGTAGAGAATATTATGGGCAATATACTAACTGATGCGTAATAAATAAAATGAGTTTAGTGATTAACCATTAGACATAAGAAATTAGTAGTGAAATTGAATATTAAAATAATAATTTTGGGTATTTAGATATTAAAAGGCAGAATGTTGAAGGTAAGAAAAAAATATATATTTAAAAAAAATATTTTAAAAAGCTTAAGTTAGGCGATTAAATAGAAACGAGTAAACAGCCTAATTGGGTAGTGAATAACAAAGTATGGCTCGTTATGATTTTAACGTTATCTTTATATTTCTTTTTTTTGCATGAATATTAGGATAGAAAACAAAGTTGGGGAATGCTCACACGTTCAGGGTGAATAGCCTAGCTGATCCTGGACTAATAGGGAGGTGAGTAAATTTATATCGTCGTACTTGCACCTTTGAATGTATAGCAGTGTTTACATTATTTGACTTGATCATAGTAATTAACTATGATTAAGACTCTTATTCTTGAGCATTCCTTGAATTAAATTTTGCATATGTAACAAATCATGTGTCCTAATGAATATTTATGTTGAGCATGGTCAACTAACTCTTATTGTATTTGGTGTTATCTCTTGTTGCATGCTGAGTACGGTCAACTATATTCTTTGATATTGCCATTTTTATCTCATGATGAGTATGATCAGCTATAACTTGTAATCGTTAATGTCATTTATTGGTAAGAATCATAGAAAGCCTAACTAATGTGGAGGTCATCAGGCTATGTGCACATGGTACCCTTTGTTGCGGGAAAAGTCAGTGTCTTCCTAGAGAGGTGGTAAAATTATAGGCGTAGAACCCGGCTCGTTCTATGAATCTTTGGTTGGAATGTATAGATTCTAGTATAAAGGTAAAAATAAATGTACGGATTCATGAATGGTAAACTATATTTCTATGTATTTCAAACCTCTAAATCTCATTTGATATTGTTGTTCATATTGATGATATTTGTTGCATAACCTATGTACGGTGATTGATTGATTGAGCATAACCATCCTTGTGAGCTGGCCTTGAGTATCTAGCCTTACAAGTATGGTAATATATTTTTACTCACGAAGTTATCTCACCCTCATTGATTTCCAATTTTTTTCAGGGTAGACAAAGAAAGGAAAATTCAGGCATTTCTATACCACTTGGATTTTTTTTTTGAAAAATGTAATGGATTATAATTTTATTTATTTGGTAAATAAGAGTCTAAATTTTTAGAAGGCTCCATGGTGAATTAACTTAATTATTGGGTTACTTATTGAGTGGGATAAATTTTACTTTTGATTAAACCTTATTTGATATTTTTGATGAGACCATTGAGGTCGTTTTTGTTAGTGGAGACCACTGAGGTCAATAGGATTTATCATTGTTATAGAAACAAATAAATCATGCCGAAATTTTTGGTAGAAATTATGGGACTTAGGCTTGCTATGGGTTTTAGTGGCCTTAAGCCTACCTATTCCATAGTATCTGTCACATCATATAAAAGTGGGATTGTGATAAAATGGGTCGGGCTGTATGGGCCCATCCCAGTTTAGGTGGCCTAGCACAACACGGTTCAGAATCATGCCGGAGCCCATGCCATGCAGGCCCTCGGCACAATTCATGTTGTGCCATGCCGAGGGCCTTCAGGCCACATGCAGTGCCTGGCACGTGGGCATGACATGGGCAATGACATGATTAGCAATGCATGATGGCTGACATAGCGATGCCCGATGGGGGATGACGTGGTGATGCCTGACGGGTGATGGCTCGGCATGCCCGATGGGCGACAGCAGTGAGGCAACACGACCATGCCATTCCTATTTTATGTTCTAGGTTAAGAATTATCTTAACCTAAAATAGTTTGAACTGACCCAAAATTGCCCGAACCTGGGTTGATTTCAGGCCATGGGTCATGCCGAGCCTACCCTCTAGTGAACCGTGCTGTGCTAGGCAAGGCACGTGAGCCCATATGTGCTTGAAAAAAAAGGGCCATGCCGGCTTGGCATGCCCGTTTGACACTTGTACATGACTATTATCAATGTCCAGTAGTTTCCACATTCACCTAATAATATTTAAAGCCAATTATCTATCCCAAAAATGATTGAATAAAATTTTACATTATTCTTTTGAAATATTGATACACATGATAGAGTGACAATAACATCTTTTTTAACAACTTTCACAGTTGTTCTAAGTTTTATTTTACATATTACCTACCAGTGACATGGATTTTTTCTTGTAGCTGGATATGTGGTGTAACACACTTGTTCATCTTTTATCACAAGAATAAAATAGTTCATATTCATGATAATATTTTTTATAGTGTACATCAACAAGGTTGTATTGATGATGAATTCTAGTACTCATATTTGTAATAGGATCAAACCATTCACACTTAAATGGAATTATCCTCTTAGTTGAAAAAGTAGGATATTCCACTTATAGAATTTCAATTATTTAACCATGAAAATCAATAGTAAATGTAGTATAATTAGACCTCTCGATGTAAATACTACTATTCATTGTAGCTCTATTTAAACCATATTTCAAAATATGAAATTTGTATCCATTTATATAATGTATGGGATATATTTGTAAAATTCATAATAATCTTTTTGTAAGACCATTCATTTGTTTAATACATATATTTGATGAATGAAATTGTACCTACAAAATGATAAATGATAAAGGATAAATTCTACTAGTCACCCTCCTATGAAGCTTTAGCCTTGGGTTTAGGATTGGGTTTGGGTTAAGCATTGGACTTTCCTTTGCCCTTGCCCTTGCCCTTTCCATTGATCTTGAAACCCTTTCTATTTTGAACCATTAGAACATGACCAAATTTAGATTTTATATTTTGTTCAATAGTTTTAAGCATCGTGTGCAACTCAGAGATAGATTTGTCCATTTATTTCATGATATAGTTCATGACAAATTGGCCATAACTCTCAGAAAGTGAATCCAGGATCAAATCAGTTGCCAACTCTTGGCTCAATGGCAATCCAAGCCTATCAAGGTGCTCAATATAGTCTTTTATTTTTAGAACATGAGCACTAACTGAAGCACCCTCAGCTATCTTACAAAAATGTAGTACCTTTGTAGTCTCATACCTTTCTTGCCTTGCTTATTGCTGCAACATTTCCTTAAGTTTGAAGATCATATTATAAGCTTCTATATTTTTCATATCCTTCTGAAGTTTAGAACTCATGGTAGCTAGCATCAAGAATGCAATATTAGTAGAGTCATTATGATGCTTCTCATAAGCATTCATATCATCTCTAGGAGCATTATCAGTTGGTTCTTTATGGAGAGGTTTATCCATAACATAAAGCTTCCTTTCTTATTTGAGAATAATTCTTAAATTTTGAAACCAGTTAAGTAAGTTAGTCTCATTAAGTTTATACTTCTTAATGACTAATCATAGTGAGATAGTAGAATTGTCGTTGTTATTGTTGACCATCTACAATGAATTCAAAGTTTGCTAAGAATTATGATTATGAAATTTTTTTACTAAATTAATAATACTTAAGAATAATCATATTAATTTAGCGAGCTAAGATTCATATTTTACTTAACTTTAAGTCAACTTTGGCATGACACTTAAAATTAATTTATTTAGGAAGGTGACTTTTACCAATTATATCTCATGTAATTCTTAAACATTTATGTGATTTTGACATCATATTTGAATCCCATTTAATGCCATTGGGCCCAAAACCATTTTGATAACCTAATAAAAGTAAACTATTTTTAAACATATGGATAGCATCATTACTCATCATGTCTTACTATGTCACCTAATGTACTTCTACTTCGGTAAAACCCACATTAAGGTGATAAAAGGTTTGACAAGTATTTAATTATGAATGACATGTTAAATTTTATATTTTATGTGAGGGATCTTAACTGATTTTAATTTTTTATTAATAGATCTCATCATATATCTAATAACACCTAATCATGTAATATCATACATAGTATCTCATACATGCATATAATAAACGTGTCACAGTATGACATTAATCTAGATTCATCTTCATATGCTAATATAAAGATCAATAGTCATTCCTAGGTAGCAATAAGTAGCTCTATGAAGTTGATTTGACTAGCAACTCAAGCATAGATACCTAGCTCAATCATCATGGTTGGATTGCATGACTTCAAATGACTTGCATTGTCTCTCTTGTTTTATTACAATAACTAAATAAATTATAATAATACAAAAATGACATGCAAGCCATATTTAATAATTACAACCCTTGAAAAAAAAATAATCTACCAAACACATTGGTTTAAAAGGCCATATTGGGTACCATGTGAAGCAACATAACATGGAAAATATATAATATTATTATATAGCATAAATAATTTGCATTAAAATAAATAAATTATAATATCCATGTATTTAAAAACAATTAAATTCATAAGGTGTTACACAGAGTTGTTATGGTGGTTATGCTAGCTGGTTAGTGGGTGGAATCAAGAAATGCTGCCCACGTAGGGTCGGGGGCAACACCCCAAGAAAAAAAAAATTTTATTAATCTCTTCAATAAATTTTCATTGATGTTATTAATAAATTTTTATTGATCTTATCAATAAATTTAAAATAAGTCGAAAGTCATCAAAATCACATTAAAACAACATATTATGTAATCTCATTACAATGTTTATTTTGGCACCACTATAAACAATCACTGATAAATCAAATTTGATATATGAATTCAGTCTATGTATTAATCTAATTTAGATAAAGCTAGAATATTATATCATGCAATTAAACACTTTAATGGCAATATCTCATTTGGATTCTCAATCAATCTAATGAATCCTTTTAGTTTTTGATTTAATCAATTAATACCTTAACAAAACCTAAGACCTATTTGTTCACACAAACCATAATATTACATATATTTAAAAACACAAATCATGCCAGAATCATATACATCACATACATATGATCAAATATGACATTATCAATTTTTATGAAAACACAAGTTCATCAAATACTATTGTTGGGGTTTCGGGTAGAATATCTAATTTAAATGGAACATATACACAACGGAATTTATAATTGTTATCCCTTAACCTCACATGCATTTCATAAAAAAATGAATGAATGGTAAATAAAATTTACCTTTTGTAGGTCGATTCATCAAGCCTTCAAAGTGTGCGTCTTGGTTTATTCAAAGGTACTGCCTTTTTAAAAAATGACCACCCCTTACAAGTATCCACACAAACAAATAATAAATGATCTTGTTGAATACTAGTTCAGATTTGTCTTCTCAAAACGAAAGGATTTCTCTCTCTATTTTATAAAAGTTACTACTTGCATCAAATGTCTTACATATAAATATACAAGTCTGCTAGAAGTTTAGTCATAAATAAATTTAATATATATTTAAAACTCTTTTAAATAATAACAACTTAAATTCAAATCCTTACAACCCCCATATGAATGAATTTATTCATTAAAACTTAAGTTTAATGTAACAATTTAATTATTAATTTAAATCACAAATTTTAACTTTCTCAAAATTAAATTCGAATTTAAACAATAACTAATTATTATTTGTGATTTAAAATAATATCATCATTTTAAATTAATACAGAGAGTGAAAACCCACAACCATTATTATTCATTCTTAATGTGCGACCCTATACGTTCAATTAAGATTGGTAGTAGGGCTAAATCACATTTTGATCCTATAAGTCATAAGTAGCCTCTAGCAAGACATTATGACTACTCAAGTTAAATGAAAAGCTCATGATCCTAAACAACTTTAATATAGTTAATGACATAATCTTTTTGTCTCTTGATATCTTGATATAATATAAGACATGGACAAAGTCAACCTTACATCATTCTATCTTTGATTACTCGAAACTCAATTAGACTGACTAAAAAAATGATATTGATCATTCCATCAATTCATTTGAGCACGACCATACATTTCTCAGTCTTAATTATCGAGTGAACCCAAAGATATATTTCTTATAATAAGAGGGGAAAATTACATCTTAATCACTCATATCTCACTACATAATTCTTATTAAGTTTAAGTATAACTTTTATAGTCATCTAATTAATAACAATGTTTGATTATATCAAAACACAATATTTTTTATGTTGAGAACTATAGTGATCTTAGGTCAAATGATTTAATTACATAGCTATTAGAAATTAATTTATGACTTTGACCCATGTATTAATCTCAAGACATGTCTATCCAATATTTATTCTCAACAAATAGATATAAATTTGATTTGTATCTCATATACATATTCATCCCATGAATATCAATCAAACTTTATACTAATCTTAATTTATTGTTATTCCCATTATAATAACTGATTAGAGACATTTAGAATAATAAATAATATTATTCAAGGATATTATATATAATAAATATGAAAATAATAATAATAATTAATTCTCACAAATAGTCAAAATATATTGTCCATATGATAGGCTTAGAGCACTATTATTAACACTTTCATGTTGTGTTATGCACACCATAGTGGCTAGACTAGGCCACCAAAATTTAGGCCATGTTAGCCTAATATGGCCTAATTGACACCTTTAACATCTCTAAAACACTATAATAGCTATGTTTTTATTTTTATGATGTGGGATCCAAATTTTCTACTAGTACAACAAGTCATGACATTTTTTTGCCACATCTTAATCAAAACATAATAAAAACCCAAGTAAATATAATCACGAGAATATTTTCTACTATGAGTCTATGCTCCATAGAATATTACTATAGTCATAACATTTCTAGCCACCATAACTTTGTGCTCTAGTGAGAAAATACCAATGTATTGACAATTCTCATTATAATGACTTTGTATTATAGAGACAAATGCATAAGTCATGATCATTCTCAGTGTCATGACTCTTCACTCTAGAGGGGAATTACTTGAATCAAAACAATCTTTGCCATAATGACTTTTATACTCTAGACAAGAGTTACTTAACTCACAAAAATCTTTGCCATCATACTTGTATATTCTATAAAAAAATTTAATGAGACAATAATATTTTGACCTCAAGCTTGCAACAACTTCTAGCTTAAAATATTATACATAACCTTGAAGTATAAAAGCAACATTTGGAAGATTTCGAGAAAATAAAGAAGATAATAGGGTTTTGAGCTAAGAGCATACAAACCCTAGGTGGTACGACTTTCACCCCCCTAATTAGGGGTAAAACCAATGCAATTAAGAGTAATAAATATTTGTCATTAGGTTTCTAGACTGAGATTCTCACTAGAATTGTCATTTAGAACCCTTGAATCTATAAAATATCCCTCAAAATATCTCATATGAAATCTTCCCCAATACCATGATACATTCATATCTAGAGTTAGTTTTATATACTTGTGTATTGATGACATCATGTTGGAATATTTACTTTTATAGTAATATTATTGCTTGAATATTGATAGATATAGATGATATTTAGAAATGAAATTTTAGATTTTTACAATATCATAGGTTTATGCATATTGGCCATAATAGATGATGATAGGTATGTCATAAGATACACTAATGTGGTATGATAAAAAAAAGTGACAACCTATCCAGCAATCCATATAGTAACTTTTTTGAGTGATTTGGCATGTAGTTTATATTGTTTTCATATTTAATTGAGTATTTATGAGAGAAATTTCACTAACTATATATTTTAATGGAATTTGATGAATAATAGTGAAATTATATTTATTTTAGGTAAAAATTGGTAGAATTGGAGAGTGAAGGCTTGGTGGGGAGAAAAATGATAGAGAATCATGTCATGACTTGGTTACACATTCCATGATCTTATTGAGTAGTTACGACATCTTTTCTTATCCATAATCCTATAATTCATGGAGATCTTTGTATATAATGACTCTACCACCAAGTTGACAAAATTATTTCAAGTGCAATGCAAGATAGTTTTTAGCATTGTGATATTTTATAGGAATTATGATCATAGTATCTTTAAAATGAATTTTGGCCACAATATTATTTTTATGTTGCAGCATCCAAGTATCTCACTAGTATATTTAGTCATGATAATTTCTATAACCATAATAAATTCAATAATGAGCCAAAATCCAAAGTATTTTCAATCATAATAATATTTCCTACCATGACTTTTCTTTCTGGAGAGAACTCTGGGCATTGCTTTTGTAATGTCATAACATTATACTTTAATGAGAAAATATCAAAGTTGTGACTATTTCTAATATCATGAATTTGTGTTCTAGAGAGTATATGTATCATTCATGATCATTCCTAGTAGTGTGATAATTTACTTCATAAAAAAGATCAATGTCATAGTCATTCTAGCACCACAACTTTGCATTTGATAAAAAGTTTGTCCGAGTCTTGATATTCTTAATGCTACAGCATTGTACTTTAGAGAGAATTATTTTAGTCATGGCATTCATTACCACCATGGCCTTTATACTCCAAATAAGATCTACAAGACAAATAAGTTGTGACCTCAAGCTAGTACAATAATTTCAAGCTTAAAATATCGCATGGATCCTCAAAGTTTAAATGCAACACTTAAATAATTAAAAAAAAAAGGGCAAGATTAGGGGAATTGGATTTCAAGCTAAGCATGCAAAAATCCTAATTGCACTATTCCAACCTCAATTAGGGGTAAATTCAAGGTGATCACCTGTAATTTTTGATTAAATTTAGGTTTTGCAACTTTTATTCTCACATATGATTTCATTGGAACCTCAATCAAACAAGATGCCTCTCAAAATATTTCATTGTTTGGTTAAATTGGGATATAAGGTTAGTTTTATGAATGTGTAAAATGTTGATATGATTTTATAAAGTTTATATTTGTAATAGTATTATTATTTGGAAGTTGATGAAAATAGATGTTATATAGAACTGAGATTTTGGATTTTCACTATATCATAGGTTTATATGTATTGATCATGATAGTTAGAGATAAGTATGTCATAGAACATACTCATGCAATATGATAAGAATGAAGTATAGTCCTTCTAATCTTAACATGTTAAAAAAAACCTGTGTGAAAACCTGAGATTGAGACGAGTTTAATCATTATAATTATGGTTCTTATAAAATCAAAGACACAAATACATTTATTACCAATTCATCGTGCATATTCTAGAAGAACTAATTTTCAAATAATATGAAAGTTAAGTAAGATATTTGATATATAAGACATATTAAAGTGGAGGCGACTTGTATGGTGGTGACAACCTTGTAAGTTGTTTCATTTTATATGACTTCCATAGGTGAGATTTCTTAGAATATATATGTTAATTATTATAAGTATGATATTTACAAATCCAAAAATATAAATATATTTAATACTATATTATTTCACATCCTTTAGATATTAGAAATTGAAGAATATATATATGTACACACTTGAAGTGATTATCAAGAGTAGTTGATATATTATCTAAAGTAGATATACAAATGACTCATGAATGTAATAAAGTATAGACTCATTGGTGTAATACCAAGGGTATGCCTACTAGAAAATTATCCTTAGTAGTGACTTTCTAATGATGATAGTGACCTTGGGTATAGAGGCATTTTTTATACTAATTTACTATTTGTCTGATAAACAAATATAACATTGCCCAAATAACTAAGAAAAATCATCCTACATACGGAAGTGAGCCAACCCTATAGTCTAAGTATTCTTCCATAAATCCAAGTATATTTATTCAACTCAGGCATTAGTTAGTTCATTATTGGTTAATCTATATTTTTTCATAAATCTTATAAGATTTATATTTACACTTAAGTTTACTTTATTATTTGTACAACTTATATACTCATAAAAAATATTTCATTATAGATAATCACCCAACGAACCTTTGGGATCATAAGTTTTAAATTCATAATAAAGTCACAATAAGCTTTTGATATAGTAACCAAAAATTGATTGATGATTAATTTTTTTTGTAGTCACAATTATTATATGAGCAACAAATTTAGGATTGAGTTAACATATATTGACTCAGAAATTAAAAGAATAATGAGACAACTTCTAAGAAAAAGAGTTGAGAGAGAGTTTGTGTAAGCAGCATGCAAGAAAAGAGACCACCAAAGCAATGAAAGATAATTTATTCAACAACTCAATTCTCACTGTCCTTGGATGATTATTAGTGGTTGATTATGATAGATAATTTTATGAGAATTTGAATGTAACCTATGTAAATGAATTACTTTGAGTTGAAACCAAGTTTGATAGTTATAATGCAACAACATCAGCATGGTAAAAGAATTTCAAAAAATCTTAATAGTCACATCACAACTTTGTTGGAGTAGTGCAATATGGTGAAGATGAATGGAGTTAGCCCAGTCATGTCAAAGTTATGATTTTGTATATGTTTTTTTGAGTGATATAGCCCATAGATGGTTCTAGTGCTTATCTAAGAGACTTCATTGATAGTTAAGATGAACTTGAGCAAGTTTTATTCACCAAGTTCTTCTCACCTCAAATTGCCTCTTAACTAAGGGGAGAGATAAGTCCATTTTAATAAAAGGAGCAAGTGTCTTCATATGATACTTGGGATTGATTCAAAACTCCCTTGAAGAGATGCCCATAACTTGGATTTAAATTGTGGTTCCAATATCAAGCTTTTTATAATGGGCTTAACTATATGATGAGGTACACAATTAATGTAGCCTTAGGAGACTATTATTAATATGTCCCTCTAGGAGTAGATTATCTATTGAAGAGCTAATAAGAATAACTATTACATTTTAAATAATCGAGTATTTGAAAGGAAGCAAGCTAGAGTATTGGAATTACATAGTTTGATTATTATAGAAGCCAAGTTGAATATATTTTCAAAAAGTTTGGAGCCCAAAATAATAAATAGTTATGCATGGAAGAAATTTATCTTTCTCAATAATATGAAACAATATATTTTGATCTTGTATATCAAGTGGAGGAAGCCAATATTTTATAGAAAAAATGATATATATTTTTCTATAATGTAGTTTCCTTCACTATATATATGCCTAGATATAAGCCCTCTAGAGCAAAGTTCTCATTGAAGGATTTTGACCCTCGTGATCAATCATATCATCCATCTTCTTCTCCATGATGATGTGATTGTGATTGTCTTTATTTTGTATTGTGTTGTACTTGTTTTGTTATGATTAGATGTTCCAAAAGATTTTTAGAGAGAGAGAGAGTGATTTTTTGCTCGAGGATGAACAATATTTTTAGTGTGTAAGTTTATTTGACACTCCACATATCAACTTTATCGGATTGTTTTGGCATATATTTTATGATGTGTTTGTATTAATATGAGCTTTAAATAATTAGATTTTACTAAATTTTGGTTTTTATGAAATTTGATGAATATTAGTAAAATTAAAAATATTTTGGGTGAAATTAATAAACTTGGTGGAGTAATGACTTGAATGGATAAAAAATAATAAATATTCATACTTTTTCTTTTACCATGACTTTGTTACACTGTTCATAGAAAATTGAGAAGTTGTGATAGTATTTATTTACCATAACTCAATAAAATAAGTCATTGTAATCTTTGTATGCTATGACTCAACAATTAATTAAGTTATTATAATCATTTCATTATACAATAATATCTTTGAGGTCATGGCATTTTCTTGGAGTCATGACAACATTATTTCTGAAATATAAGATGACCACGACTTTATTTTCATGTCATGACAAACAAGAACCTCACTAATACAAGAAGTCATGGTATTTTTTTATACGATGACTTATTTAATACATAATCAAAAATTGCATAACAGCAAGTAATTTTTAGTTATAGTACTATTTTTCACTATGACTTTGTCATCCAAAGAGTAAATATCTAAGTCATAATATTCTTACCACCATGACAACATTATTTCTGAAATATAAGATGACCACGACTTTATTTTCATGTCATGACAAACAAGAACCTCACTAATACAAGAAGTCATGGTATTTTTTTATACGATGACTTATTTAATACATAATCAAAAATTGCATAACAGCAAGTAATTTTTAGTTATAGTACTATTTTTCACTATGACTTTGTCATCCAAAGAGTAAATATCTAAGTCATAATATTCTTACCACCATGACTTTGTATTACATAAAGTAGATACCTTAGGCATGATTTTTCTTACTACTGTGATTTTGTGTTACATAAAGTAATTATCTCAATCATGGTATCCCTACCACCATTACTTTGTTTTCTAAATAAGAATTACTTTTTTCTTATAAATTCTTTGTCAACATGCCTTTTATACTTTAGAGAAGATTTACAAAGATGAAAAAGTTATTACCTCGACTATGTACCATGACTTCCAGCTTAAAGATTCATATGGAACCCTAGAGTATAAAGAAATACTTAGAGTTTTTCACAAAGGGAGAGAGGGTAAATTGGATCTCAAGCTCAAGAGCACACAAAACCCTAGGTGGCATGACTTTTAACTACCAATCTGGGATAAATCCAAAGTGAATGCAATCAAGAATTAGTTAGGATTATATTTTGAGACTTAGATCCTCATTTGGACTATCACTAACAATCCTTGATTCCACAATATGTCATACCAAATATCTTATGAATTCTTCCTTTATATCAAGCTAAATTAAGATCTATAGTTAATTTATTATAAGTTTATGCATATTAGTCATTATGTATGATGACAAGTAAGTCATATGGCACACTCATAGGATATGATAATAAGGAAGTGATAGTTCTTCTAATATTAATATGTGTGAGAATATTATGTATGAAAAGTCAAGATTGAGGTAAATTTAATTATTATGTGTATGATGTTTATGAAGTCAAAAAGACAAATATATTTATGACTAATACATTCTACATAATATAGAATAACTAACCTTCAAGTAATATGAGAGTTAAATAGAATTTTTAACCTATAAGTTTCATCATGGTGTGTGAGTCATATGTTGGTTGTGGTAGATAATAATAGGTAAGTCATTCGATACATGCAAGTGGAGATATTTTGTATGGTGGTGATAACTTTATGAGTCATTCCCTCTTTTATGATTTTTATAGTTGATATTCATGGAGAGTTATATGTTAATTGATATTAGTATGGTACTAATGAAACTGAAAGTATAATGTACCAACATATTTATTATCATATCATTTTACATCATTACAACATTATAGGGTTCGAGATTAAAAATATAAACTTTAAGAAGTCATCAAAGAAGGTTAATATACTACCTAAAAAGTAGAGGTGTTAATGAACCATGAATAAAATAAGTTTGGTTTGAGTGATTAAATATTGAGGCCATAACAATGAGAGAATTATCCTTAGTATAGTAATAATCCAAGGATGACAACAACCTCATATGCAAATGGGACACTAAGATATAAGTTTATATATGTGTGCCTTTATAGTTTGCCAGCCTAACTCTCTCCACTATGATCCTTGGCTTGGATGACCTTAGTATGGTGCCCTGTCATTGATAATGTTCAATAGGCTACAAGATTCTACATTTAATATGTGAAAGCTTTACCCATCCTTTAGTCAGATGGATGTCTAGGTAGACGAGGAATGATACCTTGCCCAAGTACCCTTTCTTCTTGAAGTTTAGTCTCATTATCACATGTTTAAATTATCAAATATTCTTGTGTATTTTGATGGTTGATAATATATATATATATATAGCTAATATGTATTGATTTTATGATTTTTGGTCTTTTGTAAAATTTTGATGAATAGTCATAAAATCAATGAGTTTTGGAGGTATTTAGTTGAAGAAGTTAATCAATGAGTTTTTCATAATTTCAGCCCCAATAATTGGCCAAACTTTACTTAATTGGTTGAGAAAAATTATTAATTCATCAACAAAATTTTTAACTATGCGACACATTCTCAATGAATATGATATTATTATGATGTCACAGACATAATTAGCTCAAAAAATTTAAATGACTATAACATTAATTTTCTTTTATAGTAACAAAGTTCCTACTTATCCTCAAGGTTGTGCCAATTTTACAGTACTTCAATTTTATCTTTATATGGTTTGATAGTCTCAAGTTAGAGTCAAGATAATTTTTACAAAATCATGACTTTTGAGCTACAAAAATTTTAAGATATAATTTGTAGGATACTAAATATTATAAAGGATATTACTCGAGTATAACCATTTCTAAGGCTGTGACTCTTATTCTCTAAGAAAGTTATAACCACAACTCATATGTGCAAGCTAAGTGTCAATATCAAGGTATCATAATAATGTCATGTCAATGTGTTATATGAGAGAGGAAAAGATTAGTGTCACAATAACTCATAACACCATAGTCACTTAAGAGACACAAAGGATTACTTTTGCACCATGGCTAATTCCCAGGACTACGGCCACGACCAACACAAGAAAGACCATTTTCATTATCATATCCTCCATATAGTGCTACAACTATATAACAATATGATAAGACATCTTCACATTATGACCACTTTATTGTTCCATGATCCTCTATGGACTTCAAATAACTAATGACGTGAAGTTATGAGTATTTCATAACACCACAACTTTGTATTATAGAGAGATTAAGGTCTAAGTCATGGTCATTACTAATACCATGACTTTGTGTTACAGAAAGATCAAGATGTTGAATAAAATCGTGATAATTTTATAGAGTCATGACTTAAAAATGAAGATATGAAGCCCAAATTTTGAATTTCTTTCGAAAGTCATAACTTCCTACTTAGACTAATGCAAGGTTATCCAAAATAAAAGTGAAGATCATGAATTTTCAAAAAATTTCTTGTTTCTTTTCCTTAGTTGTCATACAAAATAAAGCCACAATAACTACAAACCATAAGTGTAAATTTCTCACTTCCTAAAAGTTCCAGAAATAAGCAAAAGATTCATTATTTCTGCCAATCCCTAGAGTTGGGAGGTGCTACATTTTTGTAAGATATATTTAGTAATCTGAATAAATATATTTAGTAATTTTATAAGATATCCCTAGCAAAGTTAACTTCTCCTACATGAATCCATACTTGACTATGTTGTTATTGGTCACGCTCCTGCAATCCACTGGAGTCCAACTCTTCATTAGCAGGTCAAGAAGTTAATGACATAAATTATGTCAAAAATCCTATAAGATCCACCAAAGTAAAAGAAATGAGAATAAAAAGAATTAAAATAATATATTATACATAATCTATAGAACTCTTATTAAAACTAGGCCATTTTTAGATATCAAACTTAAGAAGCAAAGGATGGGAAACTATCCAATCTAAGATATTTTTTGCAAGAAATTCAACCATTATGTAGATGATTCAAATATCCCAAAATCAATATATTCAAGATTCATCGATCTGAAATTCAATAAACATGAAATCAAAAGATTAATATTACAAAAATTATTGTTGTCAATAAGAAATCTTGAAAAAACACATATTATGAGAATAAAAAGCAATAGTTTGACTCTTCTTCAATTGATTTTTTACAATCTAATTTTCTAGCAATCACAAATATATTAGATAATTTGTTAAATTTATCTATACAAGATAAAATCCTACCATGGAAACAACTAAGATTATGAAGCACTTCATACATATGCAATCCACAATTTTATGAAGTTTGACGAAAATAGTAATCCCCATCATCATATGTTAAACTTTAATCATGATATGATCTTGAACATTAGAAAATACTAATTTTTATATATATGCGCTCCAAAAATCATCTTCATGGACCTAAGGGAATGTTTTTATCACATAATATATGCACTCGGTACAACAAAATCAAAGCATCAACTGATATCTTCATGGACCTAAGGGCGAGTACCCCATCTAGGGGTACTCGCCCCAAAGAAAGGCACATTCCCTAGATAGAGATAGTCATCCCTAAATAAAACTACTCTTTTCAAAAGGGGCATTCACCCGGATCAATGGCTATATTTAGTAATTTGTACCAAATTAGCATGGTGAAAGGTTTGTGTAATTTGAATAATATGATCTAATTAGTTTTAATTATGTATGCTTTAATGATTTGATTTATTTTATATATGAATACTAATGGATGGTGACTAAATATATCTTGAACTAGGTTTTGATTAATTAGTTGGTTTGTATAAGGTTATTATGGTAGATGATAATAGGTAGACCATGACTCTCACTCATGCATATGATAGTAAAGAAGTGATAGCCTTTACGATTGCAACACATGAGATAAACTTATATGTTAAAATCTAAAATTTAGGTATATTAATTATCACGAGTATGATATTTATGAAGTTGTAAATACAAATACTTTTAAATGCCAATCTATTATATAGATTTTAAAGGGATTGATTCTCAATTGGGATAGATGTTATATAGAATATTCTCACAAAGAAGTTCATTTTTAATATGTGGGTCGCAATTATTATCGAGGAGGATGATGAAAAATAATTCTGGGTGTTGATAAGTATGTTGTAACTCACAAGATGGTGATAAATTTTGTGAGATACTTTTACTCATATAGTTCCCACATGTGAAAATCAATTAAATGTTAATTATGCGAGTAAGATGCTTTTAAAGCCAAAAATACAAATGTTTACAAACCATAATAATTATTAGTTTTATGAAAAATGAAGCTAGAGAATAAGAGTGTGCATATAGAGTAATCATCAATGATAGTTGATAAAGTTGTCTAAATAGTATGTGATTTTGAATGAGTCTCATGCAAAGATAAAATATTGTATTGATGGTGATGTACTAGGGGGACAACAATGAGGTGACCACCCATTGAGAATGATTTAATGGTGACAACTATTTTATATGCCAATAGGGCAAAAGGTCATTGCATATTACTCCAACTTACATTCTATGTCCAACATATTATATATCGAGCAATTATAAAAAAAATGATGACCATGATAAGTAAATGAGGGCACTCGAAGTAAGAATGATTGAAATAAATCTGGTGAAGAGGAATATAGAGTATCATATTAGTTATTTGGCATTATTAATGAAGGGAATATTGGTGGATGAATTGCCACTTAATATATAAGTAATTCTAAATAATTATTTCTCAATATTATTTATAAGTGGGAATGAGCTTCAAAAGCACTCAAAGCAAAATATTTGTTAACATTTTAGGGGTGAAAGAGCTGCAACTCTTTCAATGAACCATGACTCCAGAGCTATAAGATTATTTTGAACAACAAATCTTAGAGTTTTTTTGTGTAAAAAGGCCATGATTTTTTAAAATCCATGATTAAACCTACAATTATTTAATAAGCTACATACTAAACTAAAAAGAACTAGAACATTAATAACCTTGAAGCTATGGTACATAACAGAGCCATAAACAAAAAGAAATATAAAACTAAGTTTCACTCAAAGATAAGAAAAAAGATGAAGAACCAGATGATAAAATGGTGCTTATACAAGGCCATTAAGAGAAACAAGTAAATTATAAGTGAATGAACATTACAAAAAATTTCTTAATATATTATGAAAGTTATAAGTAAATATAGCATTTGATAAAGTTCTAGCTTAAATACTAAACTATATTACATTTATGAAAAATATAATAAGTGGTAAGAGAAAGTTAGAGATATATAGAATCATAAATATAACTAAAGTATAGTGACATTATTCAAAAAAAAAACTTTTGAGAAAATTGAAAGACTTTGGAAGCTTTACTATACCTTGTACTATTAGAGATCATATATTTTGGAATACATTGTATGACTTGGGATTAAGTGTCAACTTAATGTTCCTATCCATCATATGAAGATTGAATTATGACAAAATTACTCAAATATTTCTCTCACTCCAAATGGTAGATCAAACTATCAGGTATCTAGATGGAATCATCAAATATATATAAGTAAAAGTTGGATTTTTATTTTTTAGTGAATTTTGTTGTTTTGGATATGGAAAAAGGTCAATATGTACCATTAATTTTGGCATGACTATTTTTGTCAAAGGAAAAACCCTCATCAATGTCAAAAAGGGCGAGTTCACTTTTCATATTGGTAAGGAACTAATAAAGTTTAATATTTACAATGACTTATGGTATCTAGATGACCATAAAATAGGGTCTTTGAGAATTGATAATAAACTCCATACCAAACTATTATAAAAAGTACATTTCAAGTGGAAAGACTTTTGTAGAAGACTACTAGCTGGATAAATATGAAATATATGAACCAGAAGAAAAACTTATTAGGTGTGAGAGCAACAAACCTAACTGAAATAAAAAATAAATTTGAAATCATGAGAATGATATAGTGTATGAAATAGAAGAATAATTTTGGAGCTGTTATGATAAAGAAAATGAAGGATACAAAGAATTATGATAATAACTCTTAAGAAGATGAGGCATCTAGGGAAAATGACAAAATTGAGACAAAAATCATGGAAGGAAAAATCAAAGAGAAAGCCACTGGTATGCTCGGCATTGTAGCCTTTGGTATTCCATAATGAAAATGACTAAGGAAAGATAGAAGAAAAAGCTATAGCTATGTTCAGCATCACAACTTTGGTTATATAGAAGGAATTAGTCCATTAGAAAACTAAAGATAAAGCCATGACTATGCACATCATTATGACTTTGGAGTTAAAAAAAGAAAAGGAAAAATAAAAGGTATAAGACAAAGTCACGATGTCAATAATGAGCATAACTTTGGAGTCAAAATAAAAAAAGGAAAAGAAAAGCTTAAAGACAAAGCTACGACAATACACATCTTTGCAACTTTGGTGATCCATAATGAAAAAGGGATATTATAATGGACAAGAATGAGGTCTGACATTCAATAAAGTCATGACATCAAATGGGGAAACAACCTTAGAGATAAGTATAACTGAAAAAAACTAAATGAAGGAACCAACAAGAATGAAGTAAAGTATTATACTGAAAAAATCATATGAATATTATAAAACTTTAATAGAGTTAAAGAGATTTTGATAGTATAACTATGAATATTAAATATAGTATTGCTTGGGATGCAACCCACTACATTTTTCCTTGCATGTTTGATGTAAAAAATATCTATATTAACCACATAAACAAATACAAATATCTAATGACCCATAAGTATAGTCAGATAACTCAAACTTCACTATGACTTTCAATTTGTATAATTAAAGCTTCTCCACTATTTATAGATATTCCACCACTCAAACTTAGTTTCAATATTTCATTGTAATGATGAATATTTATTTTGGATGAAGATGTTATTATTCAGGACAAACAATTCTTTTAGTATGTGAAATTGTTTGTTGTTCAAATTATAGCATATTTTTGTGTATTTTGGTGGTTGATAATGATGTATGCATATGGAAATAGAACTAATATATATCGATTTCATGATTTTTTGGTATTTTAAAGAATTTTGATAAATAATCATGAAATCAATGAATTTTTGAGATATTTAGCAAAATAGATAGATAAATGATATAGTTTTGATGTCAATTTTAGATGAAATCCTACCTAATTGATTGAAGGCAATTATTGTATAACATGACATTTTCATCGTGCAATATATTCTCAATGGATATGATATTATTAAAGTATATTGCTAGTCTTCGAGGTCATGATCAATTTTATAATACAGTAAAATTATCTTTATATGGTTTGATAGTCTCAAGTCATAGCCATGATAGTTTTTACAAAGCTATGAGTTTTGATCTATAGAAAATTATGAAGCCAAAACTACTCATTCAAAATCATGTTAACTACTTAAAACTATGTTTTTGTGACATTAAATGTAATAGAGGATATGACACAGGTATGATAATTTTTAAGGCTTCAAATTTTATCTTTAAAAGAATACATAGTAATAACATATATGCACAAGCTAAGTGCAAATACTATGACATCCTAATAGCATTGCAACAATGTGTTATATGAGAGAAGAAGAGATCATTATCATGGCCACTCACACTGCCATGAACACTTAAAAGATATGAAATGTTACTTTTTGTAGTGGTTAGTTCTCAGTTCTGTGGTTCTAACCAACACAAGAAATACATTTGCCAATGTTGCTTCCATGGCCAACACAAGAAAGACTATTTGGCAATGTCGTACCATCCACACAATGTCCATAGTTATATAACAAGATGAGAAGTTATTTTTATATCATGATCACTTCACATTGTTATAGTCTTCTATGAACTACAATTAGATTATGACATGAAGTCAGGATCATTTCATAATTTTATGATTTTGTGTTACAAAGAGATTAGGGTTATGCTATAGTTGTTTCTAGCACCTCAACTTTGTCTTACAAAAATATCAAAATGTTGAATAGGGTCATTACTATTTTTGAGAGTCTCAATCTTAAATAGAAAATATGAAGGCTAAAGTTGTGTTTTACTTAAAGTAATACAAGATTGTCAAAGTATAAAAATGAAAAATAAAGAATTTTCAAAAAAAAATCTCATTTTTTATCCTTCTCCCTCACACAATAAGTAAAATTAAGGCAACAACAAACTCTAAGATTGAATTTCACACCCCATAAAAATTCCACAAGCAAGCAATAAATACAAAAATTATGCTGATATCATGAGTTGAGTGGTGTAGCTCTCAAACTCATCCACTCTAAAGATAAATTTTTGATTTTGTACTAAATTAGTATAGTCTAAAATCCATATATTTATACATGAGTACTATACACATATATAGTATAAATGTATATGTGTGTACAATATACATGTATATCTCTCTATAAACGCATGTGTTTAAAGTATGCATGTATATCTCTATAAATATATATGTGTTTTCTAAAAGATGTATAATTGATATTTATAAACATTTTATATTAACATGATGAATATTATCTTTTCATTTATAAATATATTTATAAAAAACATTTATGTATACCTATAAATGTCTTCATTTATATGATTATAAACATGTATATACATATATACATATACTTATAAATACATATATTTATAATATTATTATCATACATATAATTGTACATATATATAATATAGTTTTCAATTTTTTTTTATTTTTTTAATAATGTGTTAGAGTAAGAGCATGTATGAGTTTGAGAAAAAAACAGAAAAAAAAAAAACAAAATAAAATTTGTTTGGAGGTATTTTTGTTAAAATTCTAAGGAATAGAACTTTTATCAAATATTTTCAAAATAGGATTCCTCAGCATAATTTTCCCCTATAATAATGATCAAAATAATTATTAAAAATCAGAAAAGAATTTTATATTTTAAAGCGTGAATAAGAAAATAATGTGTTTGTTTATTTTTTTTTTAAGTTATAACCGAGTTTTTCGGGGTGTTCTTCCTCGCGGCATGTCTGGTACGGAGTTTTTGGATGTTCTGATTCGCTACTCGCAGATTCACAGCTGCGGCCTGCGGGACTGTAACTGTGCGATCTAGTTCTGTTGGTAGGAACTGTTAAATTCATCGAATGAGCATTATGATGGGC
Organism: Sapria himalayana; assembly: GCA_029783825.1. Taxonomy (NCBI): domain Eukaryota; kingdom Viridiplantae; phylum Streptophyta; class Magnoliopsida; order Malpighiales; family Rafflesiaceae; genus Sapria; species Sapria himalayana. Next base: position 914,030 of record JAREIK010001333.1, on the reverse strand, counting down.
TCGATTGAGCTCGCGAGGTGACGTAGTGATGTCTCAGTTCTCTATCGTGATTCGTCACTCTGCGGAGGGGGAAGAAACGGAAGTATTTACAGGCGATTGGTATAATTAAGGGTTAGCTTTCATAATGATTGATTTAACTGTTTTTGCTGGAAAAATCATCTGTTAGCTAATTCTGTTCCCTCGTTGCTATCAGGTGCTTAGAATAACCGTATTGGCGAAGTGAACGAAATGATTGTTTACATTTTGTAGCTCGCAAATTGCTGCCATATATGTTTTCGATTTGGTTATGGCTTCAAAATTTATTCTACTTGTTCTGAATGATGCAATGTGCATATTGAAATAACTGAATGGTTAAGATTACCTACGGAGAAACTTGTGCAAATTGTTTCTCGGAAATAACGTATCAATGAGCAGAAACCGTACACTTAAACTTCAATACCTTGCTAATTCGTGTTTGATGTGTTCAGGAGATGTCTAAGAAAACGATTACGAGAGAAGAATGGGAAAAGAAGCTCAGCGCTGTAAAAATTAGGAAAGAAGACATGAATAAGCTAGTGATGAACTTTCTGGTTACTGAGGGTTACGTTGACGTTGCTGAGAAATTTCAGATGGAATCTGGAACCAAACGTATCCTTTTTCATCATGAGAGCTGCTTATGTACTTTGTTTTCTGCTTTTCATGTGCGACACTGTGTTTTTTTTTTTCTTCCTTAAGGAGAGGTAGCTGACATAGATCTGTCCACGATAATGGATCGAATGGCTGTTAAGAAAGCAGTACAATGCGGCAATGTCGAGGAAGCCATTGAAAAAGTGAATGCTTTAAATCCCAAGGTACTGATGGAATTCGTGGGCAGTGTTTATGCAATCCCATGGTATTGCACCCTATTCTAGTATGCTCTCAAAGTTCACTCTCTTTGAAAGTGTTTGATAATGCTATCTTGATCATCATGCAGAGATTGAAGCTATTAAATTATAATTCCATTTTCAGGCAATATGTGTGTGAGAAAATATGTAAAGGGAAATTAAGATTATTTTACAAAAAATGTAATTTCATTAATCTTAAAGCTGAATATATTTATATAGTGATTCTTCTAGGATATATTTCATATATTTTTAAAGTAATAATCAATTTTTATATATTTTGCTTGATAATGCAAGATTGAATTAGAAGTGTTTATTTAGATAGAGTATGTATAGTTATTTTATTAAATAGTTTTAAGAAAAAAATTTATAGAACAGTTATATGTTTAGTCATTCTGTATGAAAGTGAATGCTCAACAACCAAGGAGTAATATATTCAAATTATAAGTGTAAAATAGATGAAGATAGTAAAAATGTAAGATGAATATGTGGTAAAAATAGGAATAATAAAATTAAAAATAAAATTATTTAAAAAATTAAAAATAATTTTTTTAAATTATAATTTAAGGAAGAATCATCTGGGTGTTAATTAAAAAGTATGAGACTATATGAGTGTAGAAAAAAAAAAGAACTAGAGATAAACATAAGAGAAATTTAATTGAATTTATAAATAAGAATTTAAAAATTAAAGAGTTAAGAATAAACATGATTTTTAATATATATGATTGAAAAAATATTATCCATACAATCAATTTCAAGTAATTAAGAATATATTTGATTTATTAATGATAATATATTTTTATTTTATTAAAATAAGTATGGTTCAAAGTGTAGATGATTTCTGCCAAGAAAACTATGAGAGTGGTAAATATCTTGATAAAACATATTCTTGATAAATTAGAGAAGTCATGTTTAAAAATTTTTAAATGCGAGCTTTATTACTCACGAATGAAAATATGTATCATCACAATAAAATATAATATATGTATAGTTATTTCTTCTAAATTATAAAATTGATATAATGAAAGTATATATAAAATATACAAAAAATTTATTGTAGCACTTTAATACACTATGAGCATTAATGAAATAAATAAGAAAAATAAAATAATTCAATAAGGTGATTTGTTTGGCTTCTAGATCATTTATATGTCACCTTAGTCATTTTGACTTTTATGATTAATAAATTAATAATATATTTTTATATATTTTGTTTATTTATGAATATTAAAGTATAAATTGTGTTTGACTTCCTAGTTATTATGAAAAAGAATTATAGGACATAAAATAAAAGATTCCATCTCTTTGCGATTGCAATCTCTATATTTCTAATCAAAATCTAAAAATATTAGTTTGCTCTTTACTTCTTGTGAAATGAAATCATTAGTGGATCTTCTAGTGCTTAATTAATTTCTTGAATAATAAGTGTTCCATGTATTGCCATGATTCATGAAGTAAATGTTGCCTCGTAGATAATTTCACTCATCATAATTAACAAAATATTTTATTATTTTGATAATATTTGATATATATGTTTTCAAAAATATTAGATAATTTTTTTTTCAAGCTTTCCTATATTTAGTTGCAAATAGTACTCATATATACTAAAATGATTCATGTTAACTTCAATTTTCATTCTTGTTGGTGTATAATCCAAAAGCTTAAATTCTAGAATACTATTTATTTAATATTTTTATTGAGATAAAATTATCTTTATATGCTAGTATATAAATTTTATTTGATAAAAATATTATTGTTTGTTAAGTTATTTTATCTATATTATTTGTGATGGAATAATCATAATTTATATGACATGGTTATTTACGATGTAATTTATTGTGGTTGAAATTTGGGGTGTTGGGTTGGGTTGTGGCCCAATTCGAACCCAACCCAATTTGTGCTCAGGTTAAAAATTATCAACTCAAGCTTGAACTTAACCTAAAATATCTTTAACTTCAACTCAATCTAATTTGATAATATGTAACTTAGGTTGAGTGAGTTGGGTCGGATTAAGTCGAATTGTATGAAAAATTTCAATAAAAAGAAATTAACTTACCTAATAGGTTACTATTAAATTAATTATTATTTTTTAAATATTTTTAGTCTGTTATAAAAATTCATTTTAGAATATAAAGATAGAATTTATTAAAATTTTAAATTAATTATAATGATTATCAATATAAATATCTTAAATTTTTACTTAGGTTCTAACTGATAATTTTATTGTTATAGTTATAATTAGAAATAATCTTAAATATTGGGCAATATAAATTATAAATTAAAAAAAAATCTTAATGGGAGTACTTCAAAAAAAAAATCCTCCCATTATTTGTTTCAAAAGAAAAAATATTATTTGGAATACTTTGAAAAAAAAAAGTTCTCATGAATATTTTAGGTTTATAACTTACCCACATTGCTCAAGTGCCCTCTTGTTCAAGTTTCTATGCTTATAAATAGGGTTACAAGAGCTACTTGGGTGGGTGTGATTTGGTTGGGGCAAATTCAAACTTGGCTTGAATTTTGCTCAGGTTGGAAAGCTATTACTTGAGCCCTATTTGAATTTTGTTTGGATATCAAATTTTTAACCCATACTTAATTTTTTTTGGCTGGGTTTAGGTTACTCATGTTGACTTGACTTGAGTTGTTGCCTTATAAATTGTGTGAAAAATATTATTATTATTAGAAAAGTATTTTATATATATATATATATATATATATTTGTTGTCATGAATTAATACAATATTTTATTATTTGATAATATTTGATATATTTGTTTTCAAAAATATAAGGTAATTAATAATTTATTATTTTTTAAAAATTTTCATTTGGTAATCGATAGAAGTATTTATATCTAAAAAGATTTATTTTAAGCTTAATTATCTTCTTGTTAGTGTATAATTATAAATCTTAATTTTTACAAGAATATTTATTTTATATTTTTTATCGATATAGAATAAATTATATGATAGTATTTATCTTTGTATGATAAAATATAAATTTGTATCATTTTGATTAATCAAATTGTATTATAATTATTTGAGGTCGACTGTATAAATTTTACTTTTTCAATCAATTTTATTAAAGAACATATATGTTTTTAATTTTTTAGTTGTTAAATTTTTATTTATAATGTCTACCTGATTTCTCTTATGATTATTTTTAATTTTTTTTCTCCTTCTACTTGAATAGTGTTATACTTCCTAATTAGTATACTAAGAGGTGTGTGTTGGATCTGACTAAATCTCATTAAATGATTCTTTTTTATATATAACCTCTTTTATATCATGTTAATAATTATATGTATAATTGGTCGCCTAATATTCATTTACATATAGTATGATTGGTTATATAATTATTTTATAAATTTTTTCTCTTTAATTTATTTGATATTTATCCATCACAAAAAATTTATAATGTAACTTTCCATGTTTTCTATCTAATATTAATTTTATGTGATATATTTTTTTCAATCTATTTGTTTTTATTTAATCTATAACATATATATTTGAAATTACTGATATTTGATATTTTTTATTTTTTTTAATAACTTTATTTTTTTTATTCTTAATATGATTAAATTGTGATATTAATAATAAAATGATGTTTTTAGTTTTCTTGAATATCTTTTGATAATTCATTCATAATTAGTACAAAAATATATGGACTGAGTGATGATTCTTTGTATTATCCCATAATTATTGGAAATGCATAGGTGATGTCTTGGGTTAATTTAATTATGGGCATTACTCTCTTGATATACATATTTGATATTACTTTTACATAATAGTCACTAAATTACATCTCTTGATATTATATCATAAAGTTTTTTAAAATTAATAAATATAATGCATAAGTATTTTTTTTATATATTTTTGATTAATTTTTTAGGTAGATAGTATTTATTATAAATTTATTTGATATAAATTCAAATTGATTTTCTAAATCAATAAATATATTATCTTTTTTATTTCTCTTTTATTGATAAATTGTCTAACTATATAGATAGTCTACATAGATATCTTTGACATAAATTTCAATTGAATTTTTAAAATCTTTTTTTTTTTAGTATATGTTTAATTAATTTTTTTTAAATGTAATAGTGTAATTTATAAGTTTAATACCTTTATAATTATTATATAATTGAATATCTCTTATTTTATAAATAGGAATTATAATATTTTATCTTTATTTATATATCTTTTTAATTTTTATGATTTTGTTAAACAATCTAATTGATCATATCATGCCTCACTCTCATAAACCTTTAATAGGGATGTCATCAAGTTATAGGGTTTTTTTAAATTTTTTTTGATAACTTTTTAATCTTTATAGATTTTATCTTGGCTATCTAACTATGTTTAATTGTGTCATCCTCAATATAAAAAAAACAAATCTGTGAACTTATTTTAGTATTTCATAAAAATATATATCCAATTTCTTTTGACTTGTTCATTATTTATCAAGATCTGAATTTTTTTTCTTAGTATATTTTATTTGACTAATATAGTTGTCCTTTGTCATTATAATTAACTTATAAATATATTTTTTTAATTATTTATTTTGTAGTTTATCATATAATCTATTATATATCTTAAACTTAATTTTACTTATCTTTTTTGTTGCTTTATTATATAATTTTATATTATTTTTATTTTTGTTTTTCTGATTTAAAAAAAAAATAAAATGTATTTCTTCAAATATTTTGTTTAACTTTATATTTATATTATCATATTTTTTTATGCGAATAAATATGTCTTTTGATATTTTTTTTACACATTATTTTATTTTATTCTATATAATATTTGTATCTATGTTCAAGAATAATCTAGTATTGTATCTAGTTTTTTCTTTGAAAATATTTATTATTTTTTTTTAGGTTTATTATTTTATTTTTAGTTACATATGTGAATTCTTTCTTTGATTGTAATTTTCAAGATGTAGATTAATTATGACTGATCTTTGTTAAATGGTTAGCTTCTCATATGTATTATTTTATAGTCTTTGCATAATCGTGTATCATCTCTATTAATGAATATTAGTTTCTCTTTTTCTTTTATATCTTTTAGTTATATAAAAGATATAAGCTAAAACAAAAGTTGAAATAGTTCTTTTTTTATTCATTTCTTTAAGATCATATTCTTTATCATGCATCTCATAATATTTATTATTTATCATTACATATTTATTTAATTTTATATCAATTGTGATTATTTCTTTTCTTCATATAACTTACATTATGTTACACATCAAAAAAGTAAAATCAAAACACTTAATATATAGTGTCATATAACTAATGCTCTTATATAACAAATGAAAGTAATTGAGGTAACCTATATGTTTAGTGTTTTCCTTAAATTTATTAAAAATAAAAAATAAATAAATAAAAATCATTATACTTTTCATTATCCTAGTGCATATAAGTCTACTATATCCAACATGATGAAATATATGTAAGCTAAGACATCTTTAAGATTTTTGTGAAGATATTTATTGGCTACTTTATTATTTGAATGTATATTATAATAATAGTCTCATCTTGAATTTTATTTTTGATAAAAAAGTAATTTACTTCAACGTGCTTTATTTGCTTGTGAAATATTGAATTAAAGGTTATATGCATAGATCAATAGTTAATTATAATCAAATAGTTAATATTTTTTATGAGTTTCTTATAAGTAGTATAGTAAATTATAGGTATCATATCAGAAGTGAAATTAATACTTAGATCAATAGGAATAAGTATTAAAGCATAACTCAAAAGATTAATATATACAAGAATATAAAGTACATTTCTTTTTTGTGATATGATGATATTACTCATAAGATAAATCACTTATAAGTATAAAAAATATTTGAGCTTCCTATGTTGCTTTGTCTGAAATTGTATTTCAACATAATTATTGAGTTGAATAATTTGTAACTTATAGTTTTTTATAATTGGAATATTATGTATTTGTATAATTAGTAAAATTATCTTGTTATCAATATTATGCAAGAAAGTAAAATATATAACATTCTTGTGCCACATGAAGTGATTGTCTGTAAAAAATGTGCAAACTTGGCTCTCAGGGAGTGTACATATTTTTTTGCATTTTGCAAATCATACATGATTATTACTTGAAATTTTGATGGTTGCTTTGTATATATTTTCTTAAGGTCATCGTAAAAGAAATATATTTTTCATGTCTTAGTTGGTATTTTCTTAAATAGTGAGATAGTATAAAAGATAATAATACATATTAATATCATCTTGGTTATTGAACATTATTTATTTTAATAGTCCACATCAAATATCTGTGTATCTTCTATCTTCTTTCTTATTTAGATTTGTTTTCATTGTAAATAATTATTTTTAATCAATAATAAATATTTTTAAAAATTATGATACTAATTTTCAAGTCCTATTAGAATAGATGATATACATCTCGTTTATCATAGTTTGGTGTAATCCTGAATAAGATAATATTTTTAAAAAAATTTAGTTATGTCAATACGATTAAGATAAGTAATAAAAGAAGAAACAAGATGAGAGTATAATAAAATTTGTGAAATTGAGTGCTGAGTATATTTTTATTTTCTCTTTTAAAGAGTGATCAAAAAGTTAAGATTAGATAGACTGGCTGCTGGATCGATTGACTCTTTGATATATTTATCTTTGATTTGAGAAGGTTGGACATATTTTTTTTTTCCTAATATAGATTTTAAGTTATGGATGAATACTTTTTTGTTGTTGATTTAATATGAGTTTGTAGTTATACTACAACAAATTTTTGTATTATCATGTTTTATAGGTTTTAATGGGGTTTTCCTATTCAGGAAATTTCTTTCTCTTTAGATTCACTATGATTTGAATTAGTTGGTATGTATAATGTTTCTATTAAAGTAATATCATATTGAGTACCAACATGATTAGTTCTAGTTGATGGGTAACTCTTTCTACTAATTGATGATAAAAGAATGGCTATAGGTAGATATGAAGGGTAATAGAATCTTGTGCAATATTTGGATTTGTATTCTTCCTAGGTTTAGAAGTCATAATTAACAAATATAATATTCGTACCAAATAAATTATTCCTCTCTAGTGAAAAATACTTTTATCTTCTTTGGGTATTAGAATGTTTAAGAAAAATATATTTTATGATCCTAAATTACTAATTTGCTTAATCTTGAAGAGCTATTAAAAATAAAATAAGTGTACCCAAAAAGTCTATAAGATAATTTAAATAATTTTTCTTTATGATATAAGACATGGAATGATATGCACAGAGTAACGATAAAAGTGAATATCTAATTAATAAAGTAAATTGTAGTTAAGATTATATTTCCTTAAAAATATTTTGGATCACTCATTTCAAGTATCAATATCTGAGTCATATTAATTAGATATATATATATTTTTTAATCATTCAATTAATGAGGTAAATGCTCATGAAGTCCTATTAGGCACTACATGATCAGAAACCATTTTGTCATCGGGCTTAGGATGGCCCATGGGAAGGATCGTGTCATGCCAAGTCTGACCATCAACCTACATGTTGGGCATGTCTAATTAGCATTTGTTTTGAAGCAAGCATGGTTCAAGCATTTGCCACGAGTAGCACTAACCTAGTATGATGCGTGAACTTCATGTGCCAAAGGTGTTTTATTAATAAACATAGGTAGAGGTGTCAAACGGGACGTGCCGGGCTGACCCGGCCCAACCGTGCTTTCGTGTCTGGCCTGACATGGTTCTGTGAAGGTCAACTCGGTATGGTCCTGCGACACGAATCCTCCGTATCTTGGTGGGTTTTGGAGGGGGGGGGGGGGTTTCGGGACGGGGGTTTTGGAGGGGGGGAAGGCTCGGGAGGGGGAGGGGGAGGGTGTTAGAGGGTTTAAATTTTTTTTACATTATTTTAAAATACAGAATTTTAAATTATTTTAAAATACCTAATATTTATAATTAATAATTTTTTTTAATTTTATTTTTTTTATCATGACGTATCCTAGCCGTATTCGTATCCTAGTTTTTTAGAATTTGCAGTGTTCCCGTATCTTGCCGTGTCGTATCCCCGTGTTCGTATCCGTGTCCGTGCAACATAGGTTACTGGTGTTGCTGTGAGCCCGTGACATGCATTTTATTTTATATTTTGTTTGTATTTTTCTTACACAAAATTATATTTTTAAGTCATACTTCTATTATGCATACACATTAAACTTGTAAATTAAATTTTAATAATTATTTCATTTTTTTGAATGTTGTTTATATATATATGTGCGTATGTATGTATTTAGCCAAGGGGCTAGTAACTAGGAAAATCTAGGCTGGCTGCAGGCTTCCGACGACTAACTCAAGCTAGCGCTAGCCTAGGTTAGCCGTGGGTCTAACGAAGCTTGAAATTGTTGTTGGCCTGGTCATGCCGGCAGTAATCGGGGTCTTGCCCTACTTGCTTGGCTCAACATGCCATGATTCTCTAGCTAGGCCTCGCTTCCTTTTCACAGTGCCGGCACAGCACAACACGGCTTGGGATGATGGATCATGTTGTGTTGGGCATGGTTAGGTGGCTCGGATGGGTCTAAAAAAGATGGGCCATGTCGACCTAGAATGGGTTGTTAGACATCTCTAGCTACATCATTTTGCAATATCAGATTCTTTGTGAGATGATATTTTAGTTTTCTCAAAAAATTATCATAGTGTGATAATGAGAGCGTTGGGAGAGGTACTCCGAGAGAAAGCAAGCCATTAATGACTTGTTTTTATGTTAGTTTGAGACGAATTCAGAAAATATGTTGGATGCTACACCATTGCTAACTCGAGCTAGCGAAGGCCATGCTAGGTTACTGAATCTACTCAGGTTGGATCTTTTATTGTGGGCACCCACTAGGCTTGTTATTCTTGCCCTGGAGGACCATTTTGTACTTTTTGATCTGACATAGCTAAAAATCAGGCTTGTCATAGTTTTTAGCATGGGCCATGCTGTGTCAGCCTGACAGCAATCAAGGCTGATCCAACATGCTTTTGCTGGCCCAAGTTAAAATGGGCTGTGCCATGTTGTATTAATTGTGATTCGGCCCATGTTAAAGGCCGACATGACCCTGGCCAGGCAAGCAGCTGGTCTAGGCTATGCTGGCTTAGCCACTAGGAGGTCATCGAGGCAGAGGACAGAGACACAAACTAGCTTGCCTGAGTCCTAGCCTATGAACTAGGGTTGTTGCTGGTCTGGCTCACTGGACTGGCTGTCCAAGACTCTAAGTCCATTCTAGATCCAGCCCAGTCCCAGCTCACCTGTCTCTTGCCCTCTCATCTATTGTCTATATATAAATATACAATAAAATAATAAAAATAATAATAAAAATAACATTTTAAAATTCTAAAATTTATACAATAAATGAAATATGTTTAAATATTAATGTCAAAAAAATATATTAAAAAATATATTAAGTCTGAAAATACAAATATATATTCTTAAAAAATGTAAAAAGATTTATTCGCATATCACCCTTATCTTTTAAGTATGATAAAATTTTAATAATATACTAATTATAATATTTTTTTTATATGAAATCATATTCATACTTATAAAAATAATAGACTATGATATTATGTTAGATATTAATAGGATTAGAAGATTATGTTGTAATTTATATATCATTGAAAATATAGATTTGTATAATTTTTATCAATTTTATATAACTAAAATTTTTATGTATTATGAGATAAAATAAAATAGTAATAAATATCTAAATATTTTGACTGCTTATTTTTATTTCATGGACTACCTTGTTTTTGATGTTACGTGTCTATATTTTTTTAAAAAACATCAACTAGCACATGTATTTTATATGCCATGCTAAGTTTGTGTATCACGACCACTCATTTTTATTCCTCAGACCTCCTTGTTATTGATTTTATGTGCTTATATTTTTTAAAAAAATATCGACCGACACAAAAATTTTAAATGCCTTGCGGAGTTCATGTTGCTCATGCGGAATGCTTGAGTTGTGTTTGCTTTGGCACTTGGGCTGGTCGACCAAACCAGACACAACTTTTGCGGGTCATGATTGGCACAACTTTTGTTGGCCATGCTTTGTTTTGTGATGACATTGCCTAACTTATTTGCTACCTCTAGATATATATGAATTAAGTTTTAAAGAAATTTTAAATTTTCTGTTTTTCTAAAATTTGATTAAAGTGTCAAAATACAATTTTATTATAATATTAAAATATTGAGAATTGATAATGATTTGAAATATAATTCTTATTTGTTTTCTTATTTTAGCGAGGAGTTTGAGATAATTTATTAGATATTATGTGCTGATACTCATTTATAATTATATAATTAAAAGGAAAAATTAATTTTTGATTGGGATAATTAAGATACTTTTACAATGTTAAAGTATTGTTAGATAGGTTTGCGGAAAAAGTCTTAATAGCTAATTTTTAATCAATCAAAGATTATTTTTTGTTCTATTAGGACAATTTACATATTAATTTTTATATGTAGTAAATATATTTTTTTATCGTTTCAGCACTATTTTGGGTATATTTTTGTTTGTTTAGAATCTTTTTTTTAGGTAGAAGAATATGCTTACTCGTACCATCAATTGCATATTCATAAGATGATGTGATCTTTGAGTAGAGGTGTCAAACGGGCTGGCCCAGCACTGCACGGCCCGTTTTTCACGAGCACGGTCGTGCTACCGTGCCGTGCCGGGCCCGCTCGGGCACGCCTTGCCAAACACGGTCGTGACTCGTGACTCACGTCACGCCTCGGCACACGTGACACGCCGCCAGTGCCATGCGTGCCTGCGTGAACCGGCACGGGATGGACCTGTGCCGGCGTGCCGGGCCAGGCACGGAACGGGCCCGGGCACGGTTTAAGAACGTGCTGGGCCGGCCCAGGCACGGCCGAACCGTGCCTCGTGCCGGGCAGGGCCGGCCCGGCACGTTTGACACCTCTATCTTTGAGCATGTCATTTTTATGGTCTCGATCTAAAAGGATATACTTTTTGACTTCCTGTTAATGTCATTCTCTTATCTAATTGTTATTCCTCACATATTAACAATTGACTTGACTCTTATAGCTAATATTACCAACACAATTAGTTTTGAATAGAGCAGTGGGATTTCTTCTAAAGAAATGAGCTAGGAGGAGCCTAGCATGAGTGTTCCACATAACACGGTGTATGAATTTTTTTATGAGGGGGAGATAAAAGTTAAGAGGCTTGATTCTAATTGTTCATCTTTTATTTACAATATTTTCTAGGCTAATTATCTATTATAACAACTAATCCAGTTTATAGGGTTGACTTGGATTTTTAAATTCACTATGAAAGAATTTTATATTATTTTCTAATCATCTTCTATTATTATAATTAGTCTTGTATTCTCATTTTGATATTATATATTTTTAGTTTTTTTTTTTCTTGATATATATAAAATTTCTTATATATTTTGAGGTATTTAGTTTCCTAAGGCGACAAGTTATGTTGGATTAATTAAAGGTGATTATTTCTAATTAGACTTGAGATCTTGTTTTAAAGTCTCTTATACAAGTTTATAATGAAATGTCCATGAGTATACATGAAGAAGATGCGACATGAAGGGAAAGTTAATCAGCATACAAAATGGTGCACCAAAAGTGTGTGTGCACCATGTGATTCACATTGATATATAATGTGAATTATTAAGTTAATTTTTCTTTTGTTCCTAAGATAATTATTATAAAATTGATGATTTCTTTATAGTGAAATTAAATATTTATGTAATATATATTATATTTTTCAATGTTAGTGAGATAAATGATAAGAGATATAATGTTGTTAATAGAAAAGTATATATTATAGGGCACTATTTTATTTTCTAGGCGAGTTATCGACTATGTCAGCAAATCTAGTTCAAGTGTTGACGTGAACTTTCCAAATGTTATATGTATTTTTATTTTGATATTATATATTTTTAGTTCATGTTTTCTTTTATTAACTATAAGATTTTTAATATTTTTTGATATTTAGTTATCCACAATGACTGTAAGCTATGTTGGACTAATTGAGTATTATTATTTTTAATTATATATGAGATCTTGTTTCGAAGTATTCAAGTAAGTTTATCATTGGGTACAAGTGGGTGTATTTTATTTTTAATTAAATTATGAATTTTATTTTTAAATTCTTTTTAAAAAACATTGGCTTTTTAAAATTTAAACTAATTAAATTTTGAATTTTATATTTAAATTTTTATTAATTATATCTTGTTAATATTTTTTAGTCAATTATATTGTTATATAACAATGTGAATATTATTATTGATATTTTTTTTAATAATGAGTTCCTTCGATTCAAAAATTTCAAGAAAAGATTGTGTGAAAATATGTTATTGAAATTTCCGGGGAATAATATTTGAGTTACAAATTTTGATATCAAAGATGCACAAGAGAGTTGAATAGACTCAAGTAATTGGTATGAGATCAACTTCAATTAATTAGAGTGCATTGTCCAATATAATAGGTGTCTTAAGGAGTGAGAGTGGGAGTGAGGGTGAGGAACCTATTCCTAGGGGACTAATAGATATATTTATTACTTCATAACCTCATCAAAGTATTTTGAATTTAAGGTAGAAGTAAGATGAAAGATAGAAAGTGTGTAGAAAAATTGATAAGTTTATGTATTCAAAAAGTCTCCTATTCAATATTGTGAATTCTCCTTATTAGATTCCTATGATGGGTGTTATTGCAAAATTTAGGCCTAGGTTTAAGTCTCCATCTATGCATGAATTGAGAATATAGATTCTTAAAGAATAGGTGAATGATCTAAGTATCATTATGGAAGATCATAAAAAAACTTAGAAATAATATGGATGTTTAATTATGTCAGATAGTTGGACATATGGAAAAAGTAGGTGTCTTGTAAATTTTTTGATAAATAATTTTGCTGATATTTGATTTATGAAATTAATTGATGTTTCTAATATAATAATAAATGAATAATTGATATTAAAATATCTTGATGTTGAGATTGAAGAAATTGAGGAGAAGAATGTTGTTCAAGTCATTATTGATAATTTCTCTAATTATCTGAATGCGAAAGTGAGATTTATGAAAAAAAAAAGAGGGTTTTGGTGGACTCTTTGTGCTGCACATTGTATTGATTTGATGTTTTTGGATATTAGAAATTTTTTTCTAAATATTCATGATATTATACTTGCTTGAACCATGCAAATAGTGAAGTTAATATATGACCATATTTGATTTTTAGCTTGAGGATATTTATAAAAAATCATAAATTTTTTCGTCCAGTAATTATACGATTTATTATTTCATTTTTTACTCCTCGAAGTCTTTATAAGTAAAAATAAGCTCTTATGGTAATGTTCTCCTCAAAAAAATAATATTCAAACAAATGAGCTAAAAAGGTAGAAGGTATGAAAGCTCGAGTAAGGTGTTGTTTGATTTAAATATTTGACTTTATATTATTTTTTGCATAAAGATAATTGTTCCAATAGTTAGTGTTTTGAGAGAGATTAATTTAAAAGAAAGATTAGCCATGAATTATATTTATGAGCTGATGGATTCTGTTAAGGAGAAGATTGTATTTAATTGTGGGGGTGTAGAGATAAAATATGACTCAATTTGGAGAAAAATTAATGTAAGATGGACTTCGCAACTTCATCGACCTTTACACGAAGCAAATTACTATCTTATTCCTCAATTATGATATGATGATAAGTTTTCTAATGTTGATGTGAAAAATGAATTATTTGAATGCATGGATAGGATGGAAAAAGTAGGTGTCTTGTAAATTTTTTGATAAATAATTTTGCTGATATTTGATTTATGAAATTAATTGATGTTTCTAATATAATAATAAATGAAGAATTGATATTAAAATATCTTGATGTTGAGATTGAAGAAATTGAGGAGAAGAATGTTGTTCAAGTCATTATTGATAATTTCTCTAATTATCTGAATGCGAAAGTGAGATTTATGAAAAAAAAAGAGGGTTTTGGTGGACTCTTTGTGCTGCACATTGTATTGATTTGATGTTTTAGGATGTTAGAAAATTTTTTCTAAATATTCATGATATTATACTTGCTTGAACCATGCAAATAGTGAAGTTAATATATGACCATATTTGATTTTTAGCTTGAGGATATTTATAAAAAATCATAAATTTTTTCGTCCAGTAATTATACGATTTATTATTTCATTTCTTACTCCTCAAAGTCTTTATAAGTAAAAATAAGCTCTTATGGTAATGTTCTCCTCAAAAAAATAATATTCAAACAAATGAGCTAAAAAGGTTGAAGGTATGAAAGCTCGAGTAAGGTGTTGTTTGATTTAAATATTTGACTTTATATTATTTTTTGCATAAAGATAATTGTTCCAATAGTTAGTGTTTTGAGAGAGATTAATTTAAAAGAAAGATTAGCCATGAATTATATTTATGAGCTGATGGATTATGTTAAGGAGAAGATTGTATTTAATTGTGGGGGTGTAGATATAAAATATGACCCAATTTGGAGAAAAATTAATGTAAGATGGACTTCGCAACTTCATCGACCTTTACACGAAGCAAATTACTATCTTATTCCTCAATTATGATATGATGATAAGTTTTCTAATGTTGATGTGAAAAATGAATTATTTGAATGCATGGATAGGATGGTAGATTATAAAGAATGTTTAAAAATTGGTATTTAGTTAGACTCATTTGACTAAGCATTGGGTAAAATTGGGAGTCATTTTGTAATTGATTCTCGAACATTAAGAAATTCTACAAGTTGGTGGATATATTTTGGGCATTCAATACTAAAATTGTAAAAGTTCGTTATTTGAGTCCTTAGCTTAACTTGTAATACTTCAGGATATGAAAGAGATTGGAGCACATTTGAATCAATAATTTTTTATTTTTATAAATTTTTATACATATATATCTATTTTAATATTAGATAACTTTATTTTATTTTAATACATAAATTTTTTTATTTCATTATTTGTAGATACATTCAAAAAAAAAAAAATAAGCTTGAATATTAAAGATTGAATGATCTAGTATATATAAGATATAATACTAGATTGAGAGAATGAAGTCTAAAAAAGAAACAAAATATTGATCTGATATTGATAGATGAGATTGATTTGGATGATAAGTGGATTGCGGATAAAAATCTCCTCCTTATCTTTGATCTTTATTAGCTTCAGGATGATAATTATTCAATTTTGATATTATTAGAATTGAATAATTCAACTTCCAACAGACTCAAGGATTATCTGATTAAATGATTTTTTTATATTTCTACCAAAAAAAATTTAATTAAATACCAAGTACACAAAAATTGAAGTTATAAATCTGATTAAATTTAATAAAAAAATTTATAGTATTTATACCTAATTAATAATTTATACTAGGTACATGCTGAGGCAAAGTCAAACAGGAGTTCAATTTTATACCAATTGATAAAGATGCAGATTTACATAAAATGAGGATACATGATATTAGATATTTTTTTTTACTTTTGATATATTGGATGGAGATGATTATGTCTTTGGAGAGTAGAATTTAAATTAAAATAATATATTCTAGTTTTTATTTCATTACTTGGGTTATAGTTTTTTGTTAAGGTTTGAAATTATTAGTATAGTTGAATTTATTTTTTATTTTATGATTTTGTTATATTTTTGTGTGAATGTTGTGAACTAATATGTTTTTTTTTTAATAATTCTAATGAATTATTTTAATATTTTTATTTATGTTATTTTATTTTATATATTTTTAAATATTAATAAATTATATATTGTGATGTTCAAAAAATTTGTGTATTTTCACCTCGAGGTTTACGTCTTGTCTCACGAATACAAAAATATTTTGTCTTACGCTTTTGCTTTTTAAAATTTTGAATTTAATATATTCGATAATGTAAAATAAATAGATGAATATTTAAATAATTTTTTAACATATATATATATTTTTATATATTTATATTTATATTTAATTATCATATAAATACTATAAAAAAATTGTTTGAAATATTATAATTATATTTGTTTATTTTAATAATTAATTAAATAATATATGAAATAATATAATTAGGATTAATTAATTTATCAAAATATTAAATTAAATAATAATATAGTTAAAATATGTAATATGCATGTGCAATCAAATATTTTATAAAAATATATATAATGATATAGAATTTATTTAATTTAATGTATTTAATAATATAAAATAAATAATGATATATATTAATGATTTTTTAATTTACGTATTTTTTATATTTATTTATTATATAAATAACATAAAAAATGTTTGAAATATTATAAATATTATTGTATATTTTAATAATTAATTAAATAATATATGAAATAAAATAATTAGAATTAATTAATTTATCAAATTATTAATTTAATAATAATATAGTTTAAAAATATAATATGCATGTGCACTCATATATTATAAAAAAATATATAAACAAAATATAATATGTTTAATTTAATATATTTGATAATGTAAAATAAATAATGATACACACACACACACACACACACACACACACACACACACATATATATATATATTTGATTTTTTAATATACATATTGTTTATGTTTAATTATCATATAAATAACATTATAAAAATGTTTAGAATATTATAATTATATTTGTATATTTTAATAATTAATTAAATAAGATATAAAATAAAATAATTAATTAATTTATCATAATATTAATTTAATAACAATGTAGTTTAAAAATGTAATATTCATGTGCAATCAAATGCGTCCAAGTAGCTTCCTAGGTGGTGTACGCCATGTTTTGTAGCTCTAGTCTAATTGCTGGTCCTGCCAAGTGCCAGTACAAGCTTAGTTTGATGGAATACCGGCCCAATCAACACAGAAGTATCAAATGGGCCGTTCTGTGACTGGCATGACACTTGTAGATAATGGCTGGCCCGGCCTGGCCTGGCCGGCCAGCCTGCCTTATTCTTGCCAGGTCAGCCCGGGTTGGGCCGTATATGCAAGCATGGCTAGACAACCCGACAAGGTAGACCGGTCATCTAGAGTCTGCTCATGAGAAAAAACATGCAAGCTAACCACAATGCACACTTCGTGGGTTTATTAAAAAAACCCACCACGTGTACAAGGCAGAACAGACTTTTTTATGAATAAAATTATAATTTTTTTAAAAAACTGGGTGGGTTGGGCCAGATGCACGGCCTTCTCTTCTCTGAGTCCAGGTATGGTTCTGGATCCTGCCGTATCTCTAAATCAACACAACCAGACCAATCCAGTGACTGGTTGACGTCTGGACTAGTCTGACTGATCCGATTTGCTCCAACAGGTCTGGTTTTTAGCCCAATTTTTGAGAACAATACTGCTGCCATCAAAACTTATTAATAATTCATCTAAAACAAGATATGTATATATATATATATATATATATATATCCATATATCTGTGTGTGTGTGTGTTGCAGATTTTGGGTTCGAATCCACAGCTGTTATTTCATCTGCAACAGCAGCGGCTAATAGAATTGATAAGAAATGAAAAAGTGGAAGAAGCACTGGATTTTGCACAGGAGCAGCTTGCGCCGCAGTGCGAAGAAAATCAAAGCTTTTTGGAAGAGCTGGAGAGAACAGTGACGCTGTTAGCGTTCGATGATGCGTCCAACTGCCCTGTGGGAGAGCTAATGGATCTTTCCCAGCGCATCAAGACGTCGAACGAGGTCAATGCCGCCATCCTTATGAGCCAGAGCCATGAAAAAGGTGATCCTGCTGCTGCTTTTTTTACTCGAGTTTCTCCCCCCCCCCCCCCCCCCCCCCCCATGTTTGGTGATGCGAGCTTGCTTTGCCGTGTCTGTGTGCGCCCAACAGACCCAAGGCTACCTAGCCTGCTAAAAATGCTGTTATGGGCTCAGAACCAGCTCGGTGAAAAGGTCGTTTATCCTCAAGTAAAAGATCTAACTACTGCCCAGCTGCAGGATCCTCCTGCTTGAAACTCAAGTTCAAGGCCGCCCATTTAGGCTGGTCGGAGTTGTTTATCATTGGTGTGGCCTAGTGGACTCATCATCTAGCATGCTTTCTCTTTGATGATTTTCCTTCCCTCCCTCCTCATTTATTTTTGTTACTTATATGACCAACATATCTAACATATATATAACAAATAAATTTATTAGGCAATTAATTAATTTCGAAAATTTAAAATATTTAATTTGAAGTGCTTAAGGTAACTATGAAATAAAATTAAATATAATATCTGTTTAATTAATAATGCTTATTTATAAGTTAGTAAAATAATAAAATATTCGATTACGTTTATTTAATTTTATATCTATTGATTGTCTGTGAAATAAATTAATCGGCGAGATTAATAAAAGAATTTAAATACATTGTTTTAATTTTGAAATTAAAATGGAGCAATGTTTTTAGAATAATTTGATATTTTAATTTCAATTTGTTTTTTACTCTTTTATAGAAATTAATTAATTTTTTTTTCTGATGAGCTCGATTTTTAATGTCTTATAAAAATAAAATAAATAATAATAATATGAAAACCACTTAGTTTTCACCACTTCCAAGTACACTGTTGTTGACTATGCGTGGTGGGCAATTGTTTATGCTAAAAGCTAAGATAAGCTTCTCCCCAATAATATAGTTATAATAGCAGATGGGCAGCATCCCAAAGCTAAACTGAAAGAGCAAGAGGAGGAAGAAAAATGGAGAATAGTTAACGTAGGCGAGAAGATGGCAGCCACACAATATACACCCAAACGGTAGAATTCTCATCATCCCCATCTTCCACGCACATGAGCATTCGATTTGTTTCGCCATCGTCAAAATTGAGAGCATAGCTGGAAAGATCATACTGAAACAGTACCTCCTGCTGACGGCCGCACAAAATCTTGAAGATTTTCTTGAACTCTGATCTGGCTCTCCAAACCATCTTCATGCATTGCTTCTTCAACCTCGCTTTACTCACTCGTTCCCATGTCGCAATCATGATGCAAAACAGATCGCAGGGGCTAGCAATCTGAGACCTGGAAAGTCGAACTTGAAAACGAAGACAAGTATAAAAAAGTTAACGGGGTGGGGAAGAGAAGCTCAGGCTCAGCGGAAGAGAATTGCAGGCCCTGCACAGCTAACCACCTGTCGCGGTCTTGACAGAAGCGTTTGTTCTGTTTTTGGAGGTGAGGTGCAGAGGCGTTGGTATTCTCGAGCTGCATCGTCTGTTTATAAAAGAGGGACGGGGGAGGTTTGGCTGCTGTGGGCAGAGAGCCTCGGGCCCTATCCTATCGCTGTCGAATTTGATCTTCGTCCCATCAAATCTCCAGCATTGTTGTTCTCCCATGCGGAAAAATCCAGCTAATATTAGTTGCTAAATTGTTTAAACAATATATTCCTGCATGTGCTCTAGAGAAGATCGTAATAATAAACTTCAAAATATACTTCTAGATGTAAATATTGAAACTTTAATTCTTACATATATGTATTATATGCATATATTGTACGATTTATACTTGTATAGTTAAGAAAATGAAAAATGAAAAAATAGATTAAATAAAAATTATTTTTTTTTTAAATTTTATACTTTGTAAATTGTAATATATCAAACTTACGTTTATAGTGATCAATAAATATGAAAAAAAAATAAAAAAAAAATGCTAAAAAATTATAATATTGCTATTTGCTAATGCTTCCTACTTTAAGCCATGGATCACGATCATTGTCTGTCTAATTCTAATTTTGATTTTTCAAATTTTGAATTTCTTTGTGAAATTTATCTTCTAGGGGTTGAAGAGCCATAGCAGAGATCTAATTATCATAATATTAGAGATGTGAGTCAAATTAGTCACATCACTTGGAAATATAAATAGAGACTATCTGCTAAGTTATAATAATATATTAGAATATATATAGATAAGAAGAATAGACTCTGCTATGGCTAAGTTGTATCTTTGAATATAATTGTAGAGAAGAAGAATAAATATATGATTGATACCACCATGATACTCTCTAGTCTCTGCCTAATCAGTTATGTGTCTTCTTTGTTAGTTTTGATAAAGAGATTTTTCACCTCAATAAGTTGTTAAATTCAAAGTTTCAGATGAAGGACATGGGGAGTCAAATACTTTCTTGAGATTGAGGTTGCAATTGCATATAACCATCGAAAATGATTTTATCCCACTAGAAATATTCAAGGAATATTCTTGCTGAGACTCTGATTGATTAAGAAGTTGATCTTTCCATTAATATAAGTTTTTTTATTGATTATATTAGATATGATAATTATAAGAAAACTTAACTATATGACACTCATTAAACCAAATATATTAAACGTTATTAGTATAATTATATACTTTCTAGATTATCTTAGATTATCCTAGATTTTCATAGACATACTCATGTGATTAATTATTTTGATTCTAGTCGAGCAACAACTCCCACAATTTAGGGATTCATTTTCTCCTACGAGTTTTTGTAGTTTTATAAGTAAAACCCTTGTTTCCTATAAAAACAAGAGATTGACACTTTTTTGTTTCATTCTAATGCATAAAAAGAGTATAGAGTCATGACCGCTACTACTCATGAGCTCCTTTGAATTTGATAATGATCTGGTGAAATTGATTTTTTTAGTTTCGTATCATGTGATTCTTTAGTGCGACATCATTAAGATTGACTCATTGCTTCTGATCTGGTCATTTATGAGTAGATAAAGCAAATCAAGATCGATTTTCACTTTTTTTCATATTAAAGATCTGAATGGATTAAGTGTAATTGTGTGACACATATAAAAGATACCCATACTAGTTAGCCTATGTTTTCAAGAAGATATTAAGGGGATCATAATTTTGTTTCTTGTACTCCAATCTTAGTGTTCATGATATGTATGTACTATTTGCCATGGGAGTGCTAGAGATTTTATTTTATATTTATATTTTTATCTTTAGTCATTTTGAGATGATTACTAGTGATCATAATTTAGTCATTTATATATGAGTTTATATTTTATTAATGATTTATGATAACATTTTAAAATTTTCACCATTACATGTTTTTACATAAAATAGATATGATGAATATTTTTTTTCACCCATTCCACAATCCCCTCTTACCAACCTCAAGATAGATGCATACAACAAACTTTCACATTGATCAATTGTCTCGATAGTGATAGTGACTAAGCACATTTAATTTTGAAATAGCGTTTGCGTGAGCTATCGCTTACTCAACTTGCAAGCTAAGCTAATCTATAAAGATGTGTTTTCAAGTAGAATAAGAGGGCAAGATACACAAAAAGAAAGTAGAGGGGGGAACGAGTCCAACAAAGAGAGTTTTATGAGATCCAACGTATTAGTGATTTTTTAAATGCATCTGATATGGTGACTATCAGATTTTTGGTATAAATTGTGGAAAAACTTTATATGGGTTGAAGTAATATTTTTGAACTTGATTTAATAAATTTTTATAGTTATGACTTTTATTTTATTTTAATTTTATTTTATTTTACCATATAATTTCATATATCATAGTAATTATTCTTGTACTTCGTATTGATATTATTAGTTTTATTATATATGATTAATTTAGGATCACTCAACTTGAAGAGTTTCTTCATATATAGTTCCTAATGAAAAATCTCTTTAGTTTTAGATTTTTTTTCTTGGGATTGAGATTACAAACTCTCATTGAAAGATATTTGATCCTAGTGAAGCATGGATATACTTGTAGTATTAAATCATAAGAGCATGAATGCAAACGGAGTTAACACAAATATATTCAAAAATGTCGATAACATTTTGGTGAATATATTTATGCAAATATTAATCATGAAATAATTAGGTAAAATGCATAAAAATACTTATAAATATTTCATAAAATTAATAAAGTTTTAAAATTAAGAATGCATAATGGTTCTTCATAAAAATGATACACACACACAGACACACACACACACACACATGGGAGAAAGAAAAACTAGATGTGGGCATTTCTTCATAAACTACAAGCATTCATTGTGTAACAAGAAAAATAAAAACAATATAACTCAAAACCTACTTTAAGTTAATGCCTAAAATCTTTGACATTAAGCTTTGAAAAAAAAAAATGCATAATCTAAAAAATTTTCAAGGTTTTCATGAAGATATATGCTAGTTGGTATCTAATAGGCATGTAAGCTATTATGATAGAACCCTCAAAAAAATCATTTCCCAAATAAAATACTATCCTTTCTCATGATGTTTTCTTCACTTGTGAAAGATCGATGGTATGATACTAATTGACAATCACAAAACAGAGCAAT
The DNA here is from genome assembly GCA_029783825.1 of Sapria himalayana. NCBI lineage: Eukaryota > Viridiplantae > Streptophyta > Magnoliopsida > Malpighiales > Rafflesiaceae > Sapria > Sapria himalayana. The sequence goes on along the minus strand of JAREIK010001333.1, from coordinate 890,897 downwards.
CAATTACATGCATAAAAGCCCAATCTCCTCAAGCAATTTTATGAACTACAATAGATCATACGTGGCAAATGGTGTGGCCATAAACTATGCCATAATACTTTATCTAGCAATAAATGTCTAACTTTTCTAGAAAGAGATTTTTTTCCAACTATAATTCTATAAACCAACTTGAGTTGGATTTGAAAGAGAATACAATAAGAAATGACTGATAAAGATATCTAATTGATCAAATAATTTATGATCAAAACAACACAATGCTTAGGAAAATTCCGTGTGAGAGAATTCTCCTAGACACTTCAACGATATGCTTGTTCTTCCATTCAATCATCTCATTCTAGGAAGGACATTCAATCATGAAATATCTCATAAACCATTGCGAGCTACTTATGGTGGAAAGGTGGGATAAAAAAGTTAACTTGATCCAAGTGTATTCGAGTGGAAAATTTGATGAAGTTAGCAATTTTTTTTTTTTGATTATGTTTATTTAATTATTTGATTAAGTTATTAAATTTTTTATTACATTTATATGTGTCTACTTTTTTCATGTTTAAAACAAGTGGAAATTTTAATATGAAAATGTATTGCTTTGCTAAGAAACTCATGAGTAAAAGATTATGAGAAAAATTATAATATAAAACACATGAAAATATGGAAGTAACATTGATGTTATTGTTACCACACCACTTGACCAACAAGGTAAAATGGTGTAATCGGCCTAGACTTTTTTTCTTGGTTGGCTTGGAATTAATTACCAACTCTAGTATACTTTGTGATAACTATTGAATATGCCAATAGTAAAAAGAATAATTTCTCATTTGTAATAAAGTATGTTGCAGCTTAGGATACAATTCCAAACAACATTACTGAGAGAGTTACTTCTACCCATAATGGATGCATATAAAGCTTGTTCTCCTAATCTCACTCATCACATTTGTATATCCACCCTCTTATTGAATTAGAGTAATCCTTTCTTAATCTATTAGATTACAACTTATTAATTGAATAGTATTTGAGAAATACATAAATAATTAAATCATGAACTTTTTTTTTGTAGTACAAGTAGTAAATACTCTAAAAATATTGCATAAAATATCTACCACAACAATGCTATACGGTGTGCATATATTGCCATATACTGTTATAAAGATAGAATCTATATCAATAATTTGAAACTAAGAATTTAACCTCAAAATAATAAAATAAATATTATAATAAATAAATTACAAGCTAAATGAGTTTTTAAATTAAGATAAATTACAAATGGAGAAACTCTCCTTAAATAGAAAAAAAAAATTAGAAATCTCGAATAGATTTTTGACGTGATCAAATGGAATTTTATCTATCCACTTTAAATGTACACTTTGATGTTACATTCTCTCACTTAAATTTTGCCTTTCTCACTTGCCAACTCTATCCTTGCTTATGTTCTTGCTAAGCCATAATGGGTCTACACCATACAAACTTATCAAGTTTGATTAGTTTGGTCATAAAATTTAATACATTCTTATTAGTGTGAACTTTTTACATATCCCCACTTTTTTCATTTATTTTTTTTCATACAAAATGATATTATACATTGATATTATACAAATATGATGATCAACAATGAATCAGCAATATAATAAAAAAAATGAAACCATAACAAAAACACATAGAAATAACGTGGTTCACTAGTCATTCAACACGATTAGCTACATCCACTAAAAAAGCACTTATAGATTAATAACCAAAAATATTTCATAATTAGAAGAACAGAAAAAAAAGAAACACACAAGAAAAGTATCCCAACAATCATAAAAATTTCATGCACACCGCCCACTGAACAATACTAAAAACATATATATATTAAAAATTTTTAGGTTTTCAATATCGGAGTGGGTTGGATAACTCGAATGGACCAGATTCTACTTAACAAATTTTTTGGCCCACTGACCGGGTAGTGGGATCCCCGTTATTATCCATTGCTACATTCACAGTCTTTATCAATATTTTATCTCTTGCACTTACAATTAAAATAATAAAATAGGAAAATATTTGGTTATACAAAGTAAATAAAACAAAATTATATACTACATATATGTTTTGTCTTTGAGTAAAATATTTGTTTATTTACTAAGTGTAGAGTACTCTGACTATCATAAAATATAAAAATTTTATTATATTTATGTCCAAGCTCTTCCAGTAGTATCAGAAAGTAGATTGCTACTTTATTGGCTTGTGTAGCTATAGCATACTCTACCTATGTGATAGAAGTAGACACTCCGGATTATAGTTTTAAAACCCAACTTATAGCTCCTCTAATAAGAGTGAAAATATAGATCATGGTTGATTTGCTATTATCAATATCTTTAGTATAGTTAACATCAACATAACATATAACAATAAGGTTTGAACCTCTATAACTTAATATAGAATTTGAGGTTCATCTGATTTATTTGAGAACCCTATTTTCAGTAAACTAATGCTCTGTACCATTATTTTCTATCAATTAACTAACCACTCTCATAGTTTGTGCAATGTTTGATTTTGTACAAATCATAGCAAATATCAAACTTTCTAATATTGATGCATATGATACTTGAGACATCTCACTCCTCTATTTTTCTATGCTAGGACACGTACTTAAGGATAATTTAAAATTAATAAGAAAATAGGTATAAATTGACTTATTATCTTGCATATTGAAGCATCGCAAGATCTTTGTTAAGATAATTATCTTGAGAGAATCAAATCTTTTTGTTATTTTTATCTCGATAAACCTACCTCCTTTAAATCTTATTTGTTAGTCTTAAGTCCTCCATATCAAACTCCCTAACTAAATGTGCCTTCAATTCTTGAATTTAATATTTTTTGATTCCTACTACTAATATGTCATCCATGTTTAATAATTGAATGATACAATCATTTGTATCCTCAAACCTTTTATAGTACATATAATAGTCTAAATTGAGTCTAGTGTACCCAATGATAATGATGAACGAATCAGTGCCCTTATATCAATACCTTAATACTTTTTTTCTAAACATATCCCTTTATCATCAATTTTGTATGATATTGTTCAATTTGATAATTGTTATCCTGCTTGACTTTGTAGACCAATTTATTACCAGTAGTTTTTTTTTCATGTAGTAATGATATTAGCTTTCATATTTTATTTTTGTGTAAAGCTTCAATTTCTTATTACATTACTATCATTCATATAGATGCATCTAAGCTACTTCTAATTTAATGAAATGTTAATGGTTCTCCATCATCTATTTAAAGACAGTATGTAATGTTTCTCTTTGTCACAAGTTACTCTAAGTGCCAAGTTGGTGATTTTCTATCACTAGTTAACCAGCTAATTTTTAGAGCCTCACACTCGATATATTTTTATACCTCGTGCTCTAGTACTTCTTCCGTAAATACTAGATTTTCTTGTGTCAAGTTTCACGATGTTAATGGATTCTCCATCATCTATTTCAAGAATTATAGTTGTTTATGATATTTTTCTATGTTTTTCTTATTTGATATTAGAATTTTGTTTTATTATATTTTCTCATTTGGTTTTGCATAATTCTTGTTGTTTTGTGTATTTGGTAGAATATTATTTGGTATGTCGAATACCAAATAATACTAATCATTTTGATCATTATAGATAATATATTTGCATAAAAAGGGCTTTATAGATAATCATTTCATGAAATTGTATTTTTAATAGATTATGATGAATAACTTTGAAATTGGTTGATTTTTGTGTACAATATAAGATTTGATAGATTTTTTCTGTGGGAGGGGAGGAAAAAGTCATGTAAAGTTATAATATTCTTTGTGTTATATCTTTGTTTGACCTTCATGATCTTATAAGATAGTTTTGCCATTAATTCTTGGCCAACACACTGCGCAAATAATTACAATAATCTTTATATGCTATGACTCTATCACATTATTGATACAATCATTTTATCATGTAACATATTCATTTTAGATATGAAAATTTCTTGGAGTCGCGGCTACACTAGCTCATAATATTTTTATGGTCGACTTTACTTTTACTTCGCAACAACCAAGTATCTAATTTGGTGCTAAAAGCTATGATACCCTCTAGTGTCATGCCTTTCTTGTTATAGAGCTATAAGTACTTAGGAAAAAATAATGGTCTTTCTCCAGCATTACAACTTTTATCCATAGAGAGTTCTATAGAGTATTTACTTGAGTCACAGCCATTTTCAGGACCATGACTTTTTGCTTCTTGAGAATTGACTTAAGTCATAACCATCCTTTATGTCATGACTTCGAGTTATAGAGAGGAAATGCATGATTCATAGTCATTCCTAATGCCGCTATTTCATGTTATATAGAAGAAATATATGAATCATTATCATTTCTAGTGGTGCAACTTCATATTGCAGAAAAGAAATACATGAGTCATAGTCATTCCCAACATCTTAACTTTGTGTCACAAAGACAAAATATACAATCATGGATATTCCCAGTGTGATGGCAATCTAATACAAAAAAGAGACCAAAGTCATGGCTCATTCCTAGCACAATGACTTTTTGTTATAGATATGCAAAGCTGAAATTGTGAACATTCCCCAACTCCATGACTTCTCACTTAAATATTGTAGCCAATCTTTCGAGCATAAAAGTGGAATTTGGAGAAATGAAAAAAGAGGGATAGAGGAAGCAAAAGAAGAGGCAAAAACCTAGGGTTTGGGAGCAAAATTTCTCCCAACCCTATGGTATATCCACAAGCAAAGAGGCAATGCAAGGCCCAAGCATAAACTATAGGGGGCACGAATATTGACACCGGCCTGCGGAAAAATTCGAGGCACATGAATAAAAATTTTCAGTCTAGGGTTTGATTTCTAGACACTCTTGAGGATTGTTATTGGAAATCCAAAATTTTATAAGATGTATTTTGAATTAACTCATATAAATTTCTTTCCGGTGTTCGGTTTAATTGAGATCTATGATTAATATATTTTATTTCATATGATGGATACATAATTTATGAATTCTATGTTTGAATTGTATTGTGGTTTAGTTATTCATGAATATGATGTTTATTTCAAACTAAAATTAAGATTTTACATGAGATCAGATAATAAGAATGCATATATAAAACAACTATTAAGGGCAGTTGATGAGTTTCCTAAAAGATATAAACTTTTTTAATGACCATTGAGCAGAGATAATTTATTATTTTATTGATAAAATGCTGAATGATCTTTCATTGGGGAGTGCCTAATAGGTAACAACCACTTTCTATGAAAATAGAGAAGTTGAATATTTTCACAATAATTCTATACTCATTCTATAACTAAGTACAGTAATAACATATGAAACAATGTACCACCTACCTGAAAGGCTTTCTTTATTGCAATCTTTTATGCTCTACATAACACGTGCCACTATACAAAGTATTCCATCCTTCTCAAAGGCTTAATAATCATGCCTATGAGAGTTATGAAAAGTGGTTTTCTTAGTCATAGAACACGATCATATTAAGACACTCATCATGTGTTCTGGTTACTACTAATTGTTAAGAGAGTTTTATTTGAATCTCTTTGTTGGACAATGCATTATTAAGTAAGTTTAATTCAAGATTCGATGTATCTCATTTTCCCCAAAGAATCATATTTTGCCATATTTAGCAAATCATGTGTTAAACATCAATTATTCACTCTTGGTTCTTCGTAGCCATATGTGTGTGGGATTCCTTAATCCATTTCAAACTCCTTTGTCTCTCTCATGCTAGTTGAGCATCAAGATATCAAATTTGATTTCTAAATGTTATACATTGATTTAAGTCATATTGCACTTCCCATAAAATGTCATTTAACATATGGTGCATTAATTATGTGTTTTAGGACTTGTTTGTCATATGAAATCTCTATCGATCATAACTTTTTAGTATATTTAAATAATTTGGTAAGTTCGTTGTCCAGTAATGATTTATTCTTCTTATATTTGTTTGGATTTCAAATAGTCAGAGCATGTTGAAGGTTAAGACAACTTCTATATATTTGTTGCAACCAAATTTCTTAGGGGCAATACCTTCCACTTTTTGTGAGAGTTGACAAGTAACTGATCATTTGTAAGTTATGGGGTACATGGTGGCCGACATGCTTCGATTTTTAAGCATATAGTTTTAGTTAGCAAGCATATATGTTGGGGAGGCCTTTTAAGTGGTTATTTCAAAAGTATTAAAAGTGTTGGATATAAAATTGTTTGGACATAGTGAAAGTTATAATTTTCAAAACTCAGATTAAGATTTTTTTTTGTTTGTTTTTAAATTGACAGCTTTTAATAAACATAAATTCTGTTCGGAATTTATTTTTTATTTAAATCAATTTCAATAGATTTGATTTCTGGAAATTACAAAATTATTTTAAAAAATTATTTTAAAAAATTATTACCACGAGTTTATATTTAAATTTTAATATAAAATTCTGTATAATTCAATACAATATAAACACTGTTGAGTGTGCTCGGTTTTGGGAAGACCAAAATATGTATTATTATTGGTGTGTGGTTTGTTTTTGATTTGTTTGGTTTGTGTATTGATTTGTTTTAATTTTATAATTTAAATGAGTTGGTGCTCTCATTTAAAGTGTGTGTTCAAAAAAAATAAAAATATTCATTTTATTACTTATAAAAACTAATGAAATGATAGATACATACAACATATGAAATTCTTGTTGTAATGAAAAGAAAAATAGGGGAAAACTGATCGGCCACGTGGAAAATTTATGCGTGGTGATTATTTACGGGGACTGGGGATTCCTCCTGAAAATGGGAATCCATCTAATTTTGATTTAGTTTTTGTAAATAGGGCAAAAAACAATATGATATGATAGTGGTGCTCTAAATTCTCAGTGAACTCCAGATCGAGAATTGAAACACAATTTTAAAAGTATTTCTAATTACATTTATATTTTGTTTGATTTTTATTATTTGAACGTTGAGATATTTTTAATTGTATTTTAATTGTATAAATATTCTATCAATTTGTGTATTTAATTTTTTATACATTCAGGCAGGTTCATGTAAGCATAAATATATATATTTCAGACAGTTTGAAATATACATATTTAAACATGTTTGATATAAATTTTTGAAAGCTCGAAATATACTTTCCCCTGTGCATTTTAGGTAAATTTTCTAACTTAAATTTAAAAGATTTTAAAAAGGCTCAAAACAGCAAAATAACCTATTTATTAGACTTAGAATTTACTTCGTGACTATTCTTGATTTTGCAGACTATATTTCGATCGACCCCAACAAACACTAACACTTTTTTTTTTTATAAAATCAATCCGACAATATTTAAAATAGAATTTTATAATATCAAATTATAGCCATCAATATGAATCAGAACAAATATTGATGACTTATTCACATATAAATGTTCGTATATAGTTTTTTACTCCAAAGTTACATTTTGAAGTAAGAATGTACATTTTTAGAATATGGAACTCTAGAAAATAGAAATTATACAAGGAAATACCTAACTTTGTGCTTTTGATTGGAAACATCAAGTATTTGTAGGTGTCATTCTCTAGGTTGATTATTTTTTTAATTCGTCAGCATTGACAATATTTTCACCAACACAACACATGTCGATTTTGAATAGAAAAGGAATTTTTCGACCAAATTCTTCACAAAAGAAATACTTCTCACACAACAATTATGGACCTGAAAGAGTTAAGAGTAGAAGATAGGGTTATGAAAACCCTCAACTAGAACATTTATGGAATCTTTCTATTATTGATGAATATATTTTGGAATGTCCAATGAGAGGAAAAGATTCTTTTACTCACATGATCATAGAAAACCTTACTCTCTAGCATTGTTTTCACTTACTTTCCTTTTTGTTGGTAATAGGATGGGGGTGGCTCCCCATTCTTGATGTGTTTGGAAAAATGGCAAAATCATATTTCCTTTTAATTCTTTATTTTTTTTTTTTTTTTTTGGGAAAATTATGTAAAAGGATCTCAAGACTAAAATATTTTTGTTTTGGTCCCTATTTAAAAAAAAAATAATAAAAAGTGCCCAAAAATATAAAACATATACAACGTATTAGTGTTAGCATATTTTCATTGTATACGTCAAAACGTATATAATGTATATCTGCTAACACCTATACAACATATATGTGTTAACACATATATATAGTGTACACATGTTGACATATATAGTATATGTTAGGACACATATATACTACATATGTGAAATATATACTTTATAATTTTTTTTTATTTTTTTTTTATTTTTTTTTTATTTTTTTTTTATCTTAATGATATGATATGTGAGTGGTCATTTTTTTTAATGAGTGAATGAACAATTTTGGGTTTGCACATTTAATAGATCTAAAATATACATTTTATATATTTTAGGCAATTTTTATTAATTTTTTTTAAATATGGACCAAAACATAAATATTTTAGTTTTGAGTACTTTTACATAAGTTACCTTTTTTTTTTCTTTTACTTTTGAGACATGGGAAATTATCCCATGTTTTGGTCCACCAAACATGTATCTACAAAAAAAAAACAAAAAAATTTAAAAAGAAAAAAATATATTAGTAAGTAGATACAATAAAATTTGTAAATTTAAAATAACAATCATGCATTGCCATATTAAATAAAAAATACAAACCAGACCAAAAATATAAAATAAATCAAATTTGTCTACCCAACTTGGGCAGGTCCAAAAATCTCATGGTCTGTCCTAGATAGAGTGGAGAGAAAAATACCAACACATTAAAAAAAAAATAAATTTTATTATTATCAATGCTTTTATATTAATAAAAGCACTAATAATAATAAATTTAATTTTTTTTAGATAGATGTATTTCTTCTTCATTTTTCTAAAGTTTGTATTATCATTATTGTATATGTAAAAAACAACCTTAGTGATTAAGAAATAGATATTTTATATTAAGAATAATTTCTTGATTGCATTTTCATTAATGTCTTATATTTATACAATAAGAATTCATATAAAAAATAAAATGAAAATTGACTAGATGAAAAAAGAATGCGTGATTGTATGTAAAGTGATAAAAATTTCTAATATATCCACCAATATATTTTCGAAATATCCCTAAATTTTAAGTATTGATATATTCATCATAACTGATATATATATTCTTGATTGGTGCTCATATACAAATACGCACCGATATATCTTCAATATATCCGATATATCCATAAAATTTAATAACTGATATATCCGTAAAAACTAATATTTTAATCCTTGGTGTGTGTGTGTGTGTGTGTGTGTGTGTGTGTGTGTGTGTTACACATATATAGATATGTGCGTGTGCATAAATTTTGATCATGAATGGAATTAATTGACTTGATGATGAGTATCTTAAATATTCGATGGAATGATAGAAGACACTTCAAAAAAGATTTATGCTTTGTGGTTTGATATATGAAAAATGATATTCGATTAATTTTTTAATTAATTCAATTTGAAAAATTTGGCTAATGAGAAAAATAACAATAGAATACCATTATTAATTTTATAATAATTTTCAAGGAAAAACACATGTATTTTTTGTTGATTTTTTTTTTTTTTTTTTTTTTTTGCCAATACAATTTTGAAAAATGGTCTCTAATTGTAAAGATCTATTTTGAATTAATTCTCAAAAAAAAAAAAAAATACTTAAAAAAAATTCCAAAAATATAAGCATATCAAGTTTCAAAACTATTATAAAGATTTTGAAATATAAAGATTAATTCTTAAATAGTTGGCAGTGGTACTTAAAAATTCAATATTTAGTATAATTTGTAAAAATTCAATATTTTCAAAAAAATTTCAATTTATGAAAAATTATTCAAGAATAACTCTTGAACAATATAATCTCACCCCAATACTCATAAAAAATTTTTTCTATCTTCGAGTCAATTCTCTATGCAACTCATTTATTAGTTCTTTGGTAATTACAACTATCTTATCTGAATATATATACTATTCATTCAAGAGTGTTAGATAAAATGTACTAGAGAGAAATATTGATTATGATGAGGATGAGAATGATGTTCAAATTGAGCTTCCTCAATATATCCATGATATATTCTATATCGACACAAAACGTGATATAAACATATTCGTTGATCAATAAATATATAATTATCACCAAAAATCTATGATATATCATAGATATATTGATAATCACAAATATATCTATGTATCCATAAAAAAATAGTTATGATAAAGAAATATATAAATATTTCTGTGATAAATTTGAATATAATTTGATATATCTGTGATATATCCAAATATAATTGTGATATATTAAATATATTTAGATATTTTTGATCTTATGGTTATATATATTTCGATCAAATTAATTCATTATTAGTTATATATTATAATATAATTAAATTTACTTTTATTTTTAAAATTCAATGGATTTGAATAAATTAAAAAGATAAATATATATATATATATTTGAATTAATAATTTACTATACTTCTGTCTTCTAATGAATAAATAAATTAAAATTTAATATTACTCATATATTGAAATGTAATTAAAATTTTATTTTGAATAAGTTTGAATAATATAGAGATATATATTTAAATAACTTTTTTACAATATATGCATATTACATACAATAAGTATACAATATTAATTTTTAATATTATTTATATATTAAAATGTATTTAAATATAATGTTATTTTTATATTTAATATATCTAAATAACATAAATATCTTTATTTAAATAAAAATTTTAATACATTTATAAAAAGTAAATAATATAATAAAATTAATATTTCTTATTCACCAATACAATATGATTTAATTTTATATCACAAATTATATAATACATATATTAATTTTTTTATTATCACTTTAAAATATTTATTATATTTTATTTTTATTTTTATTATAATATTACTTATCAATATTTTATGTCAAAATATCTATGAATATATCCTAATATATCTAGATATTTTTGTAAATTTAGTTATTGATATATCCATAATGTATGATATTTTTGTCATTGGTCACAAGTACATGACTTTTGAAAATATTTTTCATTTTGAATCTTTCATGGACAAGTCCATTCCTACACTTTTCTAAGAAATAAACCATGTAAAATTTTTCTTGTATTACCAAAATGTTATAATAGGAATGTAATTCTAGACAAATTGTTTTTTTTTTGTCTCTTACCCTCCCTCCAAAACTAACTCATATTATTCATTCACTCATATATAAGTTTCAATTAGAAGTGTCAAGTGGGTTGGGCTGGCCAAGCATTACATGAGGTATGACACAGTCCAAAATTGTGACTGAACCATAGTCATGCTAGACCCCACGGCATGACTCATGTCGTGGTGCACCAGGACCAAACATGCCTCGTGCAGTGCCAGGTATAACACACTTGTCTGTCATGGTAACTGGTAACTCAATTGATTGGCATGTTTTTTTTTTGTAAAATGCAACTATTTTTTAATGATTGCTATATTATATTTGCCCATGCTAGGTAGATAGAAACATTTGACAAGATAGTGTCTGCCATTGTCATGTCAACTGTAATAAAAAAACCTTTAAACCAAATTTTAAGCATGCCTCGGTATGAACCAGCACACCTAATTGAGGAAGGTGGGTCATTGGATCATGCCGGGCCGACCTCCCATGAAGCCATGTCAGCAAGACATGGAGGCTTGGCTACGCCACTAAATTTCAAGCATTGTCGGCCTAACACAACCAGTTTAACATCTCTAGTCTCAATAATTAAAAATAATAATAGTTAAGTAGGTTGATTCTTGTTTAGTCCAAAATAAATCTAGTCATCTATGTGTGGGGAACAAATTTTCTTTGTGCTTGATGGAACTTCATTAAGTTGATGTAATCTTGCTTACAAAAGATTCCAAATTATTTTACTCCCAAGTCAAAATGTGTGTTAAAGAAAAGATGATGGAATAGTAATTTGTGAGTGATTCGGAGACCCAAATGTGGGTACATCCATATGTCATTATTCATTCTTCTTATTAGATTGTTAGATTCCCATAGCCCACAAAATTTCATTCTTGGAGTTGGAGGTTCTTCACGTTAGAGATTTTGTTTCTTACTTTATGCCCGTGGTTTGTTTTATTGATTGTTGGGTCATTAAGATACAAAATAAAAAAGAATCATCATGAAAATTACCAAATTTCATAACCACATACAAGATCCATTGATTTTGATAATCAGTTATGAGAATAAAAAATAACTCAGTATTTATTTTGTTATTATTTCTTTCCTCGAGCCTTTGTTAGATTGGAAGGAACAACATGTTCACTAGTACCCTCTAAAAGAAATTCATATGGACGAATGACATGAAAATACCAAAATGATGTGTGGTGACTCCTAGTTTTTGTCTAACAAAAACCCTCAATTTTTTTTCTAATGAAAATGTTACCACAAATAAAAAGATATCTTGAGTTTAAATTATATTATTAAATTAATGCATTTAGACACAATTTATTTTATTTAATCTATATAATATTATCTCAAATGAACCCAAGCCTTCTTAACTCAAAATTTTGATTTCTTGTATGTTCTAAGTGTGTGATATGTAAGTTCACACAATGTTGGAAGTAGACATGAAACCTAGTTCGAATCCACAAATCAATAGTGATCTTTATTAAGATATTATGAATGTCCAAATTATGTAAATGTTATTAGTCCGACACAACCATGTCGGTCATCAATGTTTATAGTTATTTTTTCATATGATATTTTGATTGAATCTCTAAGGCATGGATTAAGTCATCCTTATAAATTTTCTATCATATTATTCCTTGACCTCAAATTTGATTGATAAAATAAATAATATTAATTTATTTGAGTATAACAATGTATATTTATCTAGTCTCACTTCTCGAGAGGACCAAAAATAGTTCTATCAATATGAGAGGAATAAATTTTATCTTACTTGCTCATATCTTTTTGAATGATCTATTCTATAATGAGAACTAATTATGATATTAAACTATGTAGCATTCTCATAATGGGATATTTCACAATACTCTGACACACACACACACACACACACACACACACACATATAAGTCATCATAGTATCATATATTTATGTTTTATAAAATATAATTATCATTTAGACTTCACAATAATCTAAATTAATTATCATTTTAGTCATAATGAGGGACAAGGAATAACTTAGAAAAATATTTTATTTTAATATTGAATTTGACTATAAAGTCAGTCACATACTTCATGACCATAAGGTAAATTATCTATTTGTGGAATTAATTTTCAATTGAAATAATAAAATTAAAATGAAAAAATATATTGTTATAAATAAAATGTAGAAATAATAATTGTTATACAATTTGCATCTGGCACGTGACTAATAAATTATTAGTGTTAGAGGTATTTCATATATTCAATATAAAATAATTTGTATGAAATATATTTTCTTGGAAACAAATTTTGAAGATGCTTATTCATGTAGAAATTAATTAATACTTGTTCATGGTTAAATGGTATTTTCAAGATAATTATTATTGATATTGTAATAGCATTATATAGTGATGATTTCTATGTATTTTATTTAACATCATATGAGTTCTATGAATGCCTAATTTTATTTGATAATTTTCTTGGAAAATTATTTTATATATCCAATGGAAAATTAAATTTGGTAAATGCCATACTAGGAAATTGATTGCCATTACAATACTTTATTAGCATTGCTATTACATGTTTTTTTTTCCAAGTACAAGAGAAATCAATAGAAATGCATTCTTGTAATGTCTAAACTGAAAAGTGAATAATTAATATTATTGTATTAAATATTACTATAGCTTCAAATCGAGATAGAAAAACAATTCACCTGAGATTAATAGTGTCAAAATCTTTGAATCTAATTCTTCATAAAATTTAGGATTTACAATTCAAAAGAATGATGAAATGATAAGTTGATAAAGAATATGGACCACAAGATTAACAATGATTAGTTAACATAAAGGATGATATCATGAGTCTCACAATGAAGAAGAATATCTGCAAGATTAAAATGAAAAATATGTACAATAACTTTTCTACTAACAATGCTTTATGGATTAACATGTAAGGCTTCTAGAAGACATAATATCCATCAGATGGTTTGAGGACAAATGTATATATTGATTGCAAAGGATATAAAAGATGACGCGCATGGTTTGGACAAGCGAAGAAAAATTCACACATAGCTCTAGTTATTAAAAATTTTAAATTGACAAGTCAGTAGAAAATAAAAAAATAAGTTGATCATTAATAACTCAAGTGAAGGTGTTCAAAGAACATATGCATCATTGAATTTGAGTAATTATCACTTTACTTGGAGAACTAATATTCTAGTAGAAAACTTTGAATTTATTGAGAATCTGCTTTGATGATTATGATATATATTAATTACAGATAAAAAAAAGTTATATACGAAACTCTCCCCTACACTCCTAATTATATTGTAATAATTATATTTAGTAATATATTTCACATAGATTTTGAATCATTTTCAATATTCTAATTATATTGTAATAATTATTTATCTTATTTCTAATATTTTATTAACTTATTTTTTTAGTATAATTATAATATTAATAAAATAATTAGCTTATATTAACATGATACATTATTTATTAGATTATTATAACTAAAATATTGAGTTTAAATATTGAATTATTCCATATCACAGGTCATGCCCCATCGAGTGACTAACTGATGGGATGGTTTTTAAAAAAACAACCATGTAAGCTAGGTTCCACCCATGTGGTAAGTCACCATTGGCCCCTACGACATTGCGTGGGTGGTGCTGGCATGAATCAGCCTAAAGCTGAACTAGTGCTACTTACACCAAACTCAGCATGACCCAATATTTTGCGTGCTAATCATGTAGTGCTAGATCGCTATAATGGTTATCATTTTGTGCCTCACTAAAATGGTATGTCCGACACGGCACAACCCATTTGACATCTCTACTCTCGAATGAAGATGAACATTATTACTAGAATTGATTGATTGTATTTTTATTCATATTATTATTACCATTGGAAAGTAGATATGCACAACCAAGTAGAAATTACCATCGTAGAAAAAATTACCTTTGTTGCGTATTTTTTTTCTGGGTTTGTATTGTTTCATTTATGATTTTTCTATGAATAATGACCTACATTGAAGAAACATTGCAAACATAATTGATTCTACCCACATGTTATGATGATTACATGTTCACCCATGTAGGTAAAAATTTGTGTGCGCGCGCGCGCGTGTGTGTAATCTAAATATAAATTTCTTGATGCACAACTTCATTCCTAGTCAATTGTTTGTATTCATTTGTAAAGCCAATGCATAGTAGACAAAGCATTTTTTAGGAATGATTCTCATCATATATTGGCAGAAAGATTTTCAACATTTGTTCATGAAATGTGGATTTTCAACATTATATGAGGACATGAACTCATGGACTGATATATGATGTAGAATCAATTTTGTTGAATATTTCGGGCCTTGCTATTAGTCAAGTGAACTTTTAGATCACGACGACATAATTTTGATTTTTGATCTTATATAGTTGCATGAGTTGACTCAAAGTTATTCACTCCTACAAACCATGTTGAAAATTTACTACCAATATAGCTACATAAGTAGATCATTCTCATGTTCTATATTAAGGAAACTTTAGCTCATTGTATCAAACAAGTTTTCTTGGATCAAATTACTCCTACAATGTTGTCAATTAGGAAGAGATGAGTTTTGTGGAATAAAATCCATGAAAACCCACGAGGGTCAAGATTGTAGATACTTCGCAAATATTAGAGCCAAAAGTCATTATGAAGTAGTTAGTTCCATCACCTAGTAGAAAGAGATGGCACATCAAATAATAGTGGATTCAATCATTTCGGGCTTCCCCCAAGTTAGATAAGTTTCCTCTTCATATAATCATTTATAGAAAAAAAACTACATTTGTTTTCATTGATGGTTGAATGTTAAA
Organism: Sapria himalayana; assembly: GCA_029783825.1. Lineage (NCBI taxonomy): Eukaryota > Viridiplantae > Streptophyta > Magnoliopsida > Malpighiales > Rafflesiaceae > Sapria > Sapria himalayana. The sequence continues at coordinate 874,914 of JAREIK010001333.1, read as the reverse complement.
CTATTGTGGTTTATGTGGTAGGGCAAGTTGCATGACCATGCTATAGTTTTGATCATGCATTTTACGACTGTCCATACACAAAATTAAATCCCAGTATTGATCCTATCATTATCAATACGTATCAACTCCAAGAAGCAAGTCTTACTTAAAGGCTAGTTTATAGGAGTTTTACTTGTTTTGTATAATAGTTATATATTTGAAAAATAAGAGTTTTTACATGGTAAGCATGGTATCACATGGTTCTTGCTATATTATAAATGCACATTTGTGATCTTTTGGCATGGTGTACCAAAAGAAGTCCATAGTTTCTATTGTTTTTTTTATTGAATTTTTGGTAATTTTTTTTACAACACTTTGTTAGCAACAATGTATCAATAGAGACTGTTTGTTCAATCTCTAAAGGTAGCGTGTTATTTGTTTTATGTTATACTTTTATTTCCTTAATGATTATGATTATGTGGAAATCAATAAGTAGAAAACATGAAAGATATCAATCATGGTTTGATAAAACTTACAATTGGGTTAGATGCTATTTGTGGGTGTTTTTTAATGTTATACTTCTATACCAAATGCTGAGAGTCACACTTAGATCTAAAATCAAATTATAAAAGCATGTGACTTTCTTAACTCTTATACCAAGTGTAAGGAAATATACCAAATCTCAACAACCTCCAATACTAAATGTTGGTAATAGAATTGATTTTGATATCAAATCTAAAGTTGTAGGCCTCCTTGGATATCAAGTAATAAGTCACACTTGATATTGAGTATACCTCAATATCAAATTTTGGAACTCGAGTGTCTGCGAGATGATAATTAAAGGTTAGGAAAAGGGATAGAAAACTTTCATTGAAGAAATCAAATATGCACATAAGAAAAATAATAGGGGAGAGAGAGGAGAGAAGAATCGATTTCAAGAGGAAAATTTTTACTATCTTCTGAGATTATTACAATATATCTTTCTTTCATCCTTACTCTATTATATTTACAAAATGTCTTAAAATAAAATTAAAAAAAAAACCTTCCTTAAATTTAAGACTTAGGTCACAACATCAAATTCCAATTACATGACTTCTTTCATGTTGTGACACCAAAGGAATGGTCATAACTTGAATCCTTAAGTCGTCTATTCACAACAACATAAGATAGGTTGTGATTTCATTCTAGTATTAACTTTATTCAAGTTATGACACCATAAAATATGATCCCGACTTCATTTAGGGTTCTGACATCACAATTCAAGTCATGATATTGAATACACAATTTTGACTTTAATCAAATGGCGGCACCAAAAAAAGGTCATAACTTCATTCAAGTTGATACTTCATAATTCACTTCACAACATTGAATATATAATTTTGACTTCGTTCAAGTCACGACATCAAATAAGGGTCATGAATTTATTCGGAATTGTGACTTCATATTTAGGTCACGACACAGAATACATAATCTTTCAATTATGGCCACAAATATACTGGTTGAGACTTTGTTTAGACCATGATTTTTTAGTTAATGTGGTAAGTATTAACCCTAGTATGGTTTAATATTTCTATTTTAGTTGATTCCTCGAAGGAAAGTTTATTTTATTTGGTTTTCTTTCATAGTAATTATTTAAAATTGAAAATATTGTTTTCCTTATCTACAAGAAAATTTATTATGTTTTATGCTTTTAACCATAATTAATACAAATAATTTCTTTCTTATTCTTTCATGGGTCTCAAAATGGTCGCAGAAATGCTACAAAATGATAAAAATATAAGAGAATGCATGATAGTCAATCATTTAGCATGCAGATCTTCTTAGAGCAACAAAAAAAATATATAATTTATTATGCTTAATCATTAGAAATATTATTTTCAAATTTTTTGGTAATTTAAATTATAATTATAATTGAGTTGTTATGTAAAAATGATAAAAATATTATTTGTTATGTAAAAATAATGTAAGTTGAAATAAATTATAATTGAGTTGTTTAGTAATTTAACTAATAAAATATTATGTTTGATTTTGTAGTTATCATGTTTAATGATATTTTCATCAAATATTTTGGACTTTGACTACTGATCAATATTTCTTGAAACTCGAATCATGTTTTAGTTGATTCTCATTCTGTATTTACTAATTAAATTACTTATGCACTTAGATCTGTAAATATTAAATTGAGACAAATTTTCTAATATTTTCTAAATCAAATCATAATGCTATAATTTTATTCAATTATTACTTCAAAATCTTTGTTTCACAATGCATAGTTAGTATGTGAAAATGAGAAATTGATTAGTGATTACATTTTACTATAAAACCAAGCACAAATGGGCTAGGTGATGAGTGTGATGATCTTTGTTATTAATCCTAATCTTGTTTAATTTGAGATTAAGCTTGGATGAGTGCTAATTTTTTATCTTTGAAATAAATCTTGATTAAGTGATGATTTAAGATAATGCCTTGGTTTTGACAATTACAATTGAGGACGAGGGACTTCTAGGCAACTCAACAAGAGTATATGAAGGATGCAGGCTTAAGAGTTGTCGCCTCGCCCAAACAATGTACAAAGGTAGTAACCTTGAGGCTTGCCACCTCGCCCAAACAATGTCGAAAGGTGACATCCTTAGGATTTGTTACCTTGCCCAAGCAACATAGAAAGATGTGAGCCTTAGGAACTTCCACCTCATAGATCTTGCAAAAGTGTCAATCCAACATTTGAAAAAATCTTGTTTGCTGCTTGTGTTCTAGATGGCCAACTCAATATTGACAAAGAATAATGGCTTTGTCCTTCCTTCATTTAGAAATTATGCTATTGGCATGTTTTTCTTGCCTATTTATGACACTCGAGTGAAGAAAGCAAAATTGTTTGCTATTTTGATTCTAACTGACTCATAATATTGTGCTGTGGAAAGTTTTATGTTTTGTTATGATAGAGGTGGTAATGTCTCTTGAGCATATAATACTTGGATGGAGAGTTGTGCCCACAAATAACTTTGAATTGTGTAATGGCACTTTGCGCACATAACTATATCAAGTAAAGGATATAGCTTTGTGATTTTACAAATGTTTGTCATTCATTTTTTTAATATCTATATTTGATTCTAAACAACATGTATCATTTATTTGTTTTTGTTGTGGTTTATTTGTCTTAAACTTAAAATTAGCCAATCATTAAAAAAAAAAAAAGGATGAGCGAGAAACATTGGCTATCATATAGGTCATACATGCTCTTTCGTAATATTCATGTTAATATATTATTTTTGATGTTGTTTATGTTGTGAATATATATTTTTAAAGTTTTCTTTTACTATTCTTGTTTGTTACGGAAGTTCATACTGCATAGGATGACTATGGAAACCATCAAAGCAACAAAAAGCTTTTGTCAAGTACATGCTATGAAAAAAAAAATAAAAAAAAATATAAAAAAAATAAAAAAAATATAAAAAAATATAAAAAAAATATAAAAAAATAAAAAAATAAAAAAATAAAAAATAAAAAAAATAAAAAAAATAAAAAAAAAATAAAAAAAATAAAAAAAATGATTGCTTAAATATTTGTGACATAAAGTGATTCCAAGAATTTAATTATTTTAGATCTAGGAAGATTTAGTCTCTGTAAATGAAGCTTATACGGTAGTTTGGCATGATATTGTCGTCTACTATAATTAGAATTCTATAAATGTTTTCTTTATTTCACATAAATTGTTAGGATTTTTAAAAAAAACTTTTAAATTGCTATAAATAATTGAATAACCTAGTTGTTTATTGATTTTTTTTTTGTGGTCTTATATCAATGATTATTTTGGGAGAATTATGTTTGTGGACTTACTTTAATGACTACTGACCAATAAATAAATAATTAGGTCATTTAATTATTTATGAGAGAATTATTTTTTGTTGCACCAATCATAAAAAAATTGAAAAAAGTAAGCCAAGTTTTAATATTTAAAAAATGATGCACTGACTTTTAATAAATTAATTTTTGTTGCACTCATTTAAAGTATAACAAAATAGCATTCTTTTTAAACAAAATAAGCTAACTTAACTTATATCATCACTATAACTATATATAATCACAAACTCAAGTTTGACATAACTTGCTAGAGGCTCGTGTAAAGCTTCCAGGAGCTCCACCGAGGAGCTCTTTTTTGGTTACAATATACCATAAAATCTTATGATGCTCTCTTTTTTCTTTAAAATTAAATGATAATTTATCAACAATAATCATAATATCAAGTGTTTTATGAAAGAATTATTAATCAAATATTCAATTATAAATATTTGCTTTACCTCATGATATTGATGATCATGATAAGAGTTATTATTATTATATTGGTGATATAAAGGGGGAATTATGTTTCGGGGATACTCTCCTAAAAAATATTTAAAAATATGAAACTAATCTTTTAATATTTAAAAAAAATGTCACTAAACTCTTAAGAAATTAAAATTTGGGGCACTCTATGGATTACCCTTCATTAAATTTCATCGGCCCTCACCCTCTCCCATCGGCTCTCGCCCTCTCTCATTAACAAGTTCAAGGAGCTCGATGATGAGATCCTGGAGCTCGACGGGCTCTAGTCAGCTCCAGGAGCCCATCGAGCTCGACCAAAAGGCCACAAGCTCCTTCATGCTCCAGGAGCTCAGCATCAAGCTCTGGGAGCTGACGGGAGCCCATCGAGCTCGACTAAGAGCTTCATCGAGCTTGACTATGAGCTCATCGTCGAGCTCCATGAGTCGATGAGAGCCTATCGAGCCCAACCACGAGCTCCATTGAGCTAGTCGATGAGAAAGGGCTAGGGTCGATGGGAGAGGGAGAGGGCCAATGAAATTTAATGAAAGGTAACCTAAGATTAACGTAATATAGTATCTCAAATTTCAATTTCATAAGAGTTTGATGACTTTTTTTCAAATATTAAAAGATTAGTTACATATTTTTAAATATTTCTCGGAGATCGCCACGAAACACAATTCCCCTTGATATAAATATTTAGCATTCTTCTCAAGATATGTCTAAAGTATGTTAGGCTTTTAAGAGTTAGATTATAACAATTACATGTTGATTGCTCTGCTTAACCACAATTCTACTTTTTAAATTCAATAAAATGATCTCAAACACTAGACTTTGATTTATAAGAACTTCTTTGTTTAGGACATCCCAAGAGTTGATGTAGTAAAAAGATTCTTGGTTATTTATTTATTTATATATTCTATCATTGACATTGAGAATTCGACATTGTATATATATAAATATATAAATCCATATCAACACATATACAAAGACATCACATTTATATATAACACATTGTATACCTAAAGTTATATAAATCAATAGGTGAAAGTAGGCATCAACACATATACATAATACATATACATAACACATGTCAAACACACACACACACACACACACACATTCTTATACACTATAGTGTATTATATTATGTAATTATATAGTCACCGTCTATGTCTATGAGTATGCATATATGGTTATACACTTAGTCTCACATTGCAACACATATGTCTGTATGTGTGTGTGTGTGTGTGTGTGTGTGTGTGTGTGTGTGTGTGTAGATACACAATTATATATTATACTTCAATGCTTGTATATGGTATATATACACTAAAAACAAAAGGCTAAACTATATGCATTACACTTATAATACACACACACACACACACACACACACACACACACACACACAATTCCATATACACTACATTGAGTAAAAATGTTGATTTGTGAATGTCATTGTGTATGAGATTTGGTAATGTTAACATATTAAGAAAAGTCAAAAACTAAGCTTAATAGTTAAAATTTACATAATTATATTGACATGAACATGATTATGATTTATATTTTTTTGATTTTACATGAACATGATAACTTTTTTTTTTTTTTTTTTTTACAAGGATGGAAGCACGAAACAGTAAGTAGTACCCACGAACATGGAGTCAATAACAAATTCGGAGCATGTTGAAGGTAGGAATGAACAGTGGAACAAAAAACAAGATCAGATAGAGATGTGAATATGGCCGTTTCAGGCTAGCACGGCCCATTTTTTAGGCTCATGACTCTACAAAAGAGTAGCTCAGTGTAGCCCATGGCCCGTCAGCTACCTAGCTCATGCTAGGCTGTGTCAGGCCGGGTTGGACCATGACATACCCAACACACCTATTTTGGATTCATCCTAGCTCGATTGAGTTAGGTCCAGGCTAGCCTCGGTTGGCTAGCCAGGCCAAAATTGACCCACACGTTCCGAAACTAGTCTGCTGAGCTGTGTTGCAGCTTTTACGACATACAAGCTAGAAACTCTAACCTGACATGGCCTGAACCATGCCACTAGATGGTTTGTAGGCCGTGTTGTGGCTTGTGGGTCGTGCTGTGGCTTGTGGGTCGTGTTGTGGCTTGTGGGTCGTGTTGTGGCTTGTGGGTCGTGTTGTGGCTTGTGGGTCGCCCGACCTATTTCACACTATTAAGAATAGAACACGAACAATAAATATTTAGTGGCCTCCAGCAGGTCACTAAATAAGAACAAGGCAGGTCGCAGCGTCGCTTCTGCTCCCCTCCGGCTTGGGGTGGCTCGATGACTCCGTCACCTTCCTCCCCACTCCACCGAGTCTCAACCTACAGAACCCATTCTGCCTCTTCTCCCACCCGGCAATCAGCTATACCATCCACTGTCGCCGCTAACACATTCTCTTCGCCGCTCGACTCATTCGCAGACGACCCAACTCTCTCTCCGTTCCTTTCCTCGTCCTTTTCTTCCACGACATTCTCCTCCGCTGCGCTATCTTCCGGCTCACCAGCCTCCATTGCAGAACACCTCCATCGCGCAATTCATCTCCTGGAATCTCAGATCCGAAACGAAGTCCTCTCGCGCCACACCGAACTCCTCGACCAACTATCGTCTCTCCGGGATGCAGAGCACGCTCTCTCCGCGATCCGATCTTCCGTTTCCTCCTTGCAATCGTCTGTGCTCCGTGTTCGATACCAAGTATCTGAGCCGCAGAAATTGATCCGATTGAAAACCATTCAGCTCTCCAATCTGAACCGGACAATTGAGACTTTACAACACGCGATTCGGACGCTCAGATTGTCGAGGAAGCTTCGCGATCTCGTGCACCAGTGGGAAACGGAGTCGGAGAAGGCGGATTTGGGTAAAGCAGCACATATGTACTGCGAAATTTTGAGTAGCTGCGATGAATTTCAATTGCAGGGAATTGTTGTTGTTGATGAAGAGGTTAGCTGGGTGATGGAAACGGGCGAGAAGCTGAGGAATGCTGCAATCGGCGTCCTAGAGAAAGGAATGGAGAGCCTGAATCAGACTGAGGTCGGGACTGGTTTACAAATTTTTCATAATCTAGGAGAGTTGAGGCGTGTTGTGGAGCAGTTTGTCAGCAAGTACAAGTTGATTGCAGCGAGGAGTATTTCCGCGGCACTAGACTGGAAGGCAATTTCTGGCAGTGCCGTTGGGGGATTTGGGCCAGGAGGTATAAAAGGGGGTGGTGGCACTCCCCAGATTGGAGGGGGAGTGAAGGCGAGAGAAGGGGTCTGGCAGAGGATGCAAAGTTGCATGGATCAGTTGCAGAGGGTTGTGGTCGCTGTTTGGCACTTGCAGAGGGTCTTGTCGAAGAAGAAGGATCCTTTTACCCACGTTCTTCTTCTCGATGAAGCCATTAATGTGAGATGGGTTTTGCTCTACGTTGTTACTGCTATAATCCATCACTGAGCATTACCTAGTTGCCTGCAATTGTATTTGCAGGAAGGCGAAGCTATGCTAACTGATCAAGTATGGGAGGCGATGGTGAATGCTTTTGCAACCCACATGAAATCTGCTTTTACTGCTTCGAGTTTTGTAAAGGAAATATTCACTAATGGGTACCCAAAGCTCTTCTTCATGGTGGAAAGTTTAGTCGAGAGAATATCTCATGACACCGACGTCAAGGGGACTCAACCAGCGATCAGAGTGAATCAGAGAGACGAGATGGCTGCTGCCATTGCTGTGTTCCAGACAGCCTTCTTGGCTTCATGCTTAAGTCGACTTTCTGATCTGGTAAACTCTGCCTTCTCTGTTTCGAGCCGTGTAACTGTTCCTTCCAAAGAACAAATCTCAAGAATTCTATCGCGTATCCAAGAGGAGATTGAAGCTGTTCAATTAGATGGCCGCTTAACGCGTCTTGTTCTGCATGAAATTAGCAAGGTTCTTCTTCTCCTCGCCGAACGTGCCGAGTATCAGGTACAATGGCTTAATGTTTCGAAGAAGAAGATGATGATGATTATGAACTTTCTCTGTGTGGATTATGTTGTTGCTTGAATGGCAGATATCCACTGGTCATGAAGTACGACAAGTCAGTAGCTCTGCAACTGCTGCACAACTAAAGAACTTCGCGCTGCACCAGCTTCTACAAGAAACTCACACCCGCGTTTCCTCCTCGATTGTCCGGCTGCCGCCTACTGTAGCAGACGCGTTGTCTCCATCACTGGGCGCCATTTACGGGGTTGCACGAGATTCGGTGGCGCCATTGTTCACGGCCATGATCAATCAGCTCGAAAACTCAATTTTGCAAATCCACCATCAGAACTTTGGTCCTGTTCACGGGGTTGATTCTCCCGGCGACAGTGGTGCTTCCTCGCCGTACATGGAGGAGTTACAGAGACAGATTCTCCATTTCCGCACCGAATTCTTGTCGAGGCTGTTCCCACCGTCTTCAACAATGGCGTCGGTGGCGGAAACGATCTGCATGCAGCCGGTTAAGAGCTTAGCAGCGCGAGTGTTGGTGTTCTTCGTCAGGCACGCCTCCCTCATAAGACCTCTTGCGGATTCAGGGAAGCTGAGGATGGTCCGGGACATGGCTGAGTTGGAGTTGACAGTCAGCCAAAACCTGTATCCCGTAGAGCAACTGGGGCCTCCCTACCAAGCTCTTCGAGCATTTCGGCCTCTTATTTTCTTGGACACTTCTCAGCTGCCCACCTCTCCTCTTCTCCATCAACTTCCGCCCAGCGTCACGCTGCACCACCTGTATTCCCGCGCGCCGGACGAGCTCCAGTCGCCCCTGCAGAGGAACGTGCTCACGCCATTACAGTATTCCCTGTGGCTGGATTCTCAGGGGGAGGAGCAGGTTTGGAAGGGCGTCAAAGCCACCCTGGATGATTATTGTGCCCGAGTGAAATCCAGGGGAGACAGGGAGTTCTCCCCGCTGTACCCCCTCATGCTTCAGTTGGGTTCCTCCCTGGTAGAAAATGCCGATGCAGTAAAAAACATGTAAATCAAGAAACTTCATCTTCTAAAAAAAAAAAATTGCTTCGCCATCACGTTCGAATGATTGCGAGGTGGGTAAATAGATTTTGTTTTTCATTTCCAAATCGGAAGACTATTGGAAAATTTATGATTATCTGTTTTTTATCCAATGCATCAGTACGTTGGTGTATTTTTATTATATAAAGTTATGTTTTTGCGAGGTTGGTATATTTATGTTTGGCTTGACTTAAAAAATTAAAAAATGATTTAGTTTTTTCAGAAAATCACGTTTAAAAAAATCCTAGGATATTTTCAAATTCAAAAATCATCCATTTTCACACACACCCTCACGCACGCGCGCGCGCACACACACATGCTATATAAGTTTATATTTAGATATATAGATATATACATTTACATATTATGTGTAAATATATATATATACACGTGTGTGTGTATATCTATATATGCAGGTATATATAAATTTAGGTTACAAACCACTGAGGCTAAGGCATTAGAAAATACTAAATGTATTACATAATTGGATTAATAAATCAAATAATTAAAAAAATTATCTCAAAAAAAAAAAAAAGAAAAAAAAAACAAATTGAAAATTATTTTCACGAGTGCCACGTGCCACACACATATCATCACAAATAATTAACTTGCTGCACAGATAAATATTAGATTAGCTGAGGAAGAATAACCAGGTTGGGATTCTGGGACAAGTTAATTTAGTTGGCCCGGGCCCGGGCCCGGGCCCGGGCCCAGTCCAATCTCAACAAATATGATGGCTGGGCCAGCTCTCCTGAGGCAGATAGCTAGTTTAACAAGCCTCTAAAAAAGTTTATTTTATATGTTATTTAAAAAACACTACTTTTCATTTAATAACCACAACATTTTAAAATTTTAAATAGCTTTTTTTTCTTAAATAAACAATCACAATAAAATAATTTTTACATAAAGTGATTCTAATTCCTGCCCTGCAAATTTTTTTAAAAGATAGAAAATAAAAAAAAAACAATATGCTATAACTATGAGTAGCGCATTTACATATTTTCTAAATAAACTAAAATTAATACAATTAATCATAATTATGTCAAATATGAATTTTAATGAGAATGATGATTATGATCATGAGTGGTGCATTTACATATTAATGAATATAAAAAATTAATAAAATCCATGAGAAATTAACATCTTGATAATTTTACCCTCAAGAGAATAAAAATAAAAAAATTACTTTTAATGAGTTTTTGACCCGTGACCTGCCGTGCTTTGACGAAGACACTTGTTCTCACACTAAAGCACGATTGTTACTCTTTTACTACGCACTTGAAAAAGATGAAATAAAATAACATAAATTAATTATTATATAATCAAAAACCTAAACACCAAACCTAAGCCATGATGCATGGGCAGGCATGGTCCATTGTCCTCAGTGCAAGAGGGTGATTGTATCTCGCTTGGCCCGACCCATTTGGCCCAACCCATTTGGCCAAATCGATTAGCACGACCCACAATGGACCATGCTTACAAAAACATAATACAAACTCATGTTTACAAATATATATGTGGTGGGTACACAAGCAAGAATGAAGATTTTCAATCTTATCTGCATAAAATTAGTTTGCAACTCAACGATCTTGTATGCGCGTGTAAAGGTGTCAAACAGGACGTGCCGGGCCAGCCCGGCCCATTTTTTTCAGGCCCTACCATGCTTTCGTGCCGGACCAGGCATGGTTACAGTTTCATGCAGTGCCTGACCCAGCATGGTTTGATGGGGTTCAGCCCAGCACAGGCCAACGGCACGAACCGTCGGGTTCGGCCCGGTCAGGCCGAACCCTAAATTAAAAAAAAATTAGGGCTTCGACACCACCGTAACCCTATTTTAAAAAAAAAAATTTGATTTCGGCATGGTACTGTGTCAACGGGCTACAGTACCGTGTCGTGGTCTGGCACGGCACGAGCCCGGACACGAGAAATTTCAGTGCCGGGCAGTGCCGGCCAGCCCGGTTGACACCTCTATGTGCGTGTGTGCATGCATGTGTGTGTGAAGTCATGCCTTGGCCGTCTAGCCCAGTTGATACCTTCGGCCAGTGCTTGGTGCTCAGTTGTGGTGGGGGTTGGCACGATCCGACCACGCGGGACTCAGCATGGCCCGGGCAGCTATAAGGCCAACATGGTGGGACACCTGGGCCAAGAAAAAGGGCATGCCAGCCTAGCACGGCTCATTCAACACATCTAGATTTGTGTTGATCGATAGCAACTATACTCCTGCAACCAATAATATAGTTTCGCAAAAGTATTGATCTATTCCACTATGACATAGCGCCGTGTTAGAAGCAGAATTAAGTAATCATAGAATAGACGTCTTATGTGAAGGGTCAGGATTGCGCCAAATGTCATGACCCCACGCAATATAAAACACAAAGCAAGTCCAATAAAACTCTAGAATATTTATCAGACTTGGGCTTCAAGTTATTCTTAGGCTCATCCTCAACAATACAAGACTTTATGGAACCTATCTACAGCATCAGGGCCTTACTGCTCCGACCTTGGGCCTTGGGGCCTTACTACTCCGCCCCTGGGCCTCGAGCCCATATATGGGACTAGGGATAATATGAGTTAGAGTGGGAGTAGATAAGAAAAATAAGTTAAATAAAAGTAGATGACAGCTGGAACTCGGGAAATAAAGTAGATGACAGCCAGGAACCAAATCTTAACCTCTGCAGCAGAATGCAGACAGATATAGGACACAGACAAATTTAAAGGGGCAGTGCGTGGCAGTGCGTGGCAGTGCGTGGCAGTGCGTGGCAGTGCGTGGCAGTGCGTGGCAGTGCGTGGCAGTGCGTGGCAGTGCGTGGCAGTGCGTGGCAGTGCGTGGCAGTGCGTGGCAGTGCGTGGCAGTGCGTGGCAGTGCGTGGCAGTGCGTGGCAGTGCGTGGCAGTGCGTGGCAGTGCGTGGCAGTGCGTGGCAGTGCGTGGCAGTGCGTGGCAGTGCGTGGCAGTGCGTGGCAGTGCGTGGCAGTGCGTGGCAGTGCGTGGCAGTGCGTGGCAGTGCGTGGCAGTGCGTGGCAGTGCGTGGCAGTGCGTGGCAGTGCGTGGCAGTGCGTGGCAGTGCGTGGCAGTGCGTGGCAGTGCGTGGCAGTGCGTGGCAGTGCGTGGCAGTGCGTGGCAGTGCGTGGCAGTGCGTGGCAGTGCGTGGCAGTGCGTGGCAGTGCGTGGCAGTGCGTGGCAGTGCGTGGCAGTGCGTGGCAGTGCGTGGCAGTGCGTGGCAGTGCGTGGCAGTGCGTGGCAGTGCGTGGCAGTGCGTGGCAGTGCGTGGCAGTGCGTGGCAGTGCGTGGCAGCCATACGGATACATATCTCGCAGGGTAGAGTTCCCCTTTAATCCAAGCTGTTGTGACAGCTGTCATGTCCCAAAAAAGACACGCTATCAATCCTGCATAAGAAAGGCCCAGACCATGTGGCAAATGAGTCATGCCGGCCCAGACCATGTGGCAAATGAGTCATGCCGGCCCAGACCATGTGGCAAATGAGTCATGCCGGCCCAGACCATGTTGGGCTAGGCCGGGTCAGACCAGTTGAATATTAACGGCCTAATCAGTCCAGCCACAACCGGTCACGGGCCTGATCCGATTCTGTCAGTTGGGGGTATCTCATCGAGCCGAGATTAAAGCAGCATGACTAATGGTTAGTCTAGTGGTCCGGCAGAAGCAGCTAATTTTTAAAGGACCAACCTAGACCAACTGCACTGCCCATATATTTAAAAAATTTACTGGTTGCCAAATAGCTCAATACTACTTGGACTACTTAGCCTTGTTTTATTTTATTTTTGTGAATTAATTTTTTTAATTATATTATTATTATTATTATTATATTTTAATAATTTAATTAATCCTAATTATTTTATATATGTACCATTACAATATATAATATAATCATTATAATATTCTAAAAAAAACTATTTTATATCATTTACATGATAATTAAATATAAAAAATATGAATATTAAAACATCATATATATATATATATATATATATATATATATATATTATTTTATTTTATATTACTGAATATATCAAATTAAAAAAATTATGGGAATTATACTTTGAAAAATAATATAATGTATATTTTATTTATTTTATAATTTTAAAAAATTTTTCAAATATTTTCATTAATTAAGATTAATTTTTATATATTTTTTTGATATTTTATTGCTATTACATTTATATTTACCAATATTTTTGCTATATACATGTGTGTGTGTGTGTGTGTGTGTGTGTGTGTGTATGCGAGTGCGCTTTGTTTTTGTTGAAATAATAATTATCTCCAATAGATTACTTGTTGAAATTCACACATTGTTATTTTAAGAAAATACCCACATTAACCTTCTATTCCAACCAGCCCTAACCCTAGCCTTCATCTTTCCACCAACACACATTATTGTTGACTCAACTATACATATAATAATTATAAAAAAAAAAAATATCAATATATAACAACAATTAGACTTGAAATTTCTTATGTTGAGTATAATTAATTATTTTTTATATTTTATCAAAAAAAAAAAATCATATTTCTTCAAATTCTTTAGAAAAAAAATCTAAACTTAAAATCTCATTAAGAGAAAGCAGACACTACCACGCAGAGACAAATTATTGTAGATAAAAGTTGGTACATAGACAAAATACATTTGTTTGAAGAAAATAAGAATATTAGGCATATTAAAAATAAGAATAATAGAGTAATAAAATAGAATAAAATTATTTTACATAGATAAAAATCATTCAATAAACTTAGCTCAGTGAGATGAGTATTACACTTAAAAAAAAATTAGGAAAACTTATTTCATGACATAGAAGACATGATGATGGGCCTCATGATATGGCATGTGAGAAAAAAGGTAGAAAAAAAATATAAAAAATATTAAAAATAGTTAAACTAGATAAGATTCTAATTAAGATTAATTTATTATTTATATTAATTAATAGGATTTTAGATGCTGGAAAAATATCAAATTACTTGAGACATAATTATGTAGTATTAATTTATAAAAATAAATATAATATTCAAAATGATTCAAATAATACAAAAATAAAATTAATAATTATAAAAATAAATATAATATTCAAAATGATCCAATTACCTTAATTTATATTATTTGCAGATAATCGTGCCCTAATCAATAAAACTATTCAAAAATTATATAAGTAGCATTATATGTTAACATAAAATTTTAATTATTAAATAATTAAAGCATGAATAAAGTAATCATGAAAAAATATGCATGAGTTAGATTTATGCTAATTATATTAATAATGATGAATATTTAATTATATTAATAAAATATTTTAGTGATAATGATGATGATTATGTATAATTTATTTTTTTATAATTCACTGTTAATTATCAACATCATTTATTAAATCATTAATCATTTAATTATTAAGTATTTATTAAATTAAATATTTTCTACTATCTTTTCACTATGTATTCATTACAAGTGTTTTTTTTAATTCAAGAAAAAGATAATATTAGCTACCCCCATCATATTTTTTTAATTCAAGAAAAAGATAAAATTAGAAGCATGTGCATGGCCCAGTGACATGGTAAACCAGCCCAGGAAACCACCTGACAAGATCCCCATCTATAGGTGTCAACCGTGCCCGGGCCCATGTCGTGCCTGACCCTGCACGGTTGGCCCGTGGCACGGCACACCGGCACGGGTTCATACCGTGTCGACTGTTCCTTGAGCACGACCCCGCGATGGTCCCTCCCGAAAAAAAGACCGCGGGTAGGGTCTGATTCGACCCGACCCGCGATCCCCCGAATTCCGAACCGCACGGCCAGGCCAGCTCGAGCGGGCCCGGCAAGGCACGGCACGGCCTGCCATGCCTGTGAGCCGTGCCGGGCCAGGCACAAAGGCATGCTCGTGCTCAAAAAAAAAAACGGGCCGGCCTAGCCCGGCCCGTTTGACACCTCTATCCCCATCCCCATCAGGCGGTCACCCAGAAGGTTATATTTTATTTATTTTTAAAATTTGACCACCCGATCACGGAGCAGTCCATTTAAAAAAGAATCGACCACATGACCATTTTTTTAGGTTCGGCACGGTCGACACGGCCATGCACTTTGCCGTGCCCACCATGTCATGTTGGGACAGTGGACCGAGCACCGTGTAATGCCGTTCACAGCAAGGCACGATGGCACGTCCATGCCGAGAAAAAATGGGTCGTGTTAAGCACGGCCCAACATGAAAGTCATATCGTGCCCGGCATAGCACGAATGATAGTTTACCCGACATAACGACCAAAATGATTATAGAGGCAAACTCATGCCTAACATTCCGGGCCAACTCGGATCGTGTCGGACCAAGCCGATATTGTGGGCATAAGCGAGTTTCATTTAAAAAATTCACCACATGGATGTGGAGGGTATATATAAATAAAATATTAAAAAAAAAACATTATACAAAAATCAAGTGCAAGCATGAGCGGATCATAGAAATCCAGTTACCTAAGTCACGATCACCATGTCGGTGGACCGTGCCAACAGACCAGGCACGCAAGTAGAGGTGTCAAACGGACCAGGCCGGGCCGGCCCTGGCCATTTTTTTAGGGCACGATCGTGCTACCGTGCCCGGCCTGGCACGGTTTAAAAACAGCCGAGCCCGGCACGGTCCGTAGGCATGGCGGGCCGTGCCGTGCCTTGCCGGGCCCGCTCGGGCTTGCCTGTCCAAGCGGTTCAGGATACGGGGGACCGCGGGTCGGGTCGAATCAGACCCGACCCGTGGTCTTTTTTTGCGAAAGGGGCATCGTGTGGTCGGGCTCAAGGGACACCCGGCACGGGACAGACCCGTGCCGGTGTGCCGTGCCACCAGCCGAACCATGCCGGGTCATGCACGGCACGGCACACCACGGCTCGTGCCTAACCCGGGCACGACACGAGCCCGGGCACGAAATTTTTCCGTGTCGAGCCGGCCTAGGCACGACTGAACCGTGCCATGCCTCGTGCTGGGGCGGCCTAGGCACGGCTGAACCGTGCGGTGCCCCGTGCCGGGCCGGGGACACCTCTACGCGCAAGTTGTGCCTCGGATCAGCAATACCCATGTCCAAGTAGATGTGTCAAATGGGATGGGCTGAGCATGGGCTCACAGCCCAAAATTCACCCGAGTTCAGACAGGGTCAGCCTTTTCGGGTTGGACGATTCATGTCAGGTCGGTCAATTTTTTAGAAAATTATAATTTTGGCACCACGTCACCACCGCCCATCCGGGGTCGCTCGGAACATGATCACTCATGTCATGCACACGTGTTAAGCATCCATGTTGTGCCCGGCATGGCACTGCACAATTCATGGCGGGGGTGCTCGAGCTCGCTACTGTAGCATGTTGTGCTGGGCCAGACACGCCTGAAATAGGCCGGGCTTCGAGCTTCGGGCCAGGCCCAGGAAGCCCTGCCCAGTTGACACCTATAGGTCCAGGCACGATTCTAGACCGTGCCGTGCCGGACCAGGAATGACTCGGACTAGCCATACCTCGTGTCGTACCTGGGTCATCCGGCCCACCTTACACCTCTACTACACCAATATATTCCTCCTAAGAATCAAGGATTAAAATATCAATTTCTACTGATATATCGATACTTAATTTTATGGATATATCGGATATATCAAAATAATATCAGTGTGTATTTGTATATGAGCACAAATCAATGATAGATATATCGGTCTTGACAGATATATCGATACTTAGAATTTAAGAATATTTCAGAGATATATAGGTTGATATATCATTAGAGGTGTCAAACGGGCCGTGCCAGACCGGCCCGGCACGTTTTTTCCAGGCCCACCCAGGCTTTTGTGCCGGGCCAGGCACGGCACGGAACAGTAACCGTGCCGTGCCTGTCCCGGCACTGTATTTTGGGGGTTCAGCCCGGCACGGGCCCGTGACACGATTTTCCGGGTTCGGCCCGGCCAGGCCGAACCCTATATTAAAAAAAATTAGGGTTTCGACGAACGCTATCGCGCCGAACCCTAATTTTAAAAAAAAAATTAGAATTTCAGCGCGTCCGAAACCCTAATTCTAAAAAAAAATTAGGAATTGGACGCTCCTGAAACCCTAATTCTAAAAAAAATTAGGAATTGGGTGCGCCCAAAACCCTAATTTTAAAAAAAATTAGGGTTTCGGGGCCCAGTAACCCTAATTTTTTTAAAAAAAAAATCCAGCATGGGTCCCGGTTGGCCTTGGCAAGCACGGCACGAGCCCGGGCATGAGAAATTTTCGTGCCGTGCCTTGTGCCGGGTCAGCCCAGCCCGGTTGATATCTCTATATATCATAAATTTTTATCACTACTAGGGATCAACATGCTAACATGTTCAAAATGATTTTTCTCAGCCAAGACCAATATGCGAGAAAGCGATTCTAAAATATAATATCATTGCACGGAATCCATAATAGCACATCCTCTTAAATTATTACTCTCTCACAAGAAAACCAATTTGAAGAAGATAAGAAATTATAAAAAGGAGATCATTGTTTTTTAGTGCACAAAAAATAAAATATTTATATTTTAGTACACCAAACTTTTCATAATTAAAAAAAAAAATACACCAGATTCTAAAATAATAATATTTTGATGCACTATAATTTATTAATCCGATTTTGCCTTCCAAAATTTAGAAAAAAATACAATATTTAATTTAATTAATTCAAAAATTATTAGAAACTAAAGAAACTGATTAATGATAAAGGAGCAAAGTGGAATTTGAACTCATGTCCACTTGCCAAAATCACAACAAACCACTAAGCCATAGGATTATTATCAAATAAGAAATAAATTAAAATACTTAAATATAAATACAAAATAAATAGAAACGCATATATAAGTATACATAAATATATGTAGATAAATAAACATTTATATAAATTAAAAAATATACAAATATATATATTATTATACATAACTTTATATATATATATATATATTTATGTGTGTGTGTGTAGATATATATATATATATTTATGTCTATATATATATATATATACACACACATACATATAGGCTTACACACACACATAGATATATATATATCTATATATATATTGATATATAATTATATAGAAATATATTTATATAGTTAAATATAATTATATATATATATATATAGATATTTATATATATGTTTGTTGATTTATATATGTTTTTATATCTAAATATATTTATGAATATTTATATGTGTTTGCATTTATATGTGTATCTATAAATAAATATTTTAATTTATATTTAAATTAATAATAAGTGTGTGACCCAGTGATTTGTTGTGGTTTTGCCACATAGAAGACATGGGTTCAAATCCCATGTTGCTCCTGCTACGACATTAATTGATTACTTGGTTTTTAATGATAATTTATCAAATAATTAAATTAAATTTCATTTTTTTTTTCTAAACTTTGGAGGACAAAATTGGGGTAATTTATTTTAGGGTACCAAAAAGTTATTATTTTAGAATCTGATGCAGTTTTTTTTAATTATAAAAAATGTAGTGCACAAAAGCACAATTCTCCCATGATAAAATCAAGAATACCTCTCTCAGCTGCTTCTTCTTTCCTCCTCACCTCCTTTGTGCCATCACAAAAACATGTAAAATTAGAGGGAAATTCAGGATGAACACAGCACAATCAGGACAGCAATTAAGCTAAACATTTAGGATCCAATCAAAGAATCATACTGTTAACTATTCTGATACATCTGCTTCTCCCTCCATTTTCTTTCTTCTATATATCCTGAGCACACCATAAAGTGGCGAAATTGGTGAGAGATAATGAGTAATCTACCAGTGATGAATGAAGATGCATAAACCAGAAACATGAAGGAGAGTCAATCGTGCTACCATATTCGCATCAAAAGGAATGTCCATTGCTCCTGATGATCGTGATTGAAGCTAACAGGCTCGTGACAAAGTGGTGATATCGTTGAAAATGATCCAGGAGGGTCCTGGACGGCAGTTCAACTATGTTTTTGCACATTCAACAAGTAGTATTTGTGCTTGTTTTGATCGAATAACTTCAGGGATGAACATCAATGGGAGGCACTAATGAAATGATAGAAGTAGAAACAGAAAACTTATAACATCACATAGCAACAAAATGAAGAAATGCTGTTCTTGCGTAAGAGCAGCCACAGAACACTAGCACACTTAGTCATTGGATGCGAAACAAAATTTGCAGTCATACAAATCAAAGTGGAATTAGCATTGACGAATTCAACTGAGTTTTAAGTCAAGCTTGGTACGCGATCTATCTTCACACGGCTCTCTCAATCATTTTAGATCTACTGTCTGTGTCTCATCTTTCATCTCAGTTGAGAAGCCCAACCTCTTCTTGTTACTCTGTCAAATCACAGTAGGAGTGTGGAAGAGGAAGACGAATAAAAGACAAACTAAACCAACAGTATTTCAGCAATAAATCTCAATTCATAGAGATCAAACCAACATAAATGCATGCGAACTCTGCAGACTACCGATCAATCCAGCGAAAATTCACGTTCGCTATAATTCAAAACACAAATTAGTCAAATCGAGTTGAATCTAATATCTCCTGAAGAAATATACAAAATCAACAAGTGATCGCAAATTAGACGGATAAACAGTCGCAGAGAGAGAGAGAGAGAGAGAGAGAGAGAGAGAGAGGGAGCTAACAGATAATGGATTAACATCGGCGTCAGGATCGGAAGGATTAGGATCCGATCGGCGTGCCATTGCGAAAGAAGAGAGGTGATAGAAGAAGATGGAGATGTCAGAGTGCGGGTCGCGTGAAAGCTCTTTCCTTATTTCTAGTTGCGAAGTTGAAAACCAGAAGACAGGCGGGGCAGGAGCGGGACACGTTTTCACTGAAACAGTCTGCCATGTCCGAACTGCGACCGCATTTGTTAAAGACCGCTTCTGTGTTGGTGAGACTGAAGATTTATTTAAAGTACAACTTTACCCCTATATCTTTTCAATACGAATTTTTTCCCTTCTCAGTATTTATAGTACATCATAGTGACATATATACGTCTATATAACTTCATATGTATACATACATACAGATAGGATGTAAGTGTGTGTGTGTGTGTGTTAATACATATATAAATATAAGTATATACTATTTTTATTTTACTTTTTTTTAAAAATATTGACATGGAAAGTAAAAATTTTAAAATATAATTAGATTTTTGTTTAATTTGTCAAACTATAAATATTTTTGATTTTAGTAGATATTTTTTTAAATTTTTAAAATTTAATTTTATTTATACGAATTATTTTTTAATTATACACTAAAAAATACACGTCAACATGCTGCATCAGAAAATAAAATGAAAAAAATTTTTTTTTTTTTAATGTAGCATGGTGACGTGCATACTTTACGAACATGTAAACACTTTGATCATTTAAAGGACATTTTGGTCTTATAGATTATTACTAGAGGACCATTTTTATCTCTTAATAATAAAATCTCTTGGCCTTGACTATTTTATAGGCATAATTTTCCACTATAAACAAAATAAAAAAAAATAAAAAAACATAGCCATCAATCTAATTTTCAATTCCAAAAAAAATCAACCACAAATTTTTTTTTTTTTTTGATGCAGATTAGACCGAGCCCGTGCACCCTAAGCTATAAAAATAAAAAAATTTAAAAAAAAAAAAAAAAAAAGAAAACAGAATTTCATGTAATCTTAGTCTATCCTCCTATGCGACAGTTGTCTCTTCCGAAAACAATAGTTGTGGCCCAGTTCATCGCCACGTAAAACCTGTTCCTCCAGCTGATAACACGTGTCAGGTAGGCAGAACGCCAGATAAGCCAGCTGACGAATCCAGCGAGCGAAATACCTCTGGAGTCCTGCAATTCGAACAACGTCGCGTGAGCGTATTCTACCCGATCATTAGAAAAACAAATAAAAGGGCCGAGTTGAGGCCCGAGGTCGATGAGATTGTGGGCCCGGCCAGTGGAGAGATGAAGTGGGCTCGCTAGTCAGGCCCATTGAGAAGGAAGGAGACCTTTGATTGGCGCAGATCAACCAGGGCCTTGTATCGGCCCACAGATGCCATGCTGCCGAGGTGGCGATACACAAAGGGCTCGCCCAGAGAGGCGCCGGTGGCGGCTAAGAGCTTTCCCCCAGCCGGCTTCGGCCATCTTCGTGTTGAACAACTCGACCAGATACTTTCCTTGCCTTTCGGCCACCTGTCAAAAGCAGCGCCCCCACAGTCAGGTTCCCTCCCCCGCCATGGGTCAGAGAGAGAAAATTTTGAAGAACACAAAACCTGAGCTAGCGCAGGGAGGACGGGCCTCCCGGTTTGTTCGAGAAAGCCAGCACAGTCGCCGAGCGCAAACACATCTTCCACAGAGGGCACTCGCAGCCACCCATCCACCCCAATCCTGCAGGACTCGACATGATCATTACACACGCGCAGGAGCAGCACATATTACCATCAAAAACACTTGATATCAAAAATTATATAAATTTTAATTATCTTGTTGACATAGCAAAGTTCATAACAATTCAGAAAATAATATTATTTGTGTGAGAATATTGCTGAGATACCTAATAATCTGTGAAATTATGTGATCGCCGTCCCTCTTTATCACAAAAATTATAAACATGTGTGTACGTGTGTTTGATGTTTGTGTGCAAAGATGTGTGAGTGTATTTGTATCTCTGTGTGTATGTGTGTGTGTCTGTTTGTATCTCTGTGTGTGTCTGTGTGTGTGTGTTTGTATCTCTCTCTCTCTCTCTCTCCTGTGTATCTGTGTGTATGTGTCTGTCTGTGTGTGAGTGTGAGTGTATGTGTGTTTGGTGTGTGT
Source organism: Sapria himalayana (assembly GCA_029783825.1). NCBI lineage: Eukaryota > Viridiplantae > Streptophyta > Magnoliopsida > Malpighiales > Rafflesiaceae > Sapria > Sapria himalayana. The sequence goes on along the minus strand of JAREIK010001333.1, from coordinate 852,843 downwards.
GTGTGTGTGAGTGTATGTGTGTGTGGTGTGTGTGCATGTGTGAGTGTATGTGTGTGGTGTGTGTAGTGTGTGTGTTTGTGTGTGTGCACCTATGAGTGTGTGTATATGAGTGAGTGTGTGTGTGTGTGTGTGTTTGTGTGTATATATATATATAATATGCATATACTAGCACATCCATACTACACACACACATATACTTTACCATATCATAACATATGCATCACACACACACACATACACACATATATATATATATATATATATCATCAAAACATGATCTTTATATCATATATACTTAAATAAACACTAACACATGAGTGTGTGTGTGTGTGTGTGTGTGTGTGTGATTATCACATAATATATTCTTAATATTATTAAAATTTATTATGCTAATTTAACAAGTAATGTGGTCTTCTCACCCACTATAAGAAACACACACACACACACACATATATATATATATGCATATATATATCATCAAAACAAATATATAGAGGCGTATCTGTGTCATCAAAGTATATTTTCGATACTATAGATTTTAGATGATATAAATTTTAATTTTTAAAACAAGACTATCTTCTCACTTCCTCTAGCATAAATCAACCACACACACACACACACACACGCATACACGCATACACAAGTGTAAGTATGTGTGTGGGTGTGTTTCAATAGTGTGAAAAAATAAAGAACATGATGCATACCTTCCACCAGGAGATTTGGGAAAATCCATAGATTTGATAAATTGAGAAGGGCCCACACCAGTAGACCACACGAGAAGGCCAAATGGAACATCAGTTCCATCATTCAAGACTATTCTCTTGGGGTGAACCTCCTTCACCACTCCTCTCATAAAACGGACACCATGCTGATTAAAAAAAAAAAACATAAATATAAGCATTTACTGTATTTATTCACAAAAAAAACCAAAAAAATAAAAAAAAAAATAAAAAAAAAATAAAAAAATTTAAAAAAATTTAAAAAAATTTAAAAAAATAAAAAAAAAATAAAAAAAAAATAGAAAAAATTGAATTTTAGCATCACATTACCTTCGTCAAGTGATTTGTGGCGTACTGTCGTAGACGAACATCAAAAGATGATAGGATCTCATTTGCCTACGCACCAAATCATGAAGGAGAAGAAAAAGAAGAAGAAGAAGAAAGTTAAATACTTCATCACAAAGATGAAAGCACAAAATTGAGGTCCAGCCGAGCTTACCTCTATAAGGGTTACTTTTATGTAATCTTTAACATGGACGTATCGCTCATGAACATCTCTCACAATGAAGTCACTAAGTTCTCCGCTAAACTCTACTCCTGTAGGACCTCCCCCAATAACAACACAGTGCAAGAGGCGCCTCTTCTCTTCTTCAGAAATACCTGCACGCAGATTTTCGTGCTTGATAACTCAGCAAAAAGGCAAGAGCATGGCCAAGTGTTGAACTCGCGATTGTTTTTGAATCACAATGGCTAGCCACGATGAACCCAGACAGACCTAACATTGACCCACGACCAGATCAGTGGTTCTAATGTCACGATTATGAACCATCTGGATCCAAAATCTTAGCAAGAACCCTAAATAAGCATTCTTTTTGAGCAGCGAGTGTCCAAACAAATGGATGCACAGATTTGAACTTGAATCCTTAGAAACAACTCAATCGGGAACTAACCCATGTGAGCCCTGTGCACGCTGGTCAATTCCAAAAAGGTTATATCCAATGCATAAACCTAGCACATGGCATTGGATATGAGAAA